>OZ010737.1:66238217-66838217 GCA_963932295.1 Tipula lateralis
ATATATAATATATAATATATAATATATAATATATAATATATAATATATAATATATAATATATAATATATAATATATAATATATAATATATAATATATAATATATAATATATAATATATAATATATAATATATAATATATAATATATAATATATAATATATAATATATAATATATAATATATAATATATAATATATAATATATAATATATAATATATAATATATAATATATAATATATAATATATAATATATAATATATAATATATAATATATAATATATAATATATAATATATAATATATAATATATAATATATAATATATAATATATAATATATAATATATAATATATAATATATAATATATAATATATAATATATAATATATAATATATAATATATAATATATAATATATAATATATAATATATAATATATAATATATAATATATAATATATAATATATAATATATAATATATAATATATAATATATAATATATAATATATAATATATAATATATAATATATAATATATAATATATAATATATAATATATAATATATAATATATAATATATAATATATAATATATAATATATAGTATATATTATATAATATATAATATATAATATATAATATATAATATATAATATATAATATATAATATATAATATATAATATATAATATATAATATATAATATATAATATATAATATATAATATATAATATATAATATATAATATATAATATATAATATATAATATATAATATATAATATATAATATATAATATATAATATATAATATATAATATATAATATATAATATATAATATATAATATATAATATATAATATATAATATATAATATATAATATATAATATATAATATATAATATATAATATATAATATATAATATATAATATATAATATATAATATATAATATATAATATATAATACATAATATATATTATATAATATAATATGATATATAATATAATATTATATATAATGTAATATTTAAATATATTTATATATTATATAATGTAATATTTAAATATATTTATATATTATATAAAAATATTTTATTTATATTTGTATATAATAATATAAGTTAGGTATATATATTATATTAGTATAGGTATATATAGATTATATTAGTATAGGTATATATATTATATAAGTATAGGTACATAATATACAAGATAAAATAAAAAAAAAATTGCGACGAATAAAGACGACACGACGCGTTTATTTAAGTAATGTACTTGTTATCTTTCTTTTATATATATAACATTTGAATATCTATCTCTTTTCCATATATTATGTAGTTATATACTAACATATACATTTGTATATAATCTAAAGCATAATTTTTTCTTCTGTACTCCACCTCCATTGCTATCATTATGTATAATTTAGTATATAATACCAACATATAAATAAAAAATATTCCTTTTCAAATGTAACAATTTTTTGACTCGGTTTTATTTCACATTGTATATATTGTATCGTATGTCGTTACAAGAGATGATAATATTTGTTAACTATTTGGAAGAAGAGTACATAGTATTTGATTTATAAAAAAATTCCTAACTTACCCTTGATCCATTCTATCCACAGATTGAGGTCCACCCATCATGGGATTTGGTCCCATCATAGGATGACCTTGCCCATGACCAAATGGTGATCCTGGAGGCATCCCAAATTGGGGTCCACCAAAAGGACCACCACCTGGACCACCGGGCGAGGCAAAATGTGGTCCGCCTGAAAATGCTGGTCCTGAACTGCCTGGTCTTCCAAATTGTGGTCCTCCTGGTGCTGAAGGTGATCCAAATGGTCCACCGGGTCCTGGACCAGGACCATTATATGGGCCACCTTGGGAATTTTGTGGAGGTGGAAAACCTGCACCACTAACATTTTGTGGTGGGCCAGGTCCCGGTGTTGATGATCCTGATGGAGCAGGTGATGCTGTATACTGTGGTGTATTTGATCCAGGAGGCGGACCACCTTGAAAACCGCCAGAATTATTTCCACCTCCACCACCACCACCTCCACCCGATGGTCCACCACCGCCAGCGGGTGAGCCTTGGCCTGTGGGAGGAAATACTGGCCCACCATATGAGTTTGGACCAGATGGTGTGAATCCGCTAACATTTCCGGAATTTGAATTTTGATTTTCTGGACCACCAGGTGGTCCACCTTTCCATGCAGAACCAGAGTCCTCCAGTGTTGATGGTAGACTCAATGGAGGACCTGTACCTACACCACGTCTACTTAAACCTGCCGGATAATACACATACATATAGATAACAAAGTTTTGTGATCTAAAATTTGTGGTTTACTAACCTAGCATTCTATTCTAGTCGTTGAAGAATGAAGAGAAAGCTTTTTCTTCTTCTGCTTCTTATTGTAGTAATCCAAATTTATAAAAGTATTACTTTGATTATCTTTCCATAACAATAATAATTGTACAAATCTATTCGTTTTTATCATTCTGTTCTATATTACGATGAAACTTCTTCATTGAAACAATAAACCGCGATCGACCAATGATTTTCATTTGAAATATCAACACAAAAACACTTTGTCATACGTATTTATTTTGGAAAACACTAAACACAAAAATTTTTACTCTAGAAACAACATTACAAAAAAACGAAACACATTTAAAATCAAAATAATACACCTATTTTATATATTTCTGTATATGTGTATTTTATTTGGTGCGTGTGTATGCGCAATAATATGTATATATACAATATATATGTATATTTATTTTTATCTTTTTTTTCTATCACTATTTCCTTCTCACTTCACCACACTATTTATTATATCAACTAAGCATTATATATTTTACTATATGTATTTCATACATATATAGATTTTTTTTTTACCTAAAAATATTTTACACATACACAAACACATACCAATTTTCACCTTTCGCGTTTTTTTGAATCTGAAAACTTCATTTTTTTATTTATTTGATAGTTTTGAAAATAACCGCTATTATTTACGAAAAGGATTAAATCACAACGGAAATATATTAATACACCGGTATTAAAATCACAATTACTTCATTTATTTGATTTAATGAATTTTCAGTTAAATTAAACAAAAAAAGCCAAAATCCACCACTGTATATATTTTCGTGTATATTTTGATCGGTGTTCTTTCCTTTTCACACTCATCCACAATTTTCTTTTTTTTTGCTATTTTATAACAATATTTTTCTTACTTTTTTAAATAAATTATTCACATATTGTTTAGTTATTTATTTAAAAACTAGTATACACTTAATACTATAAACTATTATACAATTTTTAACTTAAAATGTATTTATTTATATTTAAAAAAAACTTTTTTCTTTTTGTATTTCATCAGACACAACTCGACGCCATGACAAAATTTTAGACTATACATGTATGGTACTGTACAGTATATAGAGAAGAGAACAAAAAAAACGAACGAGATTAGCTGGGCATGGGAAAAATGTTTACGAACTTGTGACGACAGCGCGACGAAAGTTTATTATTTTTTGACAATTTGGTGTTGCCTGAGGCAGTGAAATAAAAAATGGATTTATTTAGGATGAGATAGGTAGTTTATTATGATAAGAATTTAACATTTTCAAAAACGTTGCTGGAAATTATTTTGTTGTTGCTGTTGTTGATTATTATTAAACATCATTTGCTGTTGAGACGATTGGTGGTGAAAATCTTGTGTGATTTGTCCACTCTGTTGTGGATGGCCGTTTGGTGCAGCCAGGCGAACACGTTTTGCGTTCGGCCCATGGTCATGAGTACTTGATTGGCCTTGGTTTTGCTGTTGTATCTGAAATTAAGGAATCACATTAAACTGCGCTCTAATGGCATTTAACATGTTTCGAACATTTTGTGTTTGATTTTGTCGTTTATTGTCCGATTTGTCTTCTTGATCATCATCAGTTAAAAATTCTCGTTTTGGATATGGGATTGTGCATCCAGCGAATACATCCTGCGTTGGTAGTGGATCTTCACTAAAATATGGATCTTGCATTGCCTGCTCAGATGTAATTCGTTTGTTGGGATCCATAAGTAATAATTTTTGAAGTAAATGGAATGCTTTACTATCTGGCTTAATCTTATGCCGTTCCATGTACTTAACGAGTGAACAGTTTGCATAGTTCGATCTCTTGAAGTCTTTCATAAGGGTATGATGTTCGGGCATTTTTCGTATATCTTCCCAATCTTTATCCATCGGGAATCCCATAACATTGAATATTCTATCGAGCTGATCATGATGATATGGATTACTTGTTTTGATGTCTTCTTGGCGACAATGGAATATCGGTTCAGACGTTAATAGTTCAGCAAATATGCATCCAATAGCCCATATATCGATTGCTTTTGTATAATGACGAGCACCAAGCAATAGTTCTGGAGCTCTATACCAAAATGTAACAACTACTGGATCCAAATCTGCTAATGGTTTAAGCGGTGCATTAAACAACCGAGCAAATCCCATATCAGCAATTTTAACCCTTCCTCGTTCATTACCTTCACCCATGACCAATATATTGGCTGGTTTTAAATCCCGATGTAAAACCCAATTGCTGTGTAAATAGTGAATTCCGTCCAGAATTTGATACAGTAAACTTTTTACCATCCCCTTAGGTACCATTACAGGTTTTTTAGCCGCCTTTGCAGCTCGATGAAATTTTATTATATGCCACAAATCATGTTCTGCATAGTCGAACAGTAACCATACCTTTCGGTCATTGTGCGACAGAAACACACGAATTAAATTAATCACATTCGGATGCTTAAGTTCCCGCAGTAGAGCAATCTCACGACACGCTGACATCGAGAGTCCAGTTCCTTCAATTTGCTTCAATGCATAATCTTTGGTATCCGTACCTTCTTTTCGATGTGCTTTATATACATGACCATATGTCCCTCGACCCACTTTACACCCTTCATACTCAAAAAGATCTTCAACTTTAGTCCGTTCCGCTTGGGTTTTCAACTTAAAGTCGTAATCCATCATAACAGTGTTCATTTTGTTAATCGAGGTTGGCGAATATTACGTTTATAAATAAATTTTAACTATGCTTAAACTACTCAACATTACTTATTTACAATAAATGTGGTAATTAAAAAACAATTTTTAGTACTATCTTAGAAATATTCAAAAAGTATTTTATGAGTTTCAGCGATTTTAGATGTGAAATGTCAAATGGACGTGTGTAAACTTTTGTTTACAAAATACAAATGAAGTGAGATGTGATTTGACAAAATATTACATAATAATCTTTTGGTTAGATATTTGAATTTGGTTCGAATACGTGGTTAGAAGAAATAAATATTCATTTACTGCATTATTTATACACAATTTGCGTTTGAAATACATTTTTGAAATGTTTAAAATGTGTTTGATTAATAAAACTGTAGATGTTTACAAAATATGTATGTTTGTTTGTTTTTAAACTCTACAATCTGTTTCGGGGCTCGAGGCTTCCATATAATTCTTTCCTATTATTATTTTTAAAGTTGGCTGAAACCCTTTAAGGTTCCGCGCTCAATGCCATAAACGGTCCATGGTGCAAACCTAGGATTTCATCAAAGAGTACAGAGGTGGTCTGCAACCTAAGCAAACTAACAGTTTGAACCAGGCAGTAAAGACCATAGATTTACAAGAATATGCCTGGAATTGGATACAAGGGATCTCATGCAATCGAATGCCAGACAACTGCTGATGAAGTGTATGCTATCATCATTCATCAAATTCAGCATCATTTACAACTCCATGCGATGAAGGCGACTTTTAAAACAGCCATGGCCAGTAAGTATAGAAACTAATGTTCTCAAGTTTTCATTTTTTAATAAATAAACGTAATTAGTTAGATTCTGGTTAAGCTTTCTGGCAAAGTATTTCGCCTTACGACAAGCATGGGTAACTGATCACGTCAGCTTTAGATTCGATAGAACAACGGTTTCAATTGTCTTTTTCATTATGTAAAGAGCGAGAGGAGCAGCTGGTTCAAGACCTACGCAATTTCGATGCCCGCTATGTTAAAATGGGCAGGATCTGTTACGCGAACGTCCAAGACATACGTTAACATTTTGTGATTTTTTGGAAATTTCAAACATTTAGTAAAGAAGAATTTTCTTTTACATCGATGTCCATAATTCTACCTAAAAACTGACGGAAACAAATAGGACATTTCTTGTAAAAAAATGGATTTATTTGTGTTTTATTTTTATAATTCATAATAAACATTGTATAAAAATGTTTGTGTAAAATATGGATCTATCCGTCTAGAATATTTTTAGGAAAAATATTTTCTTTACTTCAAATAAAATAATTACATAATAAATTATGTTATTTTTCAAACTGGTTAGTTTCCACTTGTAAACGGCCAATGACTACGACGTGGTTTTGTATTGATTTTATCTCCACTCAGTGATGAACTGCTACTACTACTCCGACCGGTTGAACTAGTTCGGGCTCGATAGGGTTTTGCATATAAATTTTCTTCAGCTAGAAATTATTAAATAATTAGTATGTATGTATAAACAAGTTAAAATCCCAATTAATTTACTAACCTGATATTGGCAGCTGATCATACAGTAAACTTAATCGCGATTGTCGCGAAAAATACTGTTTATTATTACTAGGTATTGCTAATGTCATTGGTTCACTTGTCGTTATATGGCCCCATTGCACGTGTTCCTTAATCATTTGTTGCATTGCTGTACACCATCGTGTTAAAACATCTCGTTTTCGAGCACCAATCACGTATTTTTCTAACTTTCCTTCATTCATATTACATATATGAAGTTCGGAATCTGATTTCTTTTTAATTTTTGTCTCTCGACTCAGTTCCAATACCAGACTTGGTTCTGTATTTGTTTCACAATCATTTATGGTTGGCCATAGATACAACTTAAAATTTTGCATTCTTCCGTAGTTTTCGACTAGATTGGGCAATTCCTCCTTTCGGCAGATCAACAGTGAATCGGAGTATGTTGCATTTTCTATGGAATCGGGTTGCACTGCCAAACGACAACAAAAATTATCGAATAGTGGTAATTTATTACCATTGATATTTCCAGTATCAACGGCAAGCACTCGTAAATCGTGGGTATGAGGTAAATCTGAGGCATCGGTCAATCTCAGTGTTGCAGTTGCAATTAAATCAAATTTTGGTCCACTGTGTAAATTATTTATTTATTATTCGAATCTATTATATAATTTTTTTATACTTACATAACATTTGTGTTTGTCAACTCCTCCTTAAGATTTGCTGCTAATTTCTTTCCTACGGTTCGGCTTATGGAGCTATGGATTGTATTTTTAATTTTCTTATGTGTTGACGCAATTGAAAAATCTGATTCCATCATGACTGAATAAACTTCCAAATTTAATTCAAAATCTGGTGTTATATTTGAACTGTGTAAAGAAAGTAAAACTAGTGTTACCAACCAATTTAAATTTATAACCAAATATGTACTCACAATAGGATTACATCATTAAAGCTGATGTCGGTGTTATTTCGATCAACCGGATAAAAAAGTGATGTATCATAGATATCAGTTCCTATTTTGACTAAACAAAACACCGCGAATCGTCTATGATCACCCTTATTTTTAAAATGATCCGTATCACGCCACATAAGCGGTATTCGTAATTCACTTAATGAAATTTTACCTTTTGGTTTATCTCTAAAAATGGAAAATATATTATATTCAAATAAATATTGTTACTATCGAATACTGGATATCCATACTTGTTACTACTATTATTATTAGGTTCACGTTTCCTTCTTTGTAATTCTGCCATATATTCAGTCATACGTTCATTAGATGTAAGCAAATTTTTTGCTGCCTCGAGTATTTGTGTATTTTGTACTGAGTTATTTGTACTGAATCCGATCGTTTTTGATGATGTCGAATTTTTCATATTGTTACAGGCAGCCAATAATTTAGTAGAACCTTCACGCATTTTTATTTCTAAATCGATTTTTTGCTCTAAGTCTAATTCCTATAAATAGAAAAAAAGAAAAATTATTTGAAAATGTATATAGAAAAAATGGTAGAAATGTTTTTCATCAGGTTTTGTCTTTTTATAATTTATTTTTATCTTAATTTAGGATTAGATTAAAATTTGTCAGTAATTTTGTTTGATGCGTCACGATTGTTATGAACATTGATAACTTTAAAAAACAATTATACAGTATGCGATGCAAATTTACCAACTTCTTATTTTTTATCTATCGATTGATAAAATTTTATTGATTGATAAAACGTGGCGCAGTGGTTAAAGCTGCAGCAGTTGGAGCGGAGGTACCGGGTTCGAATCCCGATAAGGACAGGATGCAAAAGGTATATTTCACCATTCGATCGTAATTTGGCTGTGAATGAACACAACTATGACCCTCAATTGTTGGAGTGCAGAACGCATGGGCCGATCCATCTTCCATTTCAGCACTATACGCTGGCACGCAGCTATGCAATATGTAGATGGTTATGAAAATCGGATATATAACCGTACGTCCTCAAATTGACTGTAACGGCGTAAAAGTAAGGACGTAAATAAGCGAGCCGCGAACAAGTAGAGAGTGCCTTGAGTCCAAAACAGATTAGAGATTATATAAAAAAAAACTTTATTGCCTATATCTTTAGCTTGACTTGGATAGATATTTATTATGGCTAGTCTAATGCAAGTTGTATTGTATTGTACACAGAAACAGCAATTCTGTTTATTTAAGAAAGCTTAATAAATTCATACATAGACTTATCCCATTTATACCGCTTTTTAATATTTCATTCACTGAAATATTAAAAATGAGGACATAGAAGTTTACTCTATTGTGACTACTATATTTGTTACACTTTAGAGGCAAATGTTCAATGTATGGTTGTAGACTATACAAGAATCACACACATTTTCTTCTACGGGATACTACGCCATTCAAAGTACTACTTTTGACATATTCATCTTGAAAAATTTTCTCTTAACTGAAACTCATTCATCAAAGTTTCTGTTATGCTTCCAAAATACAAACATACCACCAGATTTGCAGGAGGAACAGTTGGTGTCACTTTTTGAATCTTATCGAATATGTTCATATTCTTAAAATCAAGCGGGTTCTTTGAGTTTTTCTAGTCTATTCCTGCCTGCAATATAGTTATCATTTCATTTACCAACGCGTTATCTTTCATAATTATTTGCACAGTTTCACGCACTGTGATTCACTCTCTCTTATAATTGTAAATCACCCATTTCAGACCATAGAGTGTGTATTGAAGTCAAAGACTGAGTTTATTTCAAACATAGTCGTTCAATTAAATCTGTTTTTTGTGGATATAACCATTTTGGATACTTTGGATTTTGCAGTGTCTATGTTATAATACAATTCTGTATATAGAAATTCGGTTCTTAATTACTTTTTCCATTTGTAATTTAGGCACTAATTTTTATTCAGACGTAGAGAGTATACGTTTAAAGAATCTCTTATCTAATACATAATAAATAGGTAGTATTAAATATCATAACTTTGCTTTGCTTCAGTAGAATTGCACCGATTGTTAAATTATGCAGAAACGATTGTATCACTGCATCTAACGAATTGCAGTTTTTCAATTTGTATATAATATTTAGTGATTAAAAACAAAATTTAAAAATAGATAAGATCATGCCAAATTTCGATGAGAAAAACCTAAAATAATGAATCAAGTTTCTTTAGGGAAGAAAACGCCTAAATTAACACTTTAATATAAAATATCTTAATGGTTCGTTAAAGAAAGGAGCGGGCTAAATTATAGAACTAAATCCCAAAATAAATTAATGATGTTTAAATAGGATATTCTAAGTTATAATTCTTCTTTACTTTTTCATTCAACTAAACAGTTCCACCTTATCATAATTGGGAAAATAACATTAATTTTGGATGCAATAGTGAACACTTAAGGCTCTATTCCATGAGAAAAACTGACTGTCAGTAAATATTGAACGGGACAATAATATAGATTTTATAGTAGTGAAACTAACTAGCTAGTGTAAGTCGACGGTTGTAGCTTAATGGTTAAGAGTTTCTCTTCACGCCGTGGTCTCGAGTTCAATTTCCCGCCGGTGACCTAAAAAATTAACATGCAACCGGATGACATAAAAACGCGTGTGTGTAAAAACATTCGTTTGGGCTGACCACCTACAATGTGCACCAATCGTTAACACTGGTTCGTAAGGTTTCAATTGAGACGCTGTAATGATCGTTTACGGCCTTTAAGCTATAGATTATTTGTAAGTGAAACAGAAAGCTATCTCAGTCAAACTTGACTGGAAAAATATTTGTGTTTGTGGTAGTGTGACTGCCATAAAAAGTGTAAAATTGAATACTTTTTATTGCAGTTAAGCCTGGTTTACATTCAACGACTTTTGCAGAAGCAGACAATTAAAACGGGATAGACTTATAAAAAGCCTTCTGCGTAACTGTAGGACAACAATAAAATTTAAAAATATTTTGTTCTGTTCGTGTTGTCTCTGATTTGTACACAGACAATTAAATTGCGCCTACTTGTTTTATTTGTCTGCTTCTGCGAAAATCGTTGAATATAAACCAGGCATTACACTCAGCCCTTCTACATAACATTTGTGTAAGACAAGAAATTATTTTCGCACACAACCAATTTTATAGTCAAGAGTCAAATAGTCCATATATTATTTTGGTAAAATTATAATTTTGAATTGAAATAAAAATTATATTTGTTTAGCATTGTGATATTTAATTATACATTTTAATTCACAAATAAAACAAACTCCAAGAATGAATAATTAATGATTTTTTTGGTTATGGTTTCTTAAAAAGCGATCAAAATTGTGCCATAACTTGCTATAAATAAATAAATAAACAATAATTTTGTGTTTGTCTTTTAGCTGGAGTTTAATAATTATTTTCTCTTTTCGTCTTTTTGACTGTCAGTCAATTTTTTTCCCATGGAATAGAGCCTTAATGCATCAAGTAAATGATTTAAGGATATTTTACCGAGTTAAATGGTGACTCTGTTACCCAATACGTTTGCAAGGTTTTTTTTCGAAAGAAAATTTTTAAAGAGAAACCAAGAGCAACTCGTTATGCTAAAGATTGTAAAATAGTAATCATCAAATTTACTAATGAAACTGTATATTAAAACACTAAAATTCTATAATAACTGTGAATTTGCGAAATTCTTTTACAGGTTCACATCACTGATTTTTATAATTTTAGTTTGTATATGTACATATCCATACAATACTACGAAATCAATAAGAATATATGAAAACAATGAATAGTATGTGTAGTCAATAGTGTGGGACTGAAATTTGGAATTTCCGAAATGAATTTATATTGATAAAATATATTCGAACATATACGAGTTTCAAGATATAATCTGAGCTATAATCCACCTGAAAATTTTTCTATTGCATAATACGATAAAACATATGTCTTAAAGTTCTTTATGCAATACTGCAATGATATCATATTTTACACCTTTCACTTGTTATGGATATGAGTACGGTATAAGCAATATATTTATATATATATATATATATATATATATATATATATATATATATATATATATATATATATATATATATATATATATATATAATATAATTAATATTTTGATAAAGCAAAAATTTAAATTTAAAAACCGTTAACCTTTCATAAAATATGCTTAATGACCTTCGAATATTGCTTATTTAACTCGTTATCTCTACTATGAGAGATGCTAGTGTATAGTAACGATACAGTAGATAATTGAATTATTTATTTATTTGTGTTACAGTTAGCTAGAGCTACCTACCTACGACAATAGATTTAATTTGTTATAAATTTATTTCTATTCGGTTTATTGTTTTGTGAATCCAACCCAATCGAAACGTAAAATATCTCAACTAGTTTTATCGGTTTGGTGATGAATTCATATAGTGTTATAAATACATGTAGCAATTAAATTAGTTACTGAAATATACTCATACATTATGGTAATTAAAATTATCTATTTAATTTACTCATAATGTTTATCTAGATCTACACTATAACGCTATATATGTATATACAAAAACAGTAAGAAAACAATTAAAAATTTTATTTATTTACTCGATTTTGATTTAGGTAAGTGGAATAGATTTCCCGTGACATAATCGTAACAAAACAGGAAAATAAATTATTCAATAGAATTATAACATTTTCTGGCAATTATATGTATGCACTACTTTATACAAGACGCCTATTTTGGAATCACCATTATCTATTGTTGTTTAACTTGTAGATTAACAAAAACATGTCTAGAGACATTCTTATGTATACTTATAATAATACGATGTTTTATAATATTATTACTGCATTTTTGTACAAACTATCAACAAATATTTTAAGTTATACATAATTTGCATATTTATTTTCTACGACCATGCTAATAGGGTTAAATTATGATAAAGTGGAAGTGAATTGATAATAGTTTGTTTCCGGATTGATTTTGACTTTGGTTATAAAATCGAAACGATATAGTATGGTATATATACATATATGGTAAGTATTTGTTGATGCGGTTTTTGGCGAAACAGTGCGGTTTGCGATAACTAAACGAAGTCAATAATGGTATATGTATAAGTATATAGAAATAAAGGTTTACTAACTTTAATTATGTACATACATAAATAATCTAAACTTAAACTAACTAATAATTGGTAAAAATATATACAATATTAGCATTAAGGTGTCTCTATACGACCTTTAATGTATACAAATCGGCAAATTGGCGAATGGTTTTGCAACTCAAATTCGAGGCGTCTGGTATTAAAAATACATGGGAAGCCATTATTTAATGATTCCAAACTAAGCTATACCTAATTCTGACAACAAGCGAAACGATTAATTTAATTATATGGTTCAATTCATATTTTAAATAAGTTAACTTATAAGTTATACAAGATAGCAAAACAAAATTAGTTACTAGATATTTTGTGGTTCATGTAAGAAGCAATGTTCTACTGCCTTACACCTTGTTCTGATAAAACTCAATTCACTTCATAATTTCTTATTACTTACAAAATTATTAAACGTTTCAATCAAACAACATTACATTTACCGCAAAGAATCAACAAATTAAAAAAAATACTTTTTGATTCAAATAGTTGTTTGACTGTTTTTGGCCAAATAATACAAAATAGTTCGTGAAATGGAATTTTGGAATATTTATCTTTTTGAACTTTAGTATTTTGTTACTCGTATTATAAAATTATTTTAATTCATAATTATGAAAAATAAGGTCTTTGAAGTTTTACGAAATTTCACGGTGTTGCACTTTAACAAAGTTAATGCCGACCATACGAATTTAAAGCTCCATGAACCAAAGATTTTTCCAACTCAACCTTTAAACTCAGATTGACAAGGCATAGGTTTTCATCATATATTATATGTGACCTAAATAGTTATTTTTATACAAAACAGGATTATTTTGATTATAATAATTAATATCTCGATAAAAATAACAATTTCGAAATAATGAAGCCGAGTCTGTCTGTATGAATGAGCCATAGCTTATATAGTTTGTGACGCTTGTGTACTTCAACTTTATCGACTAATGTTTAATATTGTACTTCGTTTTAATTTTGTTCCAAATTAATTTTAATCAGGGATTCTTTATAAATTGTGATAGGATATCACAATTTATAGAGTTCGACAAATAAATAAAATTTTTGACCGACAAATAAATAAAATGTTTGGAATGCAAATGACAATTTATCTAATTTCTTTAATTATTATTAGTGTTTAGACATAAATGTCACTCAGAATATTAGCAACATAATATTCTTGACCTGTATATTTCTTAATTATCATAACTGGAAGAAATTTTTAAAAGTTGGCTTGACATACTTGCAACGATGTGGTTAGATATTTCAAAAACAACTATAGAAACGATTTTTTGATTTAAAATGAAGTTCGAATTTGAAAAATTATTGTTAATAGTTTAGTTTTTTAGAAAATTTACCTATCTTTTACGTAAGTAAATCATCTAAAACTAAAAATATTTGATCATAGAAATAGAAATAGTAAATCTAATTGTATTCTTTTATGTAGACTTTATGTTCTTAAAAAAAACTGAAAATGAGACATTTCTACAGAATATTAATACTACTTAGCTCTTAAAAAATTCGTTTCTATAACAACGAGGATCTAACTTTAGATTCGAACATTCTTCGATCGAACAGAGTTGGACTAGTTAAACGATTATATGAAAATAATATAAAATGAGGTAACCGTAAAATTCATATTTCGCACATGCGATGTAATCAACTAATGACTGTTATTAAGTATTTCACTGCAAAGTCATTATCCTTAACCTGTGTTTTTCAACGTATACTCAATTAACTGGTATCATTTTAGTAGTTGATCATTTTTAGTTAATGTTGTTAAAAAATATATTCGTATCACACAACTTTAACTACACCTACCCCGAAATAAAATTACCAACATAGAAATTGCGAATTTAAATCGAACACAGCTGTCCTGTCTATACTACTTGTATCAAACCAAATGACACGTAGTTCTCATCAAAGACAATTTATTAAGGTACAATTCATTGCATACTTTTAATACGTGTGTACTATTTGTTAATCAATTTAAAGTTATTTTGATATAAAATTAAAAATTTTGCATACACGTGAAGAAAAACAACGTAATTCCAAATTATGGTGGTATAATAGCTTTTCTTATCTATAAACAAAAGACAACCTAGAGGTTATTGTTAGAGATAAGATTAATACAAAACAGTAACATCTCGATAAGCCGATTAATAAATTTCGTTTACTATCATTCAAAATATGTAATTATTAATCGGTTTGTTTCTGTAACGAACAGCTTTTTAGCTAAAAACAATAAACTAAATCTATCTAACATAAATAGACTAACTAACCTTCACAATTTGTAACTATGTATTATATATATACATAGTCTAAATAAAACTAGGTTTAATTACAAAAATCGCACGTACAACATAAAACTCAAAAAAAGTTAGGAATTGCAATTAGATAAAAAATTGAAATATTCGAGTGCAGGTATGTAAGAAACTTGAATGCCTTAGCATTGCTAAATTTGCACTATCAGTTTGCAATTTTAAAAGCAAATCACCTTGATAATGTATTTATTTAGTTATTCGATTATCTTTTAAACTATTTTTATTTATATAAAAACCTATTAATCGTTTAGATTAAAAATAAAAAGTTGAACACTTTTGTTTTACGTGGAATTTAATTTTTTATTTAAATTGATCCCCCACATATATACAAACGTCATTTCACTGTCGTAATCTAATATAATTTTTGCGTCATCAAGATTCGTCTTAGATCATAGTTATTATATAAAACTGCTCACTATACAAAATAATTCGCGTGCTTCAGAGAATGTTCACAAACCGCACCTCTTTTTAATTGTAAAACGGATATGCCAAGTAAAAAGAAAATAATGACGGAAATTGTAATTTAACTCAACAACAATAAAATAATATTTTATTTAATAAAATAATTTCGTAGATCTCATATTACAAGTGTAACTATCGCATAAATCATGATTAACACCATAGTGATAAAAAGAAATCATGCCAAACCGACTTAATCATTTCGAACCACACACAACACTTATATATGTCAGGAAAGTTATCACACATTTTACTATCAAAGATTTTGTTTAACGGATTAAACATCTTTTATCTATTAACATTCGTACAGTTTTTGTTGTTTGTACAAATCTAATCAGAATGAATCATATAAGATAATATAATAATTAGTTATACTATACATTAATACTTTACATGATATCATTAGTAAGACATTTATTTATGTCATCTACTTGCTTGGAGACTGATGGAATCTAATAATGAAATGACAAATTTTTAAGTCAAATAACCAATTGATTAATTTTATAAAGCATAATATATATATAAGATACTAAAAAGTTTATATTTGATGCACTTTGTATTATTGATATTTGATGCACTTTGTATTACGGACCAGCTTTGAATCTATTGACAGTTAAAATCATTTAAATTGTTCATTTAAAGGGCGTTTTTTTAGAGGTTCACAACTTTGAATTGGCATTTGACAACCGATATTTAACAGCTGATACTTTCTTTTTGTTTAGTTTGGTTTGACCTTTCATTATGGATAAAGATTTATATCAGAGCAACGCTCAAAATAATGGTTTTGTTAGTCAAACTTATCGTGCACTTTATCCATTTTAAGGCGTAAAGGATCTTGGCTTAAAAACTTTCAGATTACAACTTGTGCAGGAAAATAAAGCCCAACGACTATTGTATCCGCCGCCAATTCGTAGAATGAGCTGAAGCACAAATTGATATTGATGTTGAATTTCCATTCAAAATTGTATTCTTCGATGAAGCACATTTTTGATTGAATGGATACGTAAATGAACTGTCGCATTTGAAGTGAAGATAATCTACAATCTTTTGCCGGAACAGCATTACCACAAAAATTTACTGTTTGGTGCGCTTTATGGGCTAGCGGAGCCATTGGTCCATATGTCTTCAAAAACGATGAAGGTCAGAATATTACTGTCAATGGTTAGTGATATAGGGACATGATTAGAAAATTTTTCGTACCTCGATTATCTGGTATTTATCTTGCTGACATGTGGCTCCAATAGGACGGAGCCACATGCAACACAGCGCAAGCTATAATACTGAAAGAAAATTTTGATAAAAGAAAAATTTCGCGTAATGATCCTGTTAATTGGCCACCAAGAAAGTGTGATGTAACCCAATTTGATTAGTATTTTGGGGTTGTATAAAGTCACTTGTCTACGTCGATAAACCAGAGAAAATTGAACACCTGGAAATCAGCATTCGAAGTATTGGCGAAATACGGTCGCAAATGAAAGTTTGTGAAAATTGGTGTTCCAGATTGCACCTTGTACCCACCAGCGGTCATATGGCCGAAACCATATTTAAACATTGATGTCATAAAATTTTCTATCCAATTAAGCCCGTTTCATTGATATTAAAAATATTTTTTTTTGTTTTATTATAATTTAAACTAGTGTAACTCTCTCTACTTATTTAAAAACACCCTACTAAGCTCATTAACATTAATGACAGAAATGATAAATCTGATTAACATGCGATTATGATAACAAACGCAAAAGTTTAGGAAAAGTTAGCAAAGATAAGCCAAGATGATTCCAATTTTTGGAAGAAAATTATTCTTAGCAATGAGACTCATTTCTAATAAATTACAGTGTAGCTCAGATTTTATGATTGTTTTGTGTTTTATTTGAAAATATTATTAACAAGGGTAACAAACGTTATTAACAAGTTTTAAATATGAATTACGCTGATGAATTTTGTTCAGAAAAACCGACAAAATGACAAAACCGATAAGACTTTTTCAAGTTAGTGACTTTATTACTCAGCAACATAAAACTAGATCATCTAGATACTTTATAATTTCTCTATAGGTATAACAATATTATTTTAACTCAAATTTGAGTAAGTATGAACGATTAATCAAAAGATAATATACTGACTGATAGATAAAGCACAGTGCAAAAGTTTTTTAAGCGAATAGTTTTTCAGTTAAATTGATAGTATAAATATATAGAATTATAAATTTAACATTTTTTGTTGTTGTTTCCTCTCGTGACTCAGGCTCAATTGACCCATTGTGACATCGCTACGACATACGGCTATAGGGTTATAGGTCCGATTTGCGTGGATCCATCTGCATTGCCCATGGATTCTAAACTCAACAGCGGGTCACAGAAGTGTTCATTCTCATTTAACTACAAACTTATACATTTCCTCCTTCTAGTAAATTAGTATTACACTGTACTTTTATATACTGTTGACTATACTATATTATTAAGACAATTACCAAGATCGTTATTAAAATAAACTGTATAAGAAAAATGATAGTTCCGTTACTTAGTCATAAGTACTGTTTGTTTAGATCAATTACTTGATAGTTATAATATACTTAAAATTATTTAAAACCAATTTGAATTAAAGAACTTAATTAAATGAAGTGCAAGGCTTATCGATTTGATTAAAAATGTGTGTAATTCTATACGGAAGTTCGATTACTTCTATAAGATATAATTAAATGATCGGAGAAGAAATTTCCGTCACGCTATCAATTAAGAGAAATACTATATAGTGTGTATACAATTCTGATCGTGTGTTATGCTTTAAGCACAATGATGTCATTATACAAGAATATGATGTTTAAATAAACTAAACCAATAGACATTATGTTATGAGTCATCCATTTATTTTATTATACAATACATTAAATGTGGATGATAATTAAAACTTGTTTTTGAAAACTCCTTTTATTTCTAAAATTCACAAGTCCTGCTTTAAAATTTAATTTATTTATAAATGTAGTATCCTTGACCTATACCGAAATAAATATTGGATGTGTCAATATATTATAGTTTATGATAGCTGTTTGGGATATCAAGAAAAACAATTCTATAAACTCATATCGCGAATATAAATATAATATAATAATTCGCATACATAACGAAACATATAATAGTTTAAATATACTAGTTATACAAATATGCAGAGGTCATGAGACATAGTTTTTATCTATACGATGCTTTATGAATCACAACCTAGGATTTAAACGTTTTATTGGGTTAGCCCAACGAATGTTTACAACCAAAATCATCGCTTTTAAAGTCATCTGGGAAATGTTAACGGCGCGAATTGAACTCGAGTTCGCAGTCTGATGAGCTGAACCACTAAGCTGAAACCGTCGATATATGATTTGTCGCAATTATACGTTAATATATAACTATGATATGAGAAATAATTATAGAATTATATTGAACTATTTCAAATACATACATTTATATGCTAATTATGGGAAAACAATTCATAGTCTTAATTGATACATTAATGGTTTCTTTAAATAAAACAATATAATTGTTTGTGCACATATTATATACATTGTCCGATTTTATTTTCCGGAAGTTTGTGTTTATGACTACATAGAAGAAAAATAAATAAAATATATAGTTATATATTTTTTTAAAACATAAAATATAATAGTTGAAGTTTAAATCACAATATTTTATACGTAATATTTTGAATTATAAAAATAAAAGTTAAATAAAGGGTTTTCCAATAAGAGGATATTTTGGATAGTCTGCTATTTGGGCAGCTGTCAATGTTAAAGCTATCATTTTTTGACATTTGACAAGTAAAAACTACGCAATTACTAAAAATGGTACGATCCATGGTTCAACAACACTGAAATTATTAAAATTCACTAGAAACATGGTGAAAATGTTGCCCCTTCTCGGCCGGCAATAGTGAAACTGGTGGAAAAATTTGAGGCTGTCGGGACAAGTTAGTGATGTTAAGAATCGAAACCATGTGCGTCGCTCAAGAATATTGCTGATACAACTGAAAATATTGCTGCTGTATCCCGTAGTGTTTAAGAAAACGCAGTTTTGTCGATTCCTCGTCGATCTTTTGAATTAAATTGTTTATGTAATGAAACGACATTACACCGTATTTTCCATAAACACTTAGGTCTTAAAGATTTTTAAGTTCAGTTAACATAAGAACTCAAGCCGGTCGATCACCATAAACGCCGTTTCTTCGCTAATTTTGATTCTAAATTCAGAGGCTTCGGTAATATGCAGAATAATCACATTTGGGGCTCAGAAAAGCCAAGAATGATTGTTGAAAAGCATCTCCATCCTCAACGGGTCACTGTTTGGTGAGGGTTTTTTGCTGGCGGTGTGATTGGACCTTAATTTTATGAAAATTAGGCTGGTGCAACTGTTACGGTGAATGGATTGCGCTACCGAGCTATCATTAATGATTTTTTATGGCCGAAATCGAAAGATATTGATGTGGACAACGTTTATTTTCAGCAAGACGACGCTACGTGCCGTGCCACACAAGCAACGAAACAGTCGCAAATTGGAGAAAAGTTTCCTGATCGTGTTATTTCTTGAAGAGATGACCACAATTGTTCACCGAGATTTTGTGATTTAGCACATTTAGACTTTTTTTTTGAGGCCACGTGAAAGATGCCAATGCTCCACCATCGATTCAAGACCTTAAAGATAGAATTCGTGAAGTTTTCGAGGACATTCAGTTGCAAATGTGCAAATTGGTCATGGAAAATTTCATGAAAAAGTGGTGCTGCAAGCGTAGCCGTAGCTGCCATTTGGGTGATATCGTTTCCAAGGTTGCCACGTTCCTCTTTACAATAAAATAAACATTCATTGGTTTCTCTTAAAAATACTTTTTAATGTCAAAATGATACCTCTTATTGGAAAACCCTTTAGTTTAAAATTGTACTACCACATTAAATAACGCAACTGCTTGCGATGCCTACTTATAATATTTAATCATTCAATCGTTATTTATTTAAGGGTTAAACAATTAGTAATAATAAACGATTAGCATAAACGATTTCATTTTCCAAATTGTTAAATATATGGTATGTAATGTGAAATTTTTTCCTTTCTTATTTTCCCCAAAATTAAAATAACTTGACAAAATTCAATGATTTCAAGGATTGACGATTATAAAGAATTTAATGATAATAAATAATTATAAATATGTAAAAAGTTGAATTATATATATGCGTTACGAGTTTACGACGATGAATTGTTTAAGGTTCTTTAGCCATTCAATAAACAATATATGGACAAGTTCAATTTGTAGTCATTGGTCAATTCAATGAAAAAAAAATAACCTTACTTATTATAAAGAAATTTGTATAGTTGTATAAAAATGTATATTCCGGATTCATTTCCGGATTCTAAGGATTCATGAAGTAAATAATTAATTAAATGTGTACAACATTAGATACAACAATAGAAGAGCCAGTGTATTAAACAGTATTTGTACTTTGGTTACAATATATGAAGCGCAGTTCAGTATCGATATATGTATTGTAATTAAATAGGATGTTACCACACAAAGGTCTTTGATATGGAGGATATCGAGGTATAATATTTTTAATGATGTAACGTATATTCATAAATTGTACCGACATACATAGTTAATAAAATATAAGGCACATATTATATAGCGGGTCTTACGTAACTAATTGTATATCAACATTGCACTCTTCCATTTCATTCGACGTCGAGCCTACTCCTTTCGCTTAATTCCGATTTGAGTACATGCACGTTCTCGCGTAAAAGAAGTTACAACGAATACCCTTTTGTGGTAAAAGGCCAGGTTCTTGTGGGTTGTGACTCACTTCGAATGGTTGGTGTTCAGAGGCAACAATTTAAAATGGAATGAACACATTATAGTATTGGCCAAATCAGCTTCACGTAAACTCAGGTTCCTCAATAGATGCAGACGGGTTTTTTTAGATAGCATCAGGTTCTCCAGATATATAGAACCTTTATTAGACCGTGCATAGAATATTGCTGTCAGGTGTGGGGTGAAGCATATGGCATTGCTCTCCAGTTGCTAGATAGAGTTCAGCGGCGTGCCATCCGAATAATACGAAACTTCAGACTTACGAAAGATCTAAACAGCCTACAGCACCGCAGAGATGTTGCAAAACTCTACGTGTTCTATAGATTAATAAATGGTAATTAAAGGATAGCTTTACGGTGAAGCTTCCGAAACCTCGAACTGAAAATGCAAATCAGGTTTTCAGTTTCCGTTGGAGTATAAAATGCAAAAGTTTAAGTCAGCTATCAACCTTTACTTGAAGGATCGAGCGTTGGGTGCAGGAGCTGTGACAGTTACAAGGAGTTATATGAAAGTCTAAAAGTTCGCCCTGCACTCAATTAAAGATAAACTTAAAAAACATATACATATGGCGGTTGTAGCTTAACCATTAAAATCGTTAAAATTGTTCGTAAGATCTAAGTTGAGATGCGGTTAGAGCTGTTTACGTCCTTTATAGATTATTATATCAACAGATAAATAGTTATTTTAGAAAATTATTTTGTACCAATTATGTAATTTAAAATAAGGCAACTCATGTCTGCTCTAAATAATTTTATAAATGTATGTTTATAATACCGAATAATGTAAATCAGAGTCCAAATTTAAATTTGACATCTGTAAGTAAGCTCTAATTTATTTATTAAACAGATAACATATAAGTTATTTTGGTTATTCAGTGAATAATTATTATTCAAAAACCTGTTAGAATCTAAATTATCAATAAACTTTTATTAATATATTATTAATTTGTGGTAGTTATATTTAAGCAAATCAAAGCATTGTTTCTATTTTTAGCCGTTATTTAAACTTAAAAGCTTAGTAAAATTAACAATACAGTAACTAAGCGATGATATAATTATATTGACTATTTTATCAAAGCGATCTTGATTGAATTATAAAGATGGCTTTAATTCGTTAGACTTCAAATTTATATAAAATAATGGATTTAATTGGATAAACAACTTTATTTTATACAAAAATATAAAAACTGGACAGATAAGCTATCTACCTACCTATATTTAACCAAACTTTTATCAACTTTATATAATTTTTTATACAAGTACATAAATCGCGAATATTTTTATTTTGTGTAAATTTGCAAATAACACAAAACATACAAATAAGAGAGCAAAATAGCCTCGAATTCAGTTAACCTTTAAATATTTTTAACTATAAAACTCTAGTGTATGTTATAATATACCTTCGAATTGTATAAAAAATATATAAGTCCATGTGTTTTGTTGCTACGTCTATTAACTATGCTATAGTAAAATTTGTGAGTAGTGTAGGCTTTATATACATTTCTTATGGTTTTGGACCTCTATTATGTATTGTACATAACAGTTTATTTAAATTCTGAATATTTATTTATATGTTACATATATGATTCCGGATTAAGTTAGCCATTTCGATCTGTAAGTTGTATTAAAAGAATTTGATATCAATTTATAGATTTATCAACACTATTTAATTAACCGAATTTGGAACATTTAAAATTAATAGGGTGCATTTTTAGACACAATCGCCTTATAACATTGTCAATTCATAATTGATTATAATTAGTAAAATATGGATTTGTAATGTATTATTTCGAATGAAAAATGGCCAAACAGAATATATGCTCACTAAAAACAATGAACATTTTAACTAAACTGCTAACCTGATAAAAGGCTATAAGTCAGAAAACATAATTAAACGGCGATCCATCACCGCAGTTAAATTTCCCACCATTTTTTAAATATTTAATTTGGAAGCCCCAACGATTGGTTTTTGGCGTCTGGTGTGGTTGAAAATGAATATATAATAACAGTCGCAATATAACGAACTTTTGATAACGATTGATTTTTGTTTACATTGGGGGTTTATTCCATAATCAATCACAACTTGTCTTTAACGTCTCTACTGAAGCAAGTGCAATATAATGATAGATATTCTTCAGGTCTATTTAATTATGACAAATTTTTTGGTGTTAGAAATTTTAAACTTTAAAATAATTATAATTAACTAACTCTAAAGAACTTTTAGAAAAGAGAAGCATCAACCGAGATATGCACATAAGATAATTCAATAATTTTAAATTAATTAAGTTTTATGTACCAAAATTTCTTCGTTTAGAATTTGAATTCTGTCTATTAACTATATTCCGTCTATTCAAAATAAATACGTACTTATTATCAATAATTTTATAGTTATGAATAAAAACTTCAGAAAAATGGATAGTAATGAATGAAATTTAACCTCACAGAAATAAACTTTTTACTTAACGAAACTCTTAATCTCTTAATATTCATATCAGCAATATATTGTTAGTTGAAAACTCAATTATTTGTCGTTAATTAACCCACCCTATATAACGAGTGACTGACATAGTATGATATAACTTAGATATACTAAGTCACACCCACAGCATCTTGGTTTTGTGATTTTTATATCTTATGATTATATTTTATTAACTCATAATATAGAGACAACGAGAACTACCAACCTTTAAACTGCTTGCAATTTGTCGAATATAATACAAATCTAAATCTTCTAATACTTGTAGCTTTGGCGATACATCCTTATTTATAGAATATGTCTCGGAGACACCCATCATCATTTCCGGATTATGGTTGTTAGATTTTATATTACTAGAGTTGTCTTTATTTTTTGAGGTAACACTGGTATTGTTATGAATATTATTACTAGTATTATTATTATTACTATTTGATTTAAATGTTAGTGCAATTGTTGGAAAACAAGATTCCATTTTCTAAGTTAAATTTTATTAAACTTTATTTTTCTCTATAAACAAAACAATTAAAATCAATTCACGTGCTCTTGATAAACGAATATGTATACATATATATGTGTACGTATATATAGGTAATATATATACATAATATATAGTTTAGTGTGTTTAGTAGTAGTCTATTTATACACACAACATATAATTTTATGTTTATTTTATCACAAAGTGTATAAACATAAAATAGCATATGTGTGATATATGCAGATGCCCCCTAACTAAAATACGATCTAACTTATGGCGTAACAATGTAACTGTGATGCACGTATCACTTCAACAATCGGAATATGAATTATTAATAAATGCAGCACACGCATGTTTGATACACTGTGCACATTCATTAATAATAATTGCACCGACTCTAAATTATGTATGGACAATTACTTTTGTTACATTGACATTGAATGTGTTAAATGCTGAATATTATAATAAAAACTACAAATATATACATATATATATCTATACATATTTTCGATGATGTCATACTAATATAAAACAATATAAATTATAAATTTATATGAATATAGAAGACAAATTAAATTTTTATTTCTCGAACAAATATAACTGAACACTTAAGAAAAAACTATAAAATTGAATGACAAAAATCAACACAAAAATAGATAAAATAATGTTGATGATCTCTTTAAAAATTAAAAAAAATTCTATAAATATATAGATCAAAAACTAATTTTGTTTTTATATGCACTTAAGTCAACTTTATTTTTTTATATTAATTAATTAATTAATATTAATTGAAAATAATTACACTAAATAGCTTTAACTTAATATTTATCACTAACAGCATTTACACTATAAACGCGATAATCGACAGTACGAACCACACGGACTTAATCATTTCAACGCTTTCAATTAACTAAAAAATAAAATATAAAATGTTTGTATTTGATTTACAAGAAAAACAAATTAATTAATGACGTATAGTGAATGATAAACAGAGAAAGATATATATATTGACAGAGTATTTAAACATTTTACGCGTGTAATAAACAAGTATACAACCATTTCATTCATAAAAATGATTTTATTTATAAATTCATTTCACGAACCAGCCTCTTCATAATGACATTTACACATGGCAACAATATATAATATCAAAGAATTTTGGAGTTTTACTGAAGATAATTATAATTTCACTAACCGGTTATATTGTTGGGAATATATTTTAATTAAAATTCAAATAATCTAAATATTTGTTCTAAACAGTTAACTAATTATACTTACGACTGAATACTTAAGTATTCGCATTGAACGACGACGTGATATTGTTGACTGATATGTATTTAAATCATTAAGAAAATTATTTTCTTTTGATTTTTCACTTAAACCATATATTTTATTTGAGTTTGAAAACACTCGTAAGGATTTTCGTCGAATTGGTGCCATATTTTTTATTATATTTCAGAAATAATTTTTTGCGATTTTGACAAGTGTCGATATACGAATTATTGTTTTGAGATTTGAATGTTTTGTACATTCACTGTAAAATTAATGACGACGCTACCTAGTTTTAAAAATTTTACTCGCCAGATAGCACTAGTGATATAGCTATATGCACACGACACATTTTTATTGATAGATATTACAATTTTTATTTATAAATTAACACATATAACAATTTTTAAATGGGTTGTGAAACGAAAACTTAAATTACATGTAAATTTATTTATTATATTGAAAATTTAGTTCCAGAAATATTATAAAAATACGTTTTAGTACGACTATTCAAACGGGTAGGTATTGCTTACCTAAACTTTGATATTGATACATTTGAACAGTGTATAATCTATTACGCTTTGTGGTAGTGATAATGTAATGATTGAAAGTTGACATTGACTGTCAAATTAAATAAAATCGAAATTCACGTGCTTTGTAATTCGTTATTAAAACTAAATATTAAAAATCATTAAATATAAAAGTTAATAATGCCAAAAACACGGTCAAATGGAGGGGCACCCCGTAAACAAGGGTTTAACAAATCCAATCACTCAATGAATCCCGAACGTGCAAAGGATGGATTAAAAGGTGTAGCCAAGCCACGTACCAAGAGCACTATTAAACGGTTGCAGATGTACAGAAATTTCAAAGCTAAAAGAGATCGTAATGGCCATATTTTAGTACCGGCCCCATTCCAGGGTTGGAATGCATCTGGTACCGTAGCTCGAGTGGAACCTAGTCAAAAGTGGTTTAGCAACTCTCGGGTAATCTCTCAAAATGCATTACAAAAGTTTCAAGAAGAGATTGGCAAAGCAATCAAAGATCCCTATCAAGTAATAATGAAACCGACAAATCTTCCAATAACATTACTCAATGAAAAAGCAAAGTATAGTCGTGTTCACTTGTTGGATACTGAAAAATTTGAAAACGTGTTCGGCCCGAAAAAGCAACGCAAGCGCCCAACTTTAAAAGTTCGTGATTTGGAGGATATGACCAAGACAATTGATGACAATGCAGAAAATTACGATGAGAATAAGGATTATGATTTAGTGCGCGATGATGGAGGTGTAAAAGATGCAGTTCGAGATTGGGTATTTGGTGCCGGCCAAAGTAAACGTATCTGGAATGAACTACACAAAGTTATCGATTCATCTGATGTGCTGCTTCAGGTTTTGGATGCCCGTGATCCGATGGGAACACGATCGAAATATATCGAGGAATTCTTGAAGAAGGAAAAGAAACACAAACACTTGTTCTTTATATTGAATAAAGTGGATTTGGTGCCTAATTGGGTAACACAAAAGTGGGTGGCTATATTAAGTTCTGAATATCCAACAATTGCATTTCACGCATCGATGACACATCCTTTCGGGAAAGGAGCATTGATTAATTTAATGCGGCAACTGGGAAAGTTGCACATCGATAAGAAACAGATTTCAGTTGGATTTATTGGATATCCAAATGTTGGGAAATCGAGTGTTATCAATACGTTAAGATCGAAGAAAGTATGTAGTGTAGCCCCAATTGCTGGTGAAACAAAAGTGTGGCAATACATTACTCTTATGAGAAGGATATTTTTAATTGATTGTCCAGGTGTTGTATATCCGTCAGCCGAAACTGATGCTGAGAAGGTGCTCAAAGGTGTTGTTCGAGTAGAGTTAGTAAATGGACCAGAAGATTATATTGAACCAGTTTTAAAACGAGTTCGCCCTGAATATATAAAAAAGACGTATAAAATCGACGTTTGGGGAAATCATACCGATTTCTTAGAACAGTTAGCCAAAAAAAGTGGAAAATTGTTAAAAGGTGGAGAACCAGATATTTCCAGTGTTGCTAAAATGGTGCTAAACGATTGGCAACGAGGTAAAATACCATTTTATACAATACCCGAAGGTTTCGATGTGACAACCGTTGGAGAAGATAGAAAACCTAAAAAATCTAATCAAACTGAAAGCGAAAAAGATGAAACAATCAAAACAATAGATTTACAGCAGATTCAAGATTTTCGTAAAATTCGCGTTGGCCTTGAATATGATCCGGATGATATCAAAGAATTGGATCAAATCAATTTAGAACTACTCGAAAAACAAAAACAAGAAAAATTGGAACGCCGTCGAAAGAAAAGACTTGACAATCCGGATGGTGATGAAATTGATGACGATTCGTCCGGTGTTAGTGATTTCTATTCAGAAGATGAATACGACGAAAAGCTCGAGAAAGTAGTTCATAAAAAATCGGCACGTCAGGTTGAAAAGGAAAATCAAATTAAGTCTGCGTCTGGTATATTTACAGTTGAGGAAGATTTGCCGAGTGGTAAAAAATTAACGGCCAAAGAGCGCCGAGCCATAGAACGATCACAAAAACGCAAGAAAATTGGTAGCAATTTCTACGAGACAGCTAACGTTAAAAATCGTAATCGAAATAAAAAAATGAAAGATGAATAGGGAGGGAATTATTATTTTAAAAATAAATATATGTAATTTTCAAAAACCGAACTCGTCCATTTTTTATTCACCACTATTTATTTTATCCATTATTATAATATTTTCTGAAGTGCTATCGTCAAGTGTAGTTCGTTTGGGGTTTGTTGTTGAAAAAAAATTATTCATTGTAAAAAAGTGTTTTAATAATTTTTATTCTAACAATATTTGAAATTTTTGGATAGATTAATATGTTAAGAGAAAATTTATCGAAATTAACTTGTATTATACAATCAAAAGTAAGTATAACATTGAATTAATTTTTCTTTTATTGTGTCGCAATAAAATATTTCTAATATCGATATGGTCGTTTCGTGTACATATTATATTGTTTTGTCATTAGAATGTTTTCGTTTCGAAAGTGCTAAGTATCTATATTTACAATTGTAATAATTCGAATGGCTAATAGAAAATTGATTTTAATGTAATAATACTTATTATGATGGTGTAACAAAATGTGTATTAACCTTGAAACAAATTTATCTGGAACAAAACAAGATAAATACATATATGGTTTTTGTTTATTTGTGGTAATCGCGTGACAGTTGCTGTTGTCTAGCTACAATGCTGGTCATTTTATGACTTGGCCATTGACACCGATCTATCCTTATCTGGATATTCTGTCATAATTTGATTTGTCAAGTTTTTAATTGAACCGGAAGTTTTTTTATTTAAAATACCTGTTTTTGCTTATAAAAGTTGCTTTCGTTTTAAAGATTGGTTGCTAGACTGCTATATTATTGCGTGATTGCGATGCAAGTTTATTTTTAGATTGTGGTCGTTTAATCATGATTTAGTAATGTTGATAAATAGTCAAGATTTGAGATATATATTTTAGTATAGTTCGTCTCCAAGTTGAATAAATTCACTAGAATACAACAGCATATTGTGATTTCTACGAGCACAATACGTTTCGATTTGTCAAATTATACTCCCCCAATTTGGATTCGCATAAATGTTCATATTTGTCTGTTAGAAATAATCCCAACTTGAATACTTTAATTTTACTGATCACACCTGCCATGAAGTAATAATTCTTGTATTGAATCAAGAGATCAATATACTTTATAGTAAGGATAATCTTTGAACTTAGACCGTAATAAAATCATACAGGGTATCGCTTTAGATGTTGATCAACACATAGCACATGATATTATGTATACATTGGGAATCTAACTTTAATATGAAGTGGGTGTATCAAACTTGCTATTCATTATAAGATAGATTCGATCAATGTACTTTTCACTAAATATAGTATAGAAATGAATAGCAATTTGTTGAAATCCAGGATGAATTAGTATTCAATATAATTTGAGGTTTATGCGTAACATTCTAAAAGTTGTAGAAAACGGATACTCATAAACGTTTAACATTGCTCAAACGGACCATTATTTCAATAAATCTTGGATTTGTTGGCCTACTGTTTGAATTCGTTGGCCTACTGTACTATTTTATTCTTTATTTTGCTTACCTTAGCCCCAGTATGCAGGAAGTCTCCTTAAGATAGTGTTGATATAAGCAGAATCTAAAGTGTTACAAATGGGATTTCTTTAACTTAATATCCGAAAATTCGATCATAGCAACCCATATCGGAAAAACATTTTTTTCACCTGCCTTCTCCGAACACATCGATTTCTTTTAGTAAATAGAAAAATAGGTTTAACTAATTGAAATGCCACGAAAGGAAAACTTATTCATAATTTTACAAGCTGTAGGTGAGATTTATTGAAGATGCAGTGCAATCTAGAATATTTCTAACTGAAAAGTGGTTGGAATATGTTTAACGACTCTATTTAATTTTATGTTTGTTTTTCAGATGTCAAGGGGGATAATAACAGCCTATTCTTAAACAACAAAATACAGAATTTGCCTAAATCTTAATTTATTTCTAAAAATTTTGATTTAATCTAAACTAAATTGTATATATTATCATATTTTTTTATTTTCAAACTCATGTTTATGTTAATTATCTAAAAATTCAATTCAGTACAATTAAAAATCTCAAGAAAAAAAAGATTATTTGAAATTTCGTTAAACAATAATATATCAAGAACTACACTAGTAAATATCATGGCATCAAGTACAGATCCAAAAAGCATTTCGTCTGGTTTATCGCTGCCAATATGGATGAAACGCATTGAAAATAAGTATAACAAATTAATTTATCATTCCATCAAAAAATTCAACACTAATGTTACATTTTGTATTTTAGATTTGACGACAGTACAACATTTTCACCTCCAGCTCATGATGAATCATTCTTTTATATAAGATATCCTGTATCGAAAAATACTGACGATAAACAACTAAATTTAAATAAATTAAATTCAGCATTACAAAACACCGCGATTGCAATCACCGAACAACAACAAACCATTGGAACTAAAACTAGTACAGTAGCAACAGCTGTTGCAACAACAAGTACGACAGGAGCGCTTGAAACAAAAATTGATTTTTCAAAACACACAGAACCTTGTCGTAAATTTATTGGAGGTATGTTCCATTAATATATATGTATATGACGTAAAGCGCAATGTAAACAACGCGATATTATAAACAAAATAAAAACAAATTATCGTGTTGGTAATTCGATAAGAAAATAGTGAAATGGATAATAAATAAAAACAAATTGATAATTTGAATGCTAAATGTCGCGTGACATTCAACGGCTTAAAAAACAAATTAGTAATCTCATTTCATTTCTTCATGAAAAAAAATATTATTCTCCAAGCATAAGAAAATCTGTTTTAATATTATTAAGTTAAAGTTCATTTGAGTTGAGATAAACTATAATATTTTTATTCGAAATTATAATAATTTTTTTAAACATATTTCAATTAGCATTCGTTTAAAGATTGTACTACTATTTGGAGTGATTTTTTTTGTGTGTGGATTAATAAATTGTGTATTGTGTTCTATTATAGAAAAAATTGATCCGCTCGTGCCAAATATAAAAGGTCAGAAAAAGTCACAGGGTACCGATGATGGTTTTAAACATGCTGCATGCGGCAATTCAATATTAAAAGTAGCACAGCAAGTTGTATCTGGTCGACAGTTTTATAATCGAGGCGGTCTTAAAGTTGCAACGTGAGTATAATTATTATTTTTTTTAATATAAATGTAATACGTAGTTTCTGCGAGTATAAATGATCTCTATTAGAATGGTTCACGGATTTATTATGATTATTCATAATCATATCATTTTGCACCAAGCGAGACCACGTCTACTACAAACGGGCGACATTTTAAATAAAATTATGATTTAATTGTATATTTTAATGTTAAATTAGTTCAAAACTTATGACCTATGTTATATTTTATGGTGGACTCAAGTGTTTATAATTTTTTTTAAGTTATAGTTATTGTTGTATTCAGATTATTAAGTAATGACTACTGAAGCAAGAATGCGTTTAATTATTATCTTTTTCAGATAACTTTTGGACGTCGTTCCAAATTTGCGGCAACAATTACTCTTTTCTTGACAATTTACATTGTTTATAGTGTGATCTAGATTATGTTACATCCGGAAACTCACATTTTTCAATTTTACAGGCTATTGTTGGTCCGTACCGTATCAACAATCTGGCTCCATCGGTTTCGATTACGAGCCAACTTTTCATACTGTTGTAAGCAATTAGAAGATGTCAGATCTCTCTCTACGCCGTGGAGCCTTCGTCGCCGACCTCAAAGATCACTGTATCATTCGGTTCGGATCAGCACGCAGAACATGACCGAGCCAGCGTACTCGCTGTCCTTTGATTTCATTCACGATATCAGGAATTTGCATTAAATTCGTGTTTTCGTGATTGAACGAACTCGTTATGTGTCATCAACGTCGCGTTTTGGGCCATATATCACACGCATGAGTTTGCTCTCGAATCTAAGAAGCCATCTTTCGTACTCATCCGTCAAGGTCCAACTCTCACATCCATATATGACTACGGGTCTGATCAACACTCTGTACAATTTTAGCTTATCGGCATTTGCAAGATATTTTGGATATTTTGATTTCAGAAGTAGACGTAGACTATATAAAGCCCGATCGCCAGCGACAAGGTGAACCTTGAATAATGAGAGATCTAAGATACTTGAATTTTATTACTCCTTCAAACGTGTGGTTACCACTACTGAAATCAATTGCCTCTTGGTCTCTAAAATCAGAGATCAGATATTTGGTTTTGGACTCATTGATTTTGAGACCAACAGAAGCTGAACACTGCTCCAGTGGATCAAGTATCTCTTTCAATCCGTTGCCATTTAATCCATCCAATCACATATGCAAAAAGTTGATTGTGTTTTCAGAATAAGATATTGTATTGAGGTGTTTCACTTCTACAGCGCATCTCCTTGTCGAAAACCAAAAGTAATTGAAAATGTTCTCGATAGCCTGTTGTTCTTAACTTTAAAACGACATTGTGACACTGCTGTACGTATTTTTGTTTGATGTTCCTAAATATTCAAGCGCATACCATAGTCTCTCCATTGATCGAGTCATAGGTTTGCGTAAAATCTAGGAATATCTGGTTGTGCTTCGCGAGATGTATCGTAGAACTTGGAAATAATCATCCGTAGCGAAAAAACTTGATCATTGACTGGCCAATTTGGAAGAAATCCACGTTGGTAGTCACCGATAATAACTTGCGCCAGAGGAGTAATTCTTCCCAAAATAATGTATGACAGTAACTTGTATGCTGTGCAAAGGAGAGCTATTCTGGAATATTGGACATTATGCGACCAGTTTCCATTATACAGGCATAACTTCATTTCACCATACCATTCGAACAAGGTCGAAAAGATAGTTCCACAAAGTTAGCTCTGAATTAATGTAATCAACTCCTGGTGAATGATTCTTCTTTATCTCTGAATGGCCATGGTGAATTTCTCATTGTATGGATCCTTAATGAACAACTCTGTGGTCTGTATTTGAGGGAATTCAAATACAGCTTGTGTTACATGTGGAACATTAAGTAGGTCGTGCCTGATACATATCAGTTATGATTTTATATGCAAATATTGATAGCTTGTAGTTTGTGAGTTATTAAAATACAAATCAAAATTATATAGTAAAATTCATATTCTTACTTCACTCTAAACTAAAAGTATGTATGTCCTTTAATATATTACTCGAAAGTAATTCGTCAATGAATAAAATTCATTACACACAGTGATTTCAATAATACAAAATAAGACAACGTTATAAAACAATAAAATTTTAATAAATATGTTCGTACTTGCTTTGAAAGTTGTGGGAAATTTTATTGATCATATATGACAAATCTATATGTCCAGCGATAGAACTCTACCCTCAAAGTTTGTATATGATCAATATTTACACCCTAGACCTTACATCTTGTTGAATATGGAGGCAGCCGCGCTTCGTTTAAATTGAACGTTAAATCATATGGACGTACTGACAATTATTTTTCTGCAGCAGGAACAACAGAAATGAATTTGTATGCTTTCAATCCTTTTAGGCTGCAAGGATTCCATTTATATTTTGCATACTCCACTTGAAATCTTATACGCGAAATAGTGTCTGTATTCGTTTAACGCGTATAATTTGCTTTAGCAATACATTTTTCAATATGCCTATTAATGTATGTATTTCCAAAAATAAATGGTATTTTATAGCAGACTGATGCCAAAAACTGTTGATTGTTTTGGGCTTTTCGTTAAATATTTGTGGTCAGCGATATTAATGTTGTAAAAACAATACTTTCGATGGAATGACCATACTTTCCATATTTTGTTAATCTGTTAATGTCCTGTAAACTGTTTTAACAGTAGCAAACAAAAAGACAATTTAGTGTTTTTAACATTTTTAATTCTAGTAATGAAAACATTAAACGTTCATAGTCGTCAGACATATGATCGTCGAGAAACCCAGTAAATAGCTTTAATAACCTTAGACTTCTCATTTCCAATTGTTACATATTGCACTTAATTTAATAAGTAAGTCTTAAAGAACTTCCATAAATTTCCAATTTCATGAAAACTTGTTAGAACAAACCAATCAAATGCTTTACTGAATTCTCTTAAAAGCAACTTCCTTCTGCTTGTGTTTTTCAATGTAGGTATCACTTTACTCGAAAAATATATGACTTATAGAAACTGCAGTCTCTAAATTTTGCAAACTCCAAAAAAAATCCACTTGTAAAGTTTGGTAAATGTATGTCTTAAATTTGGTAGACGTGTGGATCGAACTGGTAATTCTGGATTGGGGAATGAGCAGTGGCAAAGTACGATAGTAAATGAAGGAGGCGAAAGTGGATTCAAGGGAACAACATATTAGGAATCCATAAACGAAAAATCTGTTTACAAAGAGGTTATAGCAGAAGAGCTCAGAACAGATTAGTATATATTAATAAATAATCCCAACTACTATTACAATTATTTCAAAGATCCAAAGGTTTCAATAAGCTAAGCATTTACATATTTTTTCATAATGGAATATAGTATCAAGATCACGTTCGCACCCATCATCAAAGCCTGATATTGAAATGGTTGAGATTTAGAATGTAAACTAGATGGAAAAATCGTCGACCATTTGAGATATTTCTCTAGATATATTGGCCTTTAATGGTCACTACACTTGCTCATTGGGTATGTAGAGGGATTTAACTTGAAATAAATGTGATTGAGAAACGATGAACTTATATGTCGGTATTCTAACCTAATCTAACAGGTGTTTGTGAATCACTTTATTAGTTTATATATACTTTAGTAGTCTGTTTTGCATTTGTTCTTGTATTATTGACCATCTAGTACTTCGCAATAATATCTACATTATATATTCATTTGAAATTTATCTTTGCTACCTGATCTCAATTTAGATTAGTTTATTTCACTTGTTATGACCGTTTGTGCTCAGTAGACAAGGTTACGCCACTGATTAAAATAACAATAATTATTATAATTTATCAATATTTTCCTTGTTTTGTCATTTCACATCACGCGACAAAACAGTGATTTTTTAAAGTCTACATTTATTATTGTCATTACTCATCTAGATGGTGCCAAAATTTGGGATTCAACTCAATTTTATAATATCAACAGTAGTTATAACTGAGAAGAACATGTAATATTTTCTTTGTGTACTATATTCATATCGAGTTACTTTATAATCGACTTATTTCTTAAGCGAGGTTATAATTTTAAAAATAAGAGCTGTGAAATTTTTATGATAATAATGCGTGAACTTCTAAATTAAGTGCTTTTTGATATTTTTTTCATTTTTATTAAAATTTCATAGCCACGTTTATGTTTCTATAGAATTAAGGTATGCCCACATATAGACGATTAAATAATTTTGTATTTTTGCTATTTATACTGTTACAGAATTGACGAGGCAAATGTAGATCAGGATGAAACAATAAAAACAAATGAGGAAACGGAAATCATTAATTCAGCACGTGGAGTAATGAGACGTGGTTCTAAATCGTTACCAGCATCGCCAATTGGATCACCTAAAACAGGACGAAAAGTGATTAATTACAATCCATACTTTACAACATATTCAACAGCACCGACAACTTCAGTAGAAAATCGAAGTTGGATATTATCAAGTTTGTTTGGTCTTCAACGTGAAACAGTATACACTAATTCATCGTTATCGGTTGGATCACAAATCGATGAAGATGTCGAAGAGGCGACAGAGACAAATAATAATACGATAAATACGAATAATAATTCCAATGTTGTAATAGGAATGGATTCTCATAAAAAGGTTGGACAACAGCAGCAGATAACACTAAAGGCAAAGCCGAATGAGCTTCGAGAAATGAATTTTTGGTCACCAACATCAATGTAACGAGTGCTGATTTATAAAATAAAATTAAAGCTAAACAACTTTCTACTAAACATATACATAATTATATTTATATTTAATAACAATAATCATAAATATCGATTTAAGATTTTTTTAAATTATTAAAATAAATACATACAAGAGTTATTATATAATATTTTATTAATTTTATATTCTATACTTACCTAATTAAATAACGAAGTTTCAGATAAGGCTTTTTTCTTAGTTTTGTATTGATTTAGATTTTAAATTGGGCAGATAAACATAACTTACCACAAATGACATCAAGTGATTTATGATTTTTAAAATAAACAATTGATTTGTAAAAAACGAAACGATTTTTGTTTTAGTACTGACATGGAATATGGGTTGGACCAGAAAACTGAAGTCCCATAGATCTGTTCATTCACACCACCGATCGTAATAAAATGGTGAAAAATCCCTTTTTTTCATCCTGCATCTATCGGGATTCCAACCCGGTAGTCCCTGCTCCAATGGTCGGTCTGTATAAATTCCTTCCACATATTTTAACCGAAAAATTACTACATCTCATCTAGTTGAAATTTGATCAACGTGTGAACGTGTTTTTTGAATACAGATTCAAATCAGTCTAAAATCACATATCGAACTGCAAATTTAAATAAAAAAAAAAGTACTAGTAATTTTAGTTACATTTTGAGAAGTATTGAGCGCTGATACCAACAAAATGAAAATCACATGTTGATTTAATAGGTTTGACATAAAAGTATATTGTTTTATTTTGAAAGGTCATATAACTTTCTTGTGCACTATTTTTTGTAAAACTTTATTAATATGACTGAAAGTGACAAACGTTTTAATATAGTTGATGAAAAAACACCATCCAATGTTTTATTAACTGCTCACTATCGAAGGTAAATAATGATATTTAAGGTTAGTACTACCTAATAATATGTTATTTTAATGTCTAGGAGTTTTGCATATTATACGATACGTGATCGACTTCCTGTTATATTAACGCATATTATCGATCAATTAGCGCGTGATCGAGATATATTGGCAGCTGAATATGGCGATGATTCGAGAGAAGAGCTTAAAGAGATTGTTGGTTGTTTGTCCCAGTTGAAATATGAATTACAAACAGATAAGGAATTTCGATTAATTGACGAATCAAGTCCGGATCATAAAATGTGGAATAATCATATAAGGGAAATGGCTGATAAAAATACATATTACTCAGCGATCTGGCTCCATGCTGAATGTTATCTGTACCGGCGAATTAGAAATATATTTGAAGTACAGTAAGTAAATATTACAGTGAACGTTATCATCCGTCTTATCATTTTATAAATACTATCTTTCAAATTGATTAGGTCGATTTTACAAAATTACGATTATTTTCAAAAGCAGAAAGAAAATGCATTTACTTCTCAATGTGTGCCGATGAAAATGATTGCAAAACATATTGAAAATCACCGAATTCTTTTAAAAGAGAATCGAGAGGAATTAGAAAAATATTTTGTTAATTTAATCAAAATGAATTTATGGGGTAACCGATGCGATCTTTCTATATCAGCGGGTGTGGAATCAGAAACATCTCAAGATCCAATTGGAGCTATCAAAAAACTTGATCCAATGATACTTGCGAATGATATCGAGAGAATTTGGAAATGTATCTCTGATCCGTCAATTGCTCATAGCGATGTTATTATCGATTTTATTTGCGATAATTCTGGTTATGAACTTTTCACCGATTTGTGCATTGCTGATTTTATGATCGAGCACAATTTAGCAAAGTGTGTCAGATTTTATGTAAAGCAACTACCTTGGTTTATATCGGATGTAATGCCAACTGACTATTTATGGACGCTCCGGATGTTGCGAACACACACAGATGAAAATTTATCAAAATTGGGACAGCGATGTTCCGATTATTTACTAGATGGTCGATTTAAATTGATGGACGCAACATATTTTTGGACTACTGGCTATAGCTATGAGCGTATGAAAGAAATTGATGAGTGTCTGTATAAAACTCTAAGTGAGGCTCATTTGATTGTGTTCAAAGGTGATTTGAACTATAGAAAATTATTGGGTGAAATGAATTGGGAACCAACCACATCCTTCGATGTTGCACTACAGGGATTCCGGCCGAGTAATGTATGCAGTTTGCGTACGGTAAAAGCCGATTTAATATGCGGATTAAAACCAGGTGTTGCACAAAAATTGAACGAACTTAATCCACAATGGATGGAGAATGGGGACTATGGTGTTATTCAGTTTGCTCAAAGACATTAAATGGCGTATATAGGTTTCTAATTCACATATCACAGATTCATGAATCATCCCAACATTCTTCATAAGTTTTCTTAAATACAATTTTAATTTTGTTAATTATTTGACGTGGATAAAACACTAACTTTTGCTGTTAATAATATATATTTATAAATTATTATTTATATTTTTCTATATAATATATAAAAAATAAAAATTTAAAATTAAACAAAAACTGAAATCTATCTGATAGTTTTGTCTTCCATACTTTTATTTTAAAAAATAAACTTTTTTTTAAGTAAAAAAAATAATCGAAATTAATTTTATTATTAAAAAATGGATTAGAAATCACAGTTAATTAATAACATATATGTGTAATGCAGAACATAAAATACATTTCTTTGAACAATTGGCCAAGTCTATTTCGAATCTATTCGAAAATTACTGTATCACCATCTTGAATCGAATAGTAATCTAAATTCTTGGATAAATTATCCATTTCAACTTTTAAATTTTTATGATTTGCATCAATATAGCTAATTCGTGGCAGTTCCAAACTATCCGTCTTAAATAGTTTTATTATTAATCCTTGCAATGTTTGTAAGGATAAGCGAACGGGGACTTTTTTCGTTATGATTTTATTTGTGTTCGAATCCATAATATTGATTGTGATTAGAGATGACTTTTTTACAGCCGGGTTCACCATTGATTCTTCCGGAACACCATATTTTTTTATAAGCCTCGGATATGCACGACATTTTTTTACCAACTTTAAACGTTCAATCTGATTGTCCTCGGTTTTAAGCCAATCAGCCCCAAACATTTTCCATATATCGTACTCGGCACCTCGACGCTGTTCATTTGTAATTTCGGTCTTATTGAGTACTCGTAAATTAGAAATCATAGCTACGCCACGTGAAAACATATCTTCGTATCCACCCGATAGTTGATTTGGTGTCTGGGACAACTCTTCGAGTGCTGGTAATTTATCTAGTTCATTAAACTCTTGTAATTCATCTTCAATCGGATTATCTCGCAAATTAACTGTGGTCAAAGACTTAAATATATCAACAAATTCATCACTATTGCACTGTGGTAAATTAACTCGTTTAATTCCGTTTTCCATCAAAAGCAGTCTGGTTAATTTTTTTAGTTTTCCTAATTTTAAAATTTCATCAAAATTCTCCAAATTATTCATATGCAAATCGAGAGCTTGTAAATGTTGTAACACTTCTAAATTTTCACTTGTCGTGTCTACACTTATTTCGGAAATGTTATTATCTTGCAGACCTAGTTCCTCAATATTAGGCCAAAGCCGGGCGATGTACAAAATTTCATCCCAATTGCTAAGACCACAATGACGAAGACTTAAATTCTTTAAATGCCGAAAATATGGTTCCAATTCGTCAATTTCATCAAGTGATGGCCGTTGAATTTTATTTTGTGCCAAATTCAAAAATCGTAACGATGGTAGCTGCTTTACAATATCTGCAACAATGTTCCAATTCCAAATAAGTGTTGAAGTCAAATCGATTTGGACGAGTGTTGTCAACGATGAAAGATTTCCAGCGCTGGCAGTTAGAGAGTGGGCCGCAGATATATCAACCAAATTTTCCAATCGGCTTTGTTTGTCAATAATTTTCTCCATGCCAACAATTTCAAAAATAGAGGCACGCAAATACTCTTGTGCTTCTTTCATTAATTTTTCGTCAAGGACATTCTCACAATCCAATATATATTTCCGTTCGATGGCTTCTGCTAACGTTTCTGGCGACAGTATTTTACTTGGCCGGATCATAGAGCCTGAACTGGGGTAGCTCGTTTCGAAATAATGTACACCATTCACAACACCATTGTGTTTGCCCCGTTCCGGGTCATCCCACTCGACGCCAACCCAAACACCTTGATATCCTAATATCTATATATCAAGATATAGAAATAATTATTCTGCGTACCATATCATCATAAAAACGGATTTAACTCACCTCGCCAACGTATTTTACCGTCCCAATATCCGAGTAAACTTTTATTCGAGAATTAATCGGAAAATTCGTCATTATGTTTTGATTTTCTATTAAACCAACCATTTTAAATTCGTTCACTAAAATTGCACTGAATTAACGTGCACCGGAATTTTATAAATTTTTTGATTATGTATTATAAAATAAATAATTTAATTTTAGAAAATTCATAAAAATAAATTTGGTTCCCTTTAAATTAAACCAATTTTCTGGTGAGTGACCAATTTGCAATAAGATTTGTTTATGTGTGACGTTTATCATAGATACTTTCAAATAACTTGTAACAAGGAAGAGTGGAGAAATGAGTCACTAGAAAAGTTTACAAATGTGTAGAATTTACTCAAACCGAATTTGTTATGTTGCAATTTCAAGAACAACTCCATCCTTGAATTCGGTGCAATCAAATCAAAAATGTCATATCTAATTGCATTCTATATAAATCGTTTACTACACAAAAAAATGAATTTTTTTCAATTTCAATGTACGTCCGCACGAACATGTAAAACAACGCACTTGTGTTAAAAATGACGCAAATGGATCACGCAATATATTTGTTTCCCATTTAAAATCTCTTCAATATAAAATAACTAGTTCTATCGTTCTGTCATTTTAGATTTTGGCATTCAGTTTGTTTCTGAGATCTGCCTGCATAAAAAATAAAAATACATCTAAAATGAGTTCAGGTTTTGTTACCGAAGCAGAAGCAATTGAAGCTCGTAAAAAGCGGCAAGAAGAATGGGATCGAGTTCGACAACCAGATGATCCTAAAGGTTTGTTACTCTTGGATTAAGATACCGAATATCAATTGATGTAATTTTCTTCTGCAGTGTTACCTGAAGAACCGTATGATTCAAGAAGTTTGTTTGAACGGCTCAAGGAACAGAAAGATAAACGTGATTTAGATTATGAAGAAGCACATAAATTAAGTAAGTTGTTTTTTTTATCTGTATATTATACAGTAAATTATTAAATTACTTCATATTTCTAGAAAATATGATTCGAGGTTTGGATGATGATGAAGTAGATTTTTTAGAATATGTCGATCGTACAAAATTAAATGCGGAAAAGAAACAAATGCTGGAAGAGCATAAAGAATTGGAAGAATTTCGACAACAGGTTGCAACACTACAAGAAAAATCGCATGATGAAAAATTACATGCCGAACTAGCAAAACCTAAGTCATCGAATAAATTATGTGGTAACGGTGATCCAGTTGGCAGTAAGAGATTATCACAAAAGTCTATCTTATCGTCGAGTATTGTTTTGAAAAAGCGAAAATTGGAGGAAGACAATACACCAAATACAAACAAGGAAGATACAAAACCAAATATTAGGACTGAAGATCATGAGGCACCACCGAAGGAATCTAATCCAACGGTGGCAGTAATAAATCCAAGTGCTTTTCAAGTTATTGGCGTACTTCCAGGACTAGGTCACTATAATAGTGATTCAAATTCAAGTAGTGATAGTGATGATGAAAATGGTAATTTTGATTGGGTTGGTAGGAAAATCAAAAAGAAAAAAGATGATGAATAGAGAAATTTCAGTAATTAAATTTAGTTCCTAAGGTTAAACGACTGATACTGACATCTGGTCTATTTAATTTTTCCCTATTTAATAACAATATGTACTCATTAAACTCGTCATTAATAAATAATAATTAATAATATTTGATCGTTAATTGTTTTAGACAAAATAATATTCATTTTTTTCTTTTTTCAAGATTGATTTGATAAAATGAAACGTTGTTACGGTGTTCCGAAACGAGCTACGAATGGTAAACGTTTTCTTGTGCTGGTTTTCTGCTGAAACAAACTAAACCTAGTAAAAACATTATATATTTTATTAAGTGTAATTAATATTTGTTTTGAATAAAAATTAAATTGTCTAATATTATAGTTTCTCCATTTTAAAATCTTGATCAACGAGTATGATAAACCCGTCAATTTGAACCAAATTGCTTTTCAATAAAATCGACTATTCAATTCAAAAATTAGTTATATCGCATTCACATGATACATTCAATACAAATAACGATTCAATAAAACTCCAAATACATTTATCAATATTCCTTTCAACATTTTGAATTATTTGTTTATTTTCAGATAAACCTAAAACGTATTTTTACAATAAAATATTTATAGTAATATAATTTATTAATAATAATTAATTTACACATTTAAATACAGTTATTTAATTGATTCAAAACTTTTTAAATTTTTAATATAATATATATATATATATATATATATTTATATAATGTTTGTATAATATATAATTTATTTATATAACAATATCACCGATAAAAATTAGAAAACGAAATAATCGATTAAATCAAAAATAAAATGACGAAAACAATGAGAATTATTCGTTTTTTCTGTCTAATATTGATTAAATTATTTTGCTAGTCGAATGTTAATGTAATGCTTGTAAATGGAAGTATTGGGCATGCTGGTTCTAATTGCATAGCGGTTGCCATACAATCAGCTGAGGCAGTAAAATCACCAAGTGTCTCCATTACTTGGCCTAAATTAAACCAAATATTTGGAGAACTTGGATCAATTTTTGCCGCATCCTTAAGAGTTTTCTCCGCAAGGCGTGGTTCACCTAAAATATGATGGGATTTACCTAGGAACGTTAACGCATCCGTATAATATGGATTTGCTGATACAGCATTTTGAAAGCATTGTTTTGCTTCGGCCCATTGTGACAGGTAGACATGTATTTGCCCTTTCTGGGTAAAAAAAAGAAACAAAATAATATTATAAAATCGGTAGCCAATATAATTATTATCACTTACCATATACATAATTTGATGTGAGAATGGATAAATCAACGATGCTTCCTGTATACAATTTGATGCCTCATTTGGTTGTTCTATTGCTAAATAGACGTCTGCCAATAGAAGCCAAATTTTCATTTGTATAATCCACGCCTTTTGTGGACCTGGACGTGGACTAAACGAGCTCAACGAACTTGCGGCCTCACTTAAAGCATGCTCAATACGAGATGCTGCCAAAGAGGCGGCATGAACTGAATCTTTAATCAGAATTATATTAATTATTTTAAACTATACAACTTATTATTTTGTATACTTACTAGAATCTTTGTCCGACATCTGCGAATGAAATTGGACGATACTTTTTGTGTCGGAAAATTTTTCGCAATCATTTTCACCAACACCAACTGTTTGTGATTCGTATAAATTTTTCCAAACCGTTAACATCTTTTGAACCGAAATTAAAGCCGTTTCAGGATCTTGCAGATGCAAATCCAAATGAGCTTTGACATGAAGAAGATCGATGTGATCAGGAAATTCACTTAGCGCATCTTCAACTATAAATAGAGCTTCTTTTGGCCGACGATTTGCTGTAAGGAGCAATGCGAATAGGTGTAAACTACTGGGATGTTCGGTTCGATAGGCTAATGCTATTCGAATATGATTTAGAGCATCTGAAATATTATAATTAAGTGCGTGCTGCAGGGCTAGGTAATATTCCGCTAAATGATCGTTGGTATCCAGCTGTACTGCCTTTTCGAAAGCTTCGAGAGCAAGTTTACTGTATTTATCGCGATCTGTTTTTAAATTCGATGTCATCGATACTTGCTGGTATCCTATACCGACATACAGTTGCGCACGTGACGCAATTCGTTTTGTATCCTTCTTGAGAGCATTTAACGAGTATTGTAAACCATCCTGTATCAAACCCATATGTTCATAACATATTCGAGCCGACATTAAAAGAGGTAGAGGATCACTTGGCGATAATTTTGCTGACTCATTTAAGGCCCGGACAGCATGGGCATATTTCATATTTGACACTAAGCAAAGAGCATATTGGCGCCATACGTGTTGTTCGCCAAACGAAAATTTTAATGCTCTTTCAAATGATTCGTGCAACAAACTTATTTGATCCCAACGGACGGTAGCTAACGTTAGAAGATCGTATATTGCAGTTGCATTACCCAAGGCATGCGATCGTGCCTCACGAAATTCAGGACTCTGTGACAGAACTGCATCTCTTACGGCTAAAGCTTCTGCTATTAAGAGTAAAATTATTGTCTCTTCTTGTTGGTTTTTTGGAATAAATTGATCCCTGTTTGAGTATTTTCTTGGAATCCATGGCCGTTTAGCTGATTGTCCTTCACGTCGTGGCGTCAAATTAGATGGCGGAGTGTATATTGTTCCTGAAACACCACGTAATAAAACCTCAGCTAATTGTCTAGCTAATGTTAACCGCAGTGATTGTGTTGCTTTTGTTTCAACCGCGTTCAACATCGACCGATATCGTTCAATAGCTGCTTGCAATTTACCATATTTTATCAAAACTATTGGAGCACGTTGCAATGCTGTTTCTAGTATGGCACCCATCCGACATGATTCAATTGACGCATTTATATTATTAGACTGATCCTGCAAATATAATATACCTAAATCTGCAGCCCTTTCAAAACACGTAATCATCTCGGTTTCTTTTTCGGCCTGTTTAAAACGTGAGCTACCTTTCGTGCCAACTTTTTCCAGACACAGGCCTTTTATTGCATAGGATTCGGCCAGGATTCTTAAACTTCGTAGAGTTAGTTCTTTTTCTGATAGTGTAGTTAGCTCAGCTTTGTGAAAATTCGATAAACTCTCTTCGAACTCACCGCACGCATAATATAATTTTGCCAGCAATAGATGTGAATCTAATGCTATACCCGCTTGTTTACCTTCCTCTCCAATCACCATATTTAAATATCGCTTACCATCGGTTAATCCAGTTTTAGCTTTTGCATAATTAGTCTCTATTGGAGGATTTTCTTCCAAATAATTTTCCAATTTGCCTTCGCCAATTAAAAAATTTGATAGACATTCTAAAATGAAACAAATAAATGTGAGTGACTCATCTATTAAATTAAGAAAACACGATACGAAATAGTCATATCAGTCTGAAAATAGCTTCTCAAACCACTTAATAGCACTCCTTACCACAATTGGGTGACCCAACTTTTAATTCATCAGCTAATTCGATTACCCGCTTCCATTTGGCTTCGCTGCGACATTTTTCGATGGTTGTCTCTATTTTTTCCATATTTCGATTTCGTCCCGTCATTTTTAAAACTTTTTGTATCGGAATTCAAAAAAAAAAATCGAAATTTTCCTTGTTTTGTTCTTTCAGCTCTGCATCCGAGACTAAAGAAAAACTATTATCATTCCAACCCGAAATTCTGTTAGAAAACACTTATTAAATATATTTTGTTTAAAAATTAAAACTTTAAATGTAAATTTATATAAATATAAAATTATTATTTTTGCCAAATAAAAATATAAAAAATAATAAAAGAAAACAAAATGAGTAATATTTCATATAAAACGTCAAAATAATGTCAAAATGACATAACATGTGAGCAACTGATGGGTGGAATTGGAACTTAAATGTTGTTAGTACATTGCATATACTTTTTTAATTGATTTTATTATCAGAAATTGTCTTTCCAAATGCTGCATTGGTTAAAGCTGCGGTAGTTGGAGCGGAAGGATTTTTTACTATCAATTACGATTGGTGGCGTGAATAAACATATCTATAATTGAGTGCAGAACTCATGGGCCAACCCGTCAAACTATAGGCATTGAGCGATGCAATGTGCAGATGGTTCTATATGTAAATAGGACCTGTAGCCGTACGCCCTCGTTTTGGCTATAATGCCATAAGGTAGGGACATAAATAAGCGAACCGCGAAAGAGTTGAGAGTGCCTTGAGTCCCAAAACAGATTAGAAATATAAAAAACAAAAAAAAAGTGTCTTCATCAGGATTTAAAAGAATACATGTATGACATACTCTTTTGACTTTCAATATCTGAAACAAATTTTTGAAAACACCTCAATTAAAAGAGTTTGTATAGCATACATCGCTTAAAATAGGTCGTTGTTGGCGACAAAGACTCTACGGCGTAAAAAGCAATCCTGAGATCTTCTAACCGTTTACAACTAATGAGCTTTAAAGTTTTCTTTGTATAAAGAAGGGAAAGCACATATAGAAGCATCTTGTAAAAATTATACCTTCCATTAAGCATAAATTGTTTACTTTGAATGTTTTGTACCAATAGGACATAAAACTTGAAGTTTTTTTATATTTTCCCGCAACAGGTAATAATACAAAATAAAAAAACGAATCACCTGTTTGTAACTCATTCATAAAAACTAATTTGAAACATCAAAACCGAATGTTTAGTTTCTATAACAATGCGGAATATAAGTAATAGATAAACCCCATACAAAAAACAAATTATTTATTGTTAGTATTTCATTAATACTTGTTTTATATAGATTTATTGTTACCTATATATACAGCATAAGTATTTTATAAGCTTATCATAGATAATGCTATGTTTATAAAATAAATGTAATCCTATAACATATTATAAGTATTATAAATTATATAAATTAACAAAAATTATATGTATTTATATTTCTTTAAACTCGCAAAAAAAGTTAACGTCCAAAATGGCTACCAATCAACGATATTTTCTACTATATAAGAAAATCAAATCAAAACACATTGTGTATATAATGTACTCAATCAGTTTATGTACTAAACGTGATCGCGTGCCACTTACCGCTTTACTTTGTTTCAAGCAACCCCAATTTTTCCTGAGGGACGTTATATCATTCAAATTTCGTTGTAAATTATGAAAATCAATTTCCCTGATAGTAACACTAACATTTTAGTTATTTGCATAAAACACATCAAAATCGATTGGTTGTTCTTTCTAAACCACATATTTAATAATGATTTGAAAAAGAAACACGAAAATCACATATATGTATATATAATTTTTTTCCCAGTCCAAGATATCTGGTATGGTTTAGGTCATCGGTTGATCCTCAAATAGGAATTGAGATCTAAAGCAGCGCAGTCTATGGGAAGAATATGAAGAATAGGAGCACAAAAAGTGCTCAACAGTTTCTTCTTCTCCTCCCCCACACATTTCGCAGTTTGCGCTATTCCGATTTTTCTTTCGGAACATATGATTATTCAGGAAACAATGCCCTGCGAGAATGCCCAGCAACGTCCTTAAAGTGAGTCTATCGTTATTTAAGAACGACTGGCATCTTTACTGATTTATTGATCCAAAGAAGATTTTGAATAGTCGAGAAGAGATGAGGTCGTCTCGTGTGGTACAGATCATCAAAGTGATAGTCAATTTATCGATTAAGAGATAATGACGTCAGACAAACGAGTAAACTGAGCCCAAACAGGCTAATTTATCAGCCAATACGTTTCATTTGATACCCATGTGACTGGGTGTCGTGAAGTCTAACTTCATTCAGACTGACTAGTCGATTTAGGGCAATTAGCATCTCCAAAACATATATATCATATAGTTACAAGACAATATAGTTACAACGCCAACCTTACAAATAGATAAAAGTAGACAAGCTTTTTCAATTTCATATAGAATAAAATATCAAAAAGTAATCCTGGACGTCATCATTTATATTTAGGATCTTTATTCACTGCTGCTTAAATTCAATTGATATACTAAAACCTCTTAGAAGGTTCTGTAATGTGAACTGTTATCATTAAAAAATAGTAAAACAGTCGTTTTCCACCGAAAAAAGATTAATCTAGCAGATAAATGGAATAATGCAAAAAGGTTTACGTTGACAGATAGCAGACACCACCCAAGCTTATAGTAATTTGTTATTGTTTTATTGCTTCAATTATAAGATTCCTCACCACACGGTTTATAAGATTCCTCACCACACGGTTTTTGGTAAGAGCCAACTCGGTTTACTAATCAGAAGACGTTATAAATTGTTTCTAAGGTGACCGACAGGAGGTCATAGATGTGTTCATTCATACCACCGTATTCAGATGATTTTTATATAACACGGCGTTAAATTCGTAGTAATTATCTAAGACATTTAAATTATTTTATGCTACTCCATCTAATTACATAAGCAAAATTTTTATTTCGTAATATAATAAATATTAGTTTGTAACTTCAGTTGGAATTTAATCAAGTAATTAGTCCATGCTAATTGACAGGTATAGTAATGATAAATGTGCACGAATTCCATTTAAGTATAAAACCGTTGATAATGGGATTGTATAAATTTGTATAGATAAAAAATAAGATAACCTGTACATCGTTAACAGTTCGTTTGATTGTGTTTTCGAATTACCGAATACAATTGTTATGTGCGCTTACGATAGGAATCAATCAACATTTTCAATATACATATATATATATATATATATATATATATATATATATATATATATATATATATATATATATATATATATATATATATATATATATATATATATATATATATAAATATTTATGTATATATATATATATATATATATATATATATATATATATATATATATATATATATATATATATATATGTATATATATATATATATATATATATATATATATATATATATATATATATATATATATAAACGATAGTATATATATGAATTTCCAACCACTGTATCTTAAATAACTCTATAGATGTTTATGTTATAGCCACGGATTTTCATATTTATCAAACTAAATAAAATGTTAAAATTAAAAAAACCTTGTCGCCGCACTATGACTAATCGCTCGACTATCTTAGACACCTAAGAATGTATATACCACCGCTTTTATTTATAAAAAAATTTTATTCGTCTTTCGATTCCGATTTTGAAGTAAGTCTTATCTTTACTCGTACACTACTTTGTGCTTTGGTGTCTCCGCGTTATCAATTAATTAGCGATAAATATATTAAGTTGTTGACTGTTACTATTTACAGTTATTTTAATTGTAGTATTCTAAACCGTTTCTAACTATACGAAACTATTCAATCAAATATAACGTGTAAAATAATCAATTAATAAATATGTCTGAAGTTGATGTAGTGATTGAACGTGAACTGGTGCCATCCAATACAGAGGATGAATTATTAGTGGTAAAGAATATCGCAGTCGAAGAAGATCTTAAAAATTTATTACCATCGGTAAAAAATTTAGCGATTGTATTCACGGAGACTCGTCAGTTTAATAAAAGTTCTAGTGAAAAAATGGACGTTGTTGATGATAGTGCGTTGAATCGTAAGCCGGCTGCTGAATCATATTTGCCACCATATAACTATACCTATCACCCTGCCGAACCAAATTCAAAGTGGGTGTTTTATTATAATAATTCCTTGTTACTCCAGTTTTGATCTAAGACAATATTTATTTATAGTGTAACCATTCAAAATGGAACAATTGTTTCTACTAATGGTGATGGGGATGTTTTACGAGCGAGATCTAAAAGTCCAATACCTACTGCTGGTAATTTAAGAAGTAGCATAGCATTTTTTGAAAATTTGAAAAAATAGGATTGATTAAAATAAACAATAATAAATTGTGACATAATTTAATAATTATTTAATTTATTGTGTTTATTTAGCATATACGTCATATCGAATATATGTATAACATAGCGAATTAGCGATGTATTGATAAATAAGAATAACAGTTTTTGTTTTAATATTGATCAGGTCCGGATGTGTTTATTTAACCAACCAATTTTATGGTAATAGAAATAACTCTCGGTTATGTGAGGTAATGTTTTTCTAAAGATAAGTAAAATAGTTTAAATAACAGTATATTTTGCAAGATCCTTTCATAAATCTTTGCTTAATTTATCTGAAACGTTGAGTTTTTATTTATAAATGCTTTAGATTAGTATTTATTTATCTATACCTTAAACATTAGATGCTAATGAAAGTATTGTTAATATCTGGTTTAGTGATTGAACGAGATTACTTGGGTCACTTCGCACGTTAGATTACTTGTGTTACTGCGCACATTAAAGCCTCCCTATCAAGTTAAAAACATTTAAAGAGAAGCCTTCCAACACAGCCCTTTGTACTACAATAATTTTGATTCCATTAAAAATCTGATAACCTTTGCCTTTAAATAAGGTATACAATTTTGATTATTTAGTTAAAGTTTAGTTTCTTTCAAAAAGACAAATAAGAAGTTGTCTTAAATTAAAATTTTTAATTTGTTTTATTAGACAAGTATGTCAATATAAATACGAATTAAATGATATTATTTATAAAAATTGTAACTTAAGTTTATTTAAGATAGATGAAGAAGGACCATTAGTTTTTAAATGGCCCCAGAGAAAAAATTTAATGAAGTTAGATCCGAGCATCAATATGTCCATTGTATACGTCTTCCGCTGACAATCCACAGCCTTGGACACGAAATATTTTTAAGTGCATAACGATTGCACTTAAAAATTTCTCCATACATATACATACTGTGAATTTATGTTGGTAATTGTTTACATTTTTCCAATGAAGATCGCTTGAATACGAAAAGTGAGAGTTTTGTAAATGTATTCAAACATCCTGAGTAATATCAGCTTTGCGAGTAAAAACTACCTTCTTCGTTAGCGAAAAATCTTGAATTTCCTGCTTAGGTAATCATAAAATTTATTTATTTATTTTTCATTACTTACCAACATGTCTTGTACCGATAAACTTCACGCAGCACTTGAAAATAATTTTGAAGATATTATGGTAAGTACTTTTAAAGGAGTAATTGTTTATGAAGTTAATTACATCTAAAACTAATTCACCCACTATTTACTTAATTAACCGTTGGTGCGTTATAGCCAATTACGTGCGGTTTACAAAATGTATGCTGTGTATCCCACATACAAGCTATTCAGAAACCGCAGGTAAACTGTATATTCGGCAAACAATATTGTAAAATCTCGAAAACATTAAGTAAATATTAACAAGTGACAGATGAATGGCAAAAAATTAAAGAAGTCAACATTAAAACGTAGCAGGGAGGTACATTCCTGCAAAAGATATAAAAACTGGATAAAGACTAAATTGTTATGAGAGAGTGATAAGCTTCAAATAAATATGTTTCACATATTTCTTGAATAAAGACAATAGGAACAAAGTGATTTTATGCATTCCACTAAAAAATATGCCGCAAGAATCAAATAATTTATATTCCGGCACAATATTACTGTCTTATAAGAAATGTGAAAGTTAATCAATAAGAGAATTTTAACAAACAACATACGTAATTTAAGATTAGCCTAAAAAGATGGTGCGGAAAAGTTTAATAAGTACATTTCTTGCTTCTTTCGCTTGGGATTGAAAAAAAACTCGGTATGTACCATCAAAGTCACGTTTAGAGCAATATATCACACGCATAATTCCTCTTTCTAAAATTATGAGCCATCTTTTGTACCCATCCGTCAAGGTCCAACTTTTGCAACCATACATGACAACGGAAAAGTTTAATAAGTACATTCCCTGCTTCTTACGCTTGTGATTGAAAAGAACTCGGTATGTACGATCAACGTCACATTTAGGGGCGATACATCACTTGCATAATTCCTCTCTCGAATGTTATGAGTCATCTTTCGTACTAATCCGTTAAGGTTCAGCTTTTGCATGCATACATGACAACGGGTTTGATCATACAATTTTAGCTTATCCGCATTTGCAAGATATTTGTCTAGATCCTCAATATACCCGAGGTACATGATTTAAACGGATCATGAAAAGAACTGCTTTGCTTTTAAGTAATATTAATTATAAATAGCAATAACTTCAAGAATTTATTTTCAAATAAATTGCTAAATATTATGGTAAATATATTTTCAACAACATTATTGGTTGCTGAATTTCATTTGCTTACTCTGCCATCTATATATATCTAGCGAACTGTTCTGAATAAAAAACTGTTTACTGGGCAAATTCAGCCATATCTAAAATAAAATTCATCAAAACTTTAGCAGTGCGTCACATCACAACACAATAATAATAAAAACTCGTCTATGTTTTCGTAATTTTTGAATTTAATTTTTGCGTTAAAAATGAATAGTGATTTGTTAACAAGAGACAAAAATGATAGTGTTCATGATAGTATGATAAACGATCTGGCAGAAATCGATGTTAGGTGCTTTAATACAGAAAATTCTCAACATCACATAACTTCTCTATCCACTGTGACAACCCCAACAACAACATCGAATATCCAAATTGTAAATTGTAGTGCTGAGGACGTAATTCACGAGAATACATGTTTGGAAGTGGCCGATCATGTGACTGATGATATTATTAAAGGTGGTGAATTTTGTGAAGAAAATATTGCAATAAGTGATGAACAATTGGAGGAAATAACAAAAGTTTGTCGATTCTGTTTAGCGAAACGGGATGATATGCGGCACATTTTTGAGCATGGAAGCTGTATACCTGACGTAATTATGATGATTACTAATGTTCAAATACAACGGGACGATGGTTTTCCTGTACAAATATGTTTTCAATGTATACTGTATGCATCGCGTGCGTTTGCTTTTAAGCAGCAAGTGGAAGCGGCCGATGAGGCGCTTAAAAATTATCTAGGCCAATCATTTAGAAATTCGATTCTACAGCCGATTGAAATACACGATGAATTTATATTCCAATCTATAAGCGGTGCCAAAATTACCGAAGACGGTGAAATTGGTGATTTTGGTAGCGTGGATGAACTAGAGGAGCCCGGATCTGCAATTCATGTTGGCGAAGAGGAGGAGGTCATCATAGTGGATTTTGAGAATACCGAAAATGTGAATGAAGATGGTAATAAATCGATTACTTCATCAGTTGAAGGAAATATCATGATCAACGAGGATCAATTGAACAATGAATTGTTAGGTGGACATCTCTACTGTGACAACTCAAGCGATGAACATCTAATCGATTTACCTAGCGACACAGAAAGTATTTCTAGTAGAGTATCGAATAAAAGAGATAATGAAGATCATGAACACAATAATAATTCAAAATCACAAAATGACGATGATACTCGAGAGGACAATGATGTTGTGAGTGTTAACAAGCGTCGATTAAGAGTGACGCGAAGTACTGGAGTTAAACTGGAAACTACTGAAGAAGATACCGAAGAAGAAGAGGACATCCAATCTGATGATAACGACAATTTTATCTGTAAAATTTGTGAAAAAGTATTTAAAACTCAAGATAAACTGATTCGACATGCTAAAGCCAAGCACAATCGTAGGATTGAACGAAAGCCTACTAAGGAGGTTGAGGTACGTTATTTATATTTTTTTTCAATATAAAACAACAGTAGTCAAATTTATCGATTAAATGTGATAACTGAATTTTTTGTTGCACTAAGATAAGATAATACTTTTCAAAAAGACCAAAAATTAATGATTTTTCGATAATATTTCTTAATAGTCGACAAATAATACTTTCACATATTTTTTATTTGATATCGCACATTTAGTCTGAACTGGTTTGGTTGGTCTTATTTTCCTCCAGCTTTTTATAAAAAACTTCCACCAATTCGGTTGCACCTTTTTGATTAACCTCTTGATAGAATGGTACATCTTCCATTCGCTTAATCCATGCAGTTATGCCTGGAAACAGGCTCTCGTTTATTGGTACAATCTCTTTAATTGAAGAAATGTTCGATATTACGGCAAAATCAGCGATTGTTATTTGATTTCCGATTAAATATAAATTCTCGTCAAAAAGTGCTTCTAGTGAATCATAGCCATCGGTCAGCAAATCAATACGATCTTGAGGTATTTCAGTAGCGCCAAAATAAAGGATTGATCTCAAAATGGTTTTGATCCTTTCGAAAAGATTTGCTGCATTGAAAATAAGTCGTTGGTTTACATAAGCTCGTTGTACCAAATCCTTGGGATATAGTGAATCGTCGGTGGCGTACTTATCAACTAGATACGCCATTATGGCATGGCTGTCCCAAATTATGATACCATTATCGTCGAGTACAGGAATAGTATGTTGTGGATTCATCTATAACAATTTTACGTAATATATAAATATTTAATATTTGTGGTATCGATAATCTTCATAAACTTACTTTTAAAAAATCTGGTTTCAATTGTTCCCACTGCAATAAATCAACATTTTTTAGTTCCAAATCGATGCCCAAAGCTTTCGCACATAGCATGACCGCTCGAGACGGTGGACTTTTTATTGTATAATACAAAATAAGTTTTTCCATATTTCACAGATTTAAAGGTATGTTTGCGAACAGACTTCTTAAACAGACTAATTTTTTCGCGATGATTTCAAATTTTTTTTTTCGATAACATTATCTCATATGTACAACTATGTAATAGATAAGAGCTTGTCAATTGATCTCATTTTATGGTTGAGCAATAATTTGTTAGTAGAAGTGCGTATCTTGTAAAATTTACAAAATATATTACAAAACAATCAATCGGCTGTAACGTGTTGGTCTCTAAGAAATTCGATGTGTCCGAAAATGGAAAAAGCATGATGTAATTTGTGATTGCTTTTACTATTTAGGTAGATCGGAGCAAAGCAATTTGAGATGATGATGAGCCTCAAGTATTTTGGATCTCTCATTACTTACGAGGAACATTAAGTAGCATCTTGAATAAAATCAGGGTTTTTATCCTACGTCTTCTATTGAAATCAATATTTTGCAAATGTGAATATGCTGAAATTTTAGAGAGAGCAGACCTCTTGTATCTAGGTGTATAGATGTAGGAGTTGGACATTTCATAGACGAATCATGGGTGTTATATATAACCCAAATACGTTGATGGTACTAGTAGATTTCGTTGTCTGGCGACTTCTATAGAATCTAGAGGAGCTAGATTGTTGACACGACACGGGCCATCAATGGCCTTTAATAACCGTCAAATAAAAAATATGAAAGCATATCATAGACCACACAGTAATAATAAATTGTTTATTTTTCATTGAAACAATTTTTCAATTTTATATTTGAAATATTTCATCGTCAGGATTCAGAAATCACTTCATACGAGGCTAAAATTCTTCCAGAAGACAAGACAGTATACCCGTATTCTTGTACAGTATGCAAGCAAGGATTTAATATTGAAAACGACTTGAAAATCCACTACTCCCTTCACATAAATAATAACGGTAAACACATTTGTCTGCATTGCAAGAAGGAGTGCACTAGTAAGTATTAACTTCATTTTGATTGATTGTTAACTTACCATAATTTTGTTTAGCCTACTTACAGTTGAAACGGCATGTTCGGACGCATTACGAGGATAAACCGTACAAGTGTCGTGTGTGTCGGAAAGGATTTCCCGAGATGGGTTCATTAACGCGCCATTTTCGTCGACACACGGGTGAACAACGAGAGAAGAAACATTTGTGTAATACGTGTGGTAAAGGTTATTACGATTCACATGCATTGATAATACATTCACGTACACATACGGGTGAACGTCCTTGGATTTGTAAAATATGTAGTAAATCATTTATAGACTCGCGACTTTTGAATTCCCATCTGAAGGTACATAGTGGCAAAAAACCACATTCTTGTGAAATATGTAAAAAATCGTTTACCCATCACAGTACACTAACAACACACCTGCGTACTCACACGGGAGAAAAACCATACGTTTGTTCGGTTTGCGGGAAAACATTTATCCAGTCGTCCAATTTGTCGTTACATATGCGCGTTCATTCTGGTGAGAAACCATACATGTGTAATGTTTGTAATCGACGATTTGCCAGTTCATCTACACTTACGATGCATATGCGAATACATACGGGCGAAAAACCATACAGTTGTAAAACATGCGGTAAAAAGTTTGCCCGCCACGATCTTTCGGCGCATATTCGAACGCATACGGGTGAAAAACCATTTGCATGCCAATGTGGTAAAAAATTTACTACGACGGGACAATTAAACCAGCATTCACTTACTCATACGGGAGTGAAACGATATGTATGCTCGGTTTGTCAGAAGAGATGTTCATCATCTACGTATTTGAAGAAGCACATGAAATCGCATGCACTAGCTCAACAAAATGTTAACCAAGTTAAATTGGAATCGAATTTAGAAACCGACAAAACGAATTTAGACAGAGTAATACAAATTAAGTATACTAAGCTTAATCCCGATACACAACATAACGTTGTGGAAGAGGAGGAGGAGGATAGCGATCAAGAAGTTGTAAAATGTGATGAGAATGACGATAAATCGGATGATGAAAAGGTTGTTACACTAGATAACGCAATTCTTCATATTAATTCAGCTGATCTGCTCAACGTGGTCCACGGTTCCTCAAATGTAGCAATTCAAGTTCCGGTTCTAACCGCGAGCGATTTACAGTCAAATTTAGGAACCGTTTTCAGCTCACTTGACGGCAAATATATTTATCAGGCTATTGATCCTACTGTTATGCGAATTAAGCGAGAATCTAGTAATCAATTGAATGAAGGAAGTACTACTGAAATGTCTTGATAGTTGAAGAGTACTCGAGTAATTATTGTAACTTTAAGATAAATAAAAAATTGTTATATTATAAAAAATCACCTTTTATTTTATTTCCGCGTAAGCACGAGAATCTTTCTGAAATACATTTTTTGACACTCAATGTTACCAACATGATTTAGTAAATTATTTTAACAAAATATGTGTACGGTATTTTCTTCTTAAAATTATTATTAAATTTAGTGTATACTGTTTATCGTAGTGAATTAAAATTATTCAAATGAATAAGTTACCTGATAGGTAAGTTTAATATTGAAATATGTTGCAAATGTAATTCTAGTACACAAAATGTCAAAAGTGAGGTAAAATACTTTGGATATAATTTTTATAAAAATTATTCGTTGTCAAAAGATTTAGCTATTCGACAAAAGAGAGCATTGTTATCAGTTAAAAAAGTCAATTTGTTTTCTTAAGCCATTCTGGCGGTTAAATTAAGCAGGAACAAATTCAATTTTTTTTCTGTTACAGAGTACTTTTCTATAAAATAAGTATATAATTATTTATAATTTACATATAAAGATCACTGTAACCATTAGCAAAATAGTAAGCGTAACGTGATCAATAAATTTATGTACAATATGATTATTTTGCAAGCGATATACTGTCGAATTAAATTAAATTTTGAATTTAACCCTGAGACTTAGGGTCAATTGGCTCATTGAGACATGTCTTTGGTTGGACCCATACATTGTCCTACTCGCCATCAAAGGTTCATAGTTGTGTTCATCTGAACTCATCAGGTTTTAATCAGGATTCGTTTTATTCAGACACAGTAAATTTCCGTCCCAACTGAAATTCTTTAAAATATATTGTGTCATTTGGTAATCCGGTTATTACACATGTAACCATGTCTGTATTCATGAAATCAATTGAAAAAATCATCGTCGACTTTCTTTAATACTCTCGTTTAAAACGTAGGCCAAAAATTTGTGTTACAGTATTGTAGACGTTAAAGTTTTTTTTTGCTACCAGTGAGTTAAAATCGTATTACTAGCTTTGTATTGAGATTCTCAAAGAATCTCTATTTTTCCACGAAAAATCAGCGTGGATTATTAATACTTCTGATGAGAGATGGTTGACTCCTTGATTTATTAAAATGTTGGCCAACACCCTGTCGGTAATTTCTGATAACGATTTTTAAATAACTAATCATCGTCAGCGCATACATGTTATGGTTTATAGTACATATTTACAAAGCATCGTTTTTCTTATGTTAATGATGTGAGTATTTTCCTATTTTTTTTTAAATTTTCAGATCTCTTTAAATCGATGGTTAGAATTTTGATTTGAAAGGCTATAAACTTGTCTTTCAACGCGAGTCTAACATTTAATAAATTAAATGATTTGTGTAATATGAAAAACAAAATTGAATGATTATTTATATCTTTTTACATTAAATTTTCTAATTTCCACAGTTAACAGCGCTGATTAAATTTATTTCCCAGCTTTTCAAAAAACAATTCGATATTCCCTTAATCTCATTGCAAACTTCTCTTATTCTGAAAAAGAGATTCTCTTTCTTGTAAGGTTTTGTCCTAAGATGTTTTGAATGAAATAATTTCTCATGTTAGCTGCAGTATTTGCAGTAGCACAGTCATGCATAACCATATCCTTCTTAAGTAAACTAAAGGTAATTATTCCAGAAGATTTTCATGGAATTGGTCGTATCATCGACTTACATTCCAAACCTCACATTTACAGTAAATTGGTCTTGACAATTTTTGAAAATATTTTAAACTCGTGTCCCCCAATTTTGAGATATATAACCTATATATCAGAAATAATCACAATTTGTTGGAGTACTTACATAAAGTGGAAATATTATTATAATTATTGAATTTCGCCTTTCATTTTATAATTTATTAAGACAGATAATAATACATCTTTACTTCCAATATAGTTGTACGATGAACAAACACTTTTAAGAAATCTTTTCTAAACCAGATAAACTTCTGTAACGAATTACTCTATTTTCGGCCAAAGTTCTGGTAAAAAAGGTTTGCATGTCATTACATTGTATGTTCTGAAATTCTGGAGTTTTTATAAAATAATCCGATATCGGATTTTTTCCGATATTTTAAAATCCGATCCGCGGCGAATTTTCCTATTATGAAATGGTTTGGTCGAATTTGTCAAATATAAGGATAAAACGATAATAAGATTTGTAATTCACTTGAAGTTGCTAAGTTTTATTTTGTTGTTGTGTTTTAATTGATTAATTACTTGTCAGATGAAATTTAATGAAATTTTGTTCCTGAACATTCAAAACGCGTAAATTCAAAAACAAAATGAATTCGTCACTAGCGGTTAGATTTTGACATACGAGTTTTGTTAAATCTGATCTCGTTTTGTCTTTTTAGTTTCATAATAGTGGATTCGATTTTTGATTTTCATAATAGTAAATCGCGCTTTCGGATCCGGTATCGAATTTTTCATAATAGCAGAATTTTACACAAATTATTTCTCAGTAAACAAACCAGACAATACAAGTGAATCCAACTGTAATTCTCAACATAACCTCATAACATGAATCGGAATAGTTACTGAAATACGAGTACATTGAGAATAAATATAATATATTTTTAATCTTCTAGTGTTTGATATTGATTATTTACTAATTTTATTTCAGATGGTTGCCGTACCGACCATTCGGTAGTGTAATTGAAGGCACTCGTTTTATTGCATTTAAAGTGCCTTTAAATAAGGTAAGTAAATTTTCTTCTTCAAATACCGACATAAGATTGTAATTGTAATAAAGAATCAGTATTTTTATATTAATCATTTAATATTTAAAACGAAAAAAAAAACTAAATCAAATTAATTCTTGAGCACGTTCCGTAGTTTTCACCGATCATTTTATCGAAAGGGTAAAAAATGTCAAGAGTTAATCATATAAAATATTGATTAAATTCGTTAAAGCATAGCAATATAACTTATTTTTTTTGGGTTAATGAAATTTAAAAATGTATACTTCTACTCGTTTATACAAGTGAAGTGGAAATATTTCTAGGTGACGATAAGAGTGTTCTATGTTTATATATTTAAAAGATGTTGTGAGAACTAGGTCTTTAATGTTTTACTGAAAAAAATGAAAAACAAAATTTAAAATAAAAAAAAAATATGATCAGGACATGTCTGAAAACAATAAAACACCCAAGCATAAATGATTGTTTTTGTTGTTTTTCTTAACAATAGCAGAGTATAAAAATCGGCGCCAATTTCTATAATATACCAATTTTATTTTATTCTTCTAAATTTCTTAATTCACATTCCATGAATCGATACAATGCAATTCACAAACAAGTTTTTGAATTCATAGAAATATGAATGAAATAGTTTATAGTCTCAGGCCTCCAGTTCAAATATGAATTTGTGCAATTCAAAAGAAATATAATTAAATTATTAGTTTTTTTTTAAATATATTATTATGTTTATATTTAGATAGTTTTATGTTTAGTTGTTATTTATTTAAATGCATGAACACATCGAATTTTCTTTTGTCCCAATCACGAATTACGTTTTTGTGAGTATAAATATACTTAAGAAAATGTCAAGTTTGCAGTTTAGAAATTTGTGTGTACGTGGTAAAATTTCTTTTATTGTATGATGTCTTTTTGAAAAGCGGTTCTAATTTGAATATCGGGTATACTTACATATCGGAAAAGATCTTTTATAGTGTGATGTAAGAAACATTTTTGGTTTACGATGTATATAGGTTTTTACATAATAGATTGGCGATCTCAAACAAAATTATGACTGTTAATTTTAAGTTGATTGATTAAAACATTTATTTTTGTTTTGTATCGCATTTACAAAGGGATTGTATTAACTATAATCATCAGTACTTATCACTGAAAATTATTTTTTTCATAAACTATTATACTCGTATTGCGACGAGTATTATAATAATAATTCATTATACAACAGGGTTCGTCTTGTTGGATTCACATGTCAGTAAGATTAATGCCAGCTAATCGAGGTACGAATTTTGTTTAATCATGTCGTTATACCGCTCACCATTGACAGTAACAATATGACCAAACAGTAATTTCCTTGGGATGTAATGGTATTTCGACAAGAGGTTTGTAGACTATCCTCACTTCAAATGTGACAATTCTGCTTATTTACGTACCTGTTCCACAAAAAATCGGCTTTATCGGAGAACAAAATTTTAAATGGAAATTCAACATCAATATCAATTTGTGCTTCAGTCAATTCGCCGAATTGGCGGCGCATACGATGGTCGTTTGTCTTTAATTCCTGCACAAGTTGAATCTTGAAAGCTTTTAAGATAATATCCTTTCGTGGAAGGTCATAACCTCGGTTGCTCAGAACGGCGACGAATTGATTGATTCGAATCTTTTTCAATGCTCTCCTGTACGGCGACTACCGCTGCTTCAGTGCGCACTGTTCGGTGTCTAACAGGATGCACATTATCATTAAGAGTTAAGGTGGTTCAAAAACGATCGATTGTTTGACGAACAAAACCATTATTTTAAAGAAAAATTACAAGCGTTAAACTCTCATGTAAGACTATCCATAATGAAATTTCAAACGAAACTAAACAAAAACCAACTACATATCTGCTGTTACATTGGTTGTCAAATAAAGCAGTGTTGCCAAAAGTTTAATCTAGATATCTCATCCCTCTATTTTTTGTTCCCATATTTACGCTATCTTGTATAATTTTAATAAACTTAAAGATGTTACATTATTTTAATAATAGCTAAGAAGCTGCGAGCCGAGAAATCGAACTTGTATTGTTTGTCTCGTAGTATTTTATTATATACCGATAGGACAACTATATACTAACAATTAAATAAAGAAATATTCTTTTAATGAGATAATTAAAATGTATAAAAGAAATGTTTATCGAAATAAGCAGAAGAAAATAAAATTTTTATTAATGTTTAATTTATATTTCTGCAATTTTATTAATTTGTTTGCTAGAATTGTGATTTTTCATATAAAATAAATTGCAAATGAATAGCCTTGCTTTTCTATGGGCGATAGAATTATTACTAGTCTTATTCTTTACTTGCTGCTTATTGTGTGTTGATGTAATAATAGAGTAGATTGTTAACATGGGTAACAACTAATTATTGTATTATAAATAGGAATTTTACTGGTGATATGTTTTAAGATGAGTGTATCTTATTAATATTTTCCTTATTTTATAATCTTATTGTTATCCTAAATTGTATCATTCAAGCTAGTTACGTATATTTTGATATACATAAATATCATTCTATATAAAAATAAAAACGAGTTGTAAATTTTTATAAAAGTAAAATTCAATTTTTATTTCACCTTTCTGTTTGTCCAGCCAACAGCCACGCTCATGATCAACCAATGCCGATTAAGATATCGACATTTAATAAAAAAAATTCTTCTTTCATGCGCAACAAAATAAATAATAAAACTCACAGCAACCAAACATATAATTTTGTAATTTATAAATACAAGAGATGATTGGCGACAATCTTGAATATTGAATTATAACATGTGTTTTAAAGACAAACAACAATCATTTACATTAAAACGATGTCGGTCTGATTTAAAGTACAACAACAGCAGAATCGAAATGAAATCCTCTTATTTCTTATACATACATTTATACGCATTTCTTTATTTTGATATTTATTAAAATATCCAAATTGTCAATGGACTTAATTTTTTTTATACATTTTTGATAAAAAAGTAATCGTTCGTTCTGTTCTTGTAAACGTTTTTTATTGAAAGTTAGCTTATGGGAAAAAATATTTTCTTCTTATATGTGTACATATTTTTTTTTTATTTAAAATGACGACGATGATGGTACAGAAATAAAAATGTTTTTCAATGATTTTCAATTAATATGATAAAGATACCCAGAGAGACAGTTATTTTAAATTAAGAAATGTGATTTCTGTTTAAACAGTTTTTTACATGATGTCATGAATGATAAAGTTATTGTGCTGCACCACATTCGTTATTTAAATAAAGAATTATCTTTGTGAACTAGGCCACAGTTGCTTCGGTCAAACAAATTGAAATATGCGATAGTTAAGCTATTAATTAGTATTTTATATGGATTAAATGCCAAAAACAATATTATTTTAGTTGGTATTCTAATAGCGGCCGGTTTCAAATGTGGTTATGGGTAATGATTGGAATGAACATAAAACCAAATCTTCTCAATTCAAATTTGAGATAGTCTCTACAACGTCTTTATCGGTTGCATATCAACGATAGAGTTGTGAATTACGTTTCTTATAGTTTGAGCTTGCACAACAACAGTTCTATCATACGATATTTTCACTAAAATAATTTCGCCATTTCGAAAACCTCAGTTAACATATGCTGATGCTTATAAGTCTTTCCATAAAGCGATAGTGATGTGGAGTGTCACATGTTTTAATGCTTGATTAACTAGAACTGATTAGGTGAAAAAATCCAAGGTGTTTATGAAGTATTATTATTACCATAATGCGGTAAAGGTTAAGTTGGCGAATTCTTAGGTTAAGACGATTTTCCAGAACAACCAATTTTTGCACAATTCTGCACTGCGGTTTGTTATCAAATCTTTATTTTTACTGTGCTCAAATATTTATTATATGTTAGTATATTATGTACATTATCTTTATTTACATCTTCCTCAAATCAAGTGGATTTGCTCTTGAAAGGCATCTATTTTTCGATTGTTTTAGAATATCGCAAGCCAATCAATTTGGATTTGACTCTAGTTTCGAAATTATTTCGAGCTGTACTATTTAATCATCGTGTAGATTAGTGTTATCAGGGAGCATTTGGTATTTTGAATTATTAATTGTATTTTGAATTGTGATCGTTACATTACTTCTTTATTTGACCGCACACTATCTATCTATTGTTAATTTTGATTTAGGCAGTACAGTTTAGTCTTTTTTATTTGATTGCGCTGCGGTTCTAGTATTCCATATTGCTATTTTTGAGACGGTCATTTTTATTTTTTAACGACTATCTGCATCATGGTGTTCATCACGAGGTCCATAGTTCCCTCCACGATTGTCATGAAGCTTTGCACCATATTTGTTAGCTTGTCATTCTTCACCTGCGTGAACTTGCCTGTAAGAATACTTGAATACGAAACTTCATTACTGTTGGATTTTAAGTGATATGTATTTGGAAAGTTGGCGAGTAAAATTCGTGTTTAACTGGCTGCAATTTAAACATTCATTTTTCTGCTCGCTGCATAGAAACTATTCTGCGTTTAAATTCAATATAGACTGGGCAATCTCAATAATTTGCCGCATGATTTCCATTGCAGTTGCTGTACTTTAATACTGACGTATCAGTTTTCAATTTATTGTACTGTATTGAATTATGAAACTCGCAACAGATATAATGTAAACTTTATTTAATGTATAGAATGTGTTTGTTAGTGCCCATATTCTTGGCATTTAACACATTGTATTGGTTCCATCCTTTGCTTCGGTTTTTCAACGTTATTGTTCTGTGCAAACAAAGAATTCTAAATTAAATATCCCATGCTTGCCCTTTATTGGTTTATTACCTGGCTCTTATTCCATACAAATCAGTGGTTGTGGAACAATTTCTCGAATCAAGAAGTTTTTGATTGATTTGGCGTGCATTTTTTTTGCTACTAAAGCATCATATAATATCAACGCCTTTCGGTTCGTCGAAGTGTCTTATTAATGCTCGATATGAGTCAATATTGAATGGTTGGATTTTTATTTCTTTTCAGGATAGCAACATAAAAGTGTCCATCTTTTATGGCTTCTATTTTTCAACAAAACGATTTCTGCAAAACGTCAACCTGTCATTTTTATTTTAAATTTCTATAAACTTTGGACCATTTAATTGTATTGAATTGTTTCTTTTCATACACAGTCCTCAATTTTAGCGCTACCAAATAATTTATCTAAACTACTTAACTGTTCTATAACCTATTATGTATATATTGATATTCAAGTCACTGACTACCACCTATTTAAAATATCATCAGTAAGTCAGTAACCCAAAAACATTTTTCTTCAAATAAATAAAATACATAAAATTTATTACAATAGTTTTTCATTCTTCTACGTGTATACCTATGTATAAGAAATCGATTAATATCCTATTGATCATTTGATCACAATTTGATTAGCTATTGTGTGTATTACCCATGTCTTTATGTGATACCATTTGAAATCAAATTAAAAATTAAATATAATTTGAAAATCGAACTTCATTCAAAGCGTATTTATGTATAACCCATTTGAATACTAAATAAACCAAAACAAAAATTAACTAAACACGAATATCAATATTTGGGTAAGATCAAGTGATCTCTTACTGAAATAATAAATTTCTTATGTGTAGTGTCTATTATACAAACGAAATTCAAATATTGTGTGGCTTGTCTTCTTCTTATATATTCATATATGGTATATATATAGTGTGCTAGGTACCTACGAGTATATATATAGTAATATGTATTACAAAGATTATATATTTTCTTTTTAACCAGTTCTTATGTCGTCTTCTTATTTTTCTTCTGCTGCGTGATCGAACATTACAACATTAAGTAGATATGTAGAGAAGATGAGAAAATAATAAAAGAGACAGTCCTTTACGTCGTTTGGTCTTTGGTTGTCGGATAAAAATAATTTTACAAAAGATTTGTTGGGTTTTATTTATTTTCAAATATTGTATTTTGTGTGCGTCTGTGTGTGGATATATAAATATGAGATGATCATCTTATGTCGCGATCTATTGATCATATGGGGTACATACCTTAGTAAAATTATATAAAGATGTGAAGAAACGAGATAAATTGTTTATTTTGTTTACTTTTTTGGCTTGTATTTATATATTTTGGTAGTGTCTCAAGTATTAATGCTCTGATACATTTTTACGTGGAAAATATTAGAGATAATATATCATCAATTCAATGATTTATTAACTCACGATTTATTTATTTTTGGAAGAAAACTGAAAAAAAATCAGTTTTGTTTCTTCTCGCTGATCAAGATGAAGCTTAGGTATCAACAAGGGGACATTTATGTATCGCCTGTGTAAACCTATTGAGGTTGTGTAATCAAGATGGAATTGAGTCTATTTTTGGGATATTAAAACATTCACATTGTGGGAAGTTATTTTATATTATGTGATGCGATTTTGTCTATAGAGATTTCTTGGATACATATACGTTTGAATTGAAATGTTCAAATCTCGTGAGAATAATTTAATAAATTAAATGTATACATATATGTTAATGTTTATATATATATATATATATATATATATATATATATATATATATATATATATATATATATATATATATATATAATTGAAAATTTTTAAAATGTAACAGGGCATTTGATTGAATTATCTTCCATATAAAATTTTATTAAAAGTGATCTATCTAAAAATGAGTAAGAAAATGTATCAATGTTCGTCTTTCGTGTTTATGGTATCGAATTAAACATGCTACTTGATATGACACAACCACTGGTTCGTTTAAAAAATTTAGTGATTATTGTTTCTATTGCTATAAAATGTATGCCTAAACCATACAACCTCAAGTTACCAAGCTCTGCCTGTTTCTCACACATAAAAGTTTTATGGAAATTAAGGTTCTATTTCATATAAAAATTATATTAATAATAGCAGTGTTTTCTTGGCAGTTGTACAACTACAATGTCATTAAATTTCATTCCGGAATGAATGGATTCATTCCAATTTTTAGTAGGCTTTGGAATAATTTCTTTCCGCTAGTTGCAGTGTTTGAATCCAGGGGGCAAAGTAATTAAAATATTTTGATATGCTTTTGGCACTTTCCATGACAACTTTTACATAAATTATATAAACTATACCGTGTCGTTTTATTGAGCATTATTTTCATTCTTAGTCCTATTCCAGTGACCAACAAAATACTGCTAATGTGTAAATAAAACATAACAAATAGTCGGACAGCAAAATATTTTTGCCAGTTTTGATTTAACTAGCAACCCGTATTAAATCGAGTACATTTTGCAATTAACAGTATCCGATACACACGACATTTTGTGTCTAGCAAGAAATATTTCTCTCACCAATAATTTGTACATTGTTTTATATATTTTAAATCTATGACTTCTAATGAAATAGCTCAATGATGTTGGTCATAGAAACAACTAATCTAATCGAAGTGACCTCCTGAAACATAAACATTAAAAAAATAAGTTTAGTAATAAACTGGGAAATTTATTTACTCAAAAACTTGGAAACAAGTTATAAAAATTGTAAAACAGCGGTTCATATAGCAATACAATTAGCTTCTTATAGAAATTATCTCGTTTAATGAATAACACTCAACGATTTAGTTGATAAAATAAATAATAATGGTTAAAGCTGCGGCAGTTAGAGCGGGAGATACCGGGTTCGAATCCCGTTAGGGGCAGGATGCATAAGGAATTTTACACCATGAGATTACAATCTGTGGTGTGAATAAACACAACTATGACTCCCTGTTCGAGTGCAGAACTCATGGGCCGACCCATCTTCCATGCCAGCACTATAGGCTGGTATGGAGCTATTCAATGTGCAGATGGTTAAGAAATCGGACCTATAGCTGTACGTCCTCGAATTGGCTGTAATGGCGTAAAAGTAAGGACGTAAATAAGCGAACCGCGAACAAGTAGGGAGTGCCTTAGGCCTCAAAACAGAGATAAAAAAAAGAAAGAATATGCTAAATTTAATAAGGTTATAGAATGTGAGGATATTATTCATAATACTGACGCTTTTTTATAATAAATCTAGTTTTTTAAAATGTTCTTACTATTTGCACAGAACTTGTGGTTTATAATGTCGAAGACGAAATAATTAAATAATATAGAAAACATATTAAGGAGGAAATACTCTTATTTGTGTACTTTAAGTAGGAGATTGTGTGCCTTTCACTGATAAACACTGATGCTTAACTTATTGGTTTAGTATCAATTCATTGAATTTGTGGTTACTTTTTTCATTTTGAGTTTCTTTAATTATTGTATGTTGATTTAATGTTTAAATATATTAATTATTTAAAATTCACATAAATCTCGCGTATTTTTGTTTGAGATTTTGTTGACAGTATTTACAGAAATATATAATTATTTCTGGTAGTTCCTAATAATTTTATTTTCAAACAATGGTTGTATTATATTTAATAGTTATTTATTAATATAACTATATATATTTATAATTATGTATATAAAGTAAAAATTAAGAATATAATTAAATTAAGCATTTCGAAAAGTAAAACAAATAAATAAAATTATTACTGTAAATTTTAGCCTCTGGTTAGAATTAGTGGAGTAATTGTTTATTCGGATTACCACTGGTGAGGTCCGAATAAATAATTATCGTTGGAAATTAATTATTTACTACGAGACTATTTAATTTTGCGGTTTATATTCAAATTAGAAAGTTGTGAGGTTACAACTTTACAATTATCTAAAATTTGACACTTTTGAACTATTGCATGTTAACCCACGTGGACGCATGTGCTGTTAACCCTCTATCAAGCATCATGTTGAACTTACTTGGACAAATTCCTAAGCTAAATAATAGAATGCTTCTATTGTGAGACTGCTCATTATCTCACTGTGGATGGCTTTTGTCACCATTCATACGAATAGGGTGATGTATCTCTTGTAGAATTTGCTGCCTCGACCTTTGGTAGTTCTATAATTTGAATAGGGCCTAGAAAACGGTCTTTTCGGCTTCACACTTGACGATGGTAAATTGCCCATTAGTTATTCCATGTGCTTTTGTTTCTTCGTATCATTTCCATCAATGATCCATTATTTCGCTTTCCATCAATGATCCAATATTTTTGCCCTAGAATTTCCATTGTAAGATGTGTGCAATCATGTAAACTGTTTTTATGGGTATCCTTAACTATCCGCTTCGTAATTATGTTGTTTTTATTTAGGATTATATGTTGTTTGGTGGTCATCGGCAGATTAGAGTTTTGAATACGTACATCACACGGAGCAAGCCATTCTCATCCTGAAATTAGTTAAGTGAGGCTTGTCTACTGTTTTTATCTAGCATTCTATCTTTTGATATGCTGGCAATTTGTTTTCCAAACTCCTACACTTGAGTTTTATTATTGTTATATCTGCAATCTTAAGTTCATTACTGCTGTCCATTGCTCATGTTTGCATTTGTTGATAAACCGTAAACAATATGCAACAATACGCTTTTCTTTCAGCTCTGCCTGCCTGTAGGACATTCAATTGAAAAAGCATAGTTAGCAGGAAGGATGGTCTGTGTCACCATAAAGTTATTGTTGATTAGTTCACTAGGAGTTTCACATGATATTATGGTGTTGTTGGTTATATTTTATTCATTTTTGAAATTATATTTGCCACAAAGGTTTTGAAGCGGCTTAGGTCTCCTTTAATTCAACATAGTGTTATGGTAAAATTTGACCAAGCACATGTGCTAACATCTTCAAGTTTCATTGTGTCTTGTACAATTATCTAACTACTTACATATGCATATAAAATAATTCAGTTATAAATATATTTATACTAAATATAAGTTATTATATATAAGTATCTACCTATTTATAAGTATACTCATATTCGTTGTGATTAGGTTATGCTATATTTCATCATATTAATATAGAAATTCCTCAACCTGTTGTTTATCGTACGTTTCATCTATTTGCCATCTTGTCATATATGCTGTATTTAAAATGTACATGTGTATAGTTTTCAATCCAGTACCATGCTTTAATAATAAAATACATTATAATAACAAGTTAATTCTTTTAAAGGAAAATTATTTAAAATAATCAATAATATGGAGTTTAGTCACATTAGCGTCTTAGTAGAGATCTCATTGTTCACTCAATCTATAAATATCGGGTTTTCCAATAAGGGTGATATGATTATTTAAAAAAAAACACACTTATTGTTAAAAAATTGAATTTTTTTTTATTTATTGCAAAGTACAATCGAAACAATTAAGTTCTGAATAAAACGTCTCTACGACTTCTTCTGAAGAAACGAATTCGAAAAACCCAATTTTTGAGCCCTCTTCCCACTAAATCAAGTCGTATGTCATGAATAGTACGTTCAATATTGACTTGTAAAGCTCGAAGAGAGTTTGGTTTATTGCTAGGACCAATGACTTCAAATAACTCCACAAGAAATAGTTTCAAGGTGTTAAATCACAAATTCTTGGAGGCCATTCAATATCACAATTTCTATTCAAATAATCGAGCCTCCAAACTTTTCTCGCAATAATTCACGTAGACACGTAGCCCCGTCTTGTTAGAACCAAATGTTGTCAAGATCAACCTCTTCCAATTTCGGCCATACAAAATTGGTTATTATTGGTCTATACTGATCTCCATTGACAGTAACGGAGTTACCAGCTTCATTTCGAAAAAAATAAGGACCGATGATTCTACCAGACCAAAAACCACACCAAACTGTTAATTTAGGTGAATGTAATGGTTTTTCGTGAATAATGTGTGTATTGTCTTGTGAGCCTCATCGAAAAAGATGATTTTCTTTAAAAATCGTTATCGTTTTGAAGTTGTTCAGCAAATTCACAACGTTTACGGTCATCCAATGGTTTCAATTCTTGAGTGAGAACAATTTTATACGGATGCAAATCCAAATCCTTTCTCCAAATCCGCCAGGTTGTGGTTTGAGACAAATCCAATTTTTCAGAACGTCTTGGAATCGTTAAATTGCGGTCTTCAGCAACACTTGCCTAATCGTCATTAACATTTGCATTACTTCGACCGTTTCTTTGTCTTATTGGCACTTGAACATTATGTAAACAAAATGTACGCTCAACATTTTCAACAATTCGACCACACTTGTTTATTACGACTATAAAATGGAAAAATCGCACGAAAAGTTACAATTAGAGAGTGATTATTTTGATAATAAAACTGAATAATTTGTAAACGTTGTTCTTGCGTATATCTCAAACATTACTGAATACAATGAAACAAAAAATGACAGATCATGTCATATTACAAATGGTGAAAAGGTCACTTAAAAATCATATCATTCCGATTGAAAACCCCGATATTAGATCGTTTTTCCAACAAGCAATCCCTCTTGGACATCTTAATAATATATTCATTCTATATTTAATGGAAATCAAATAGAATTACTGACCAAGATCACCATTCAAACTAATTCTCCTCGATAGTCTTAATATGCTTATAAATTTAATGACATAAGATGATAAAGAAAAAAATATTCAAACAGTTAATTTACTAAACTTATCTAAAAAGTTCAATATGTACTTTATTTAAAATTCATATGTTTAGCCAAGTTGTGGTTTTTATTAGTTACAAAAATTCTTAATTTTATAAGCTTGAGAGTATTTACAGAGCCATCTTTATTAGAGCCGTAATAATATGACGTATTTTTTGTTGAGCTTTTTTTAGAGGAGGTACATTTTTCATTTTCCCATAAGAATCAATGTAAAAATCACATTTTTCGAAATAATTTTTATCAATAAAAAATTATATATTTGATTTCTGTTTTTACAGTGTTAAGTACATAAAATGTTGAAGTTAATCATATCTGAAAATCAGTTACCTAAATATCTTAATAATTTAATAAAACATAAATTAAAATTCAATATGAATTTACAATATTGAATGCACAGTAAAATATGTATATGTGTATGTGATGTTGATTTTAAAGTTAAAGAAGATTTCAATAAGAGCAGTTCATTTTTTTAATCTAACCGCACACATTTACTTTTATTTTGCAGCAAAATGTCCGTAGCTGTATTGAAATATATTTAGACATAAGAAATTATGTTTTTGCACATAAATCAAATTTAATAACTAAAATAAAGAATAATTTTAATTATATAATAAAAAAATGATTTTGCACCTTTAGTGTTACCTACTAAAAACGAGACTAAAAAATAAAAAAAAAAATTGTATGTCGATCTAAAAGAAAAAAGGGTGTTCCATACGAACAGCACATTTTATTTTTATCTGACTGCATAATTTTCTTTTAATTTCGAATCAAAATAACCGTATTTTCTTTGAAATACATTTATATTCTAGAAATTATAAAAACAAAACATAATTATTGTTAAAAAAATAATTTTAATTATAAAATAATAAATTGATGGAATGTTTATAGGTGTACCCTATACTATAAAAAACAAACCAGAAACATGACATGGCGGAAAAGCTTTACAAGAGACATCTGACATTCATAATAAAATTAATTTATTTGTTTCACATATCATAATAATTATTAATTATAATTATTATATTCAATATAGATAAAAGTAAATCTATTTAAATTTAATTTATTCAGGGTAAAATGTTAAGTTTTAGTACTTTCGTTTTAGTACTTACGATCTTTCAATAGATGTCAGCAGGGCGTAATTTTTTTATCCAAAAAGTCGTTAGATTTAAAAAAATTTCTAATGGATTTGGTTTTACCAATTCAAGTTAACAAGTTAACGGTTAAATTTTATTTGTCAGTATATATACATACATATATACATACATACATACTCGTATATATCTTTATAAAATCAAATTTTCCTCCAACTCGAAAAAAATGCTAACCTTAAAATTCTTGCATATATAAGTTTCTTGACAAAACACACAATTTTATCAGCAAATACTCGATTTCATACGGATTTTAGAATATGTTAAAGTATTTTATCCTATAAAATGTAATAACATTTATGATAAAATTTGATACAATATAATTCTACTGTACGATTCTAGTTTTAATTCCTATAGAATTATAGTGGGATTCTAGTAGTTTGACCGTTTTTAGATAAACGTTTAAGTAAATGAGTATATATTTTAAATCTAAATTAAATTTATTTATTTATTTTACATTAGTTTGGATTAATTTCGAAATTTTGAATTTTGATAATCAAAAAGTTTTTTGTCAAAAACAAAGTAGCTTTTTAGTAGTAGTTTTAATTTTTCCAGAGATGACTCTGTTGTCATTGATCGTACTCGATCGATATTTCATATTGCTCATGCGTATAAATGAGAATATTTTTTTTTCATATGATACGAGTATGTATGTATTTGTGCGTATACATATTAAAAGTTCTAATGCGATATTTGAATTTAATGATTTATTTATTTAATTATTTATATTATATTCAATTGATTTTATTCAAAAATATTTAAATGATATATTATATAAATAGTTTTTATATGATTTCAACATTAAAATGTTTATTTTGTCATACTTTTCATTGAAATATTTCATTTTAAAAAAATGTTTACTTTCCATATATTTTGTATGGAAATTTACGTTTTTTCCTCTATTTTACTTCCTCTAATTTAAGCTCAATTTTTAATATTTCGGCTCTGTAAAATTTAGATGGCTCTGGTATTTATCATGTTAACTATTAAAAAGCCATAAACATAACTTCATATTTCGTTCCTAGAAATATCTATTTACGTACGTTGTTCGAAATATATATAAAAACACTTGTCATGAATTACTTTTATCTTTAAAACATTTTGTTATGCAAAGGACTTTGAATAAGCAAAATGACATTTTTTGTTCTTTAGAAATTGTTTTTTGTAATAAAATTTCACACATTGTGACAACAATCTCACTATTGTTCATTTCACTTTTAATTCTGCATTCTATATCTCCCTTTTGGCCTAAATTTTCATTTGTTTTATATGTTGATTATGTGAAATTCATCATCTCGCAGCATCATCTCGTTTATATCTTAATTAATTTCTTGGAGTTGTCTTTAAAATAAAAATGTTTTTATAAAAATTATAAGAAGAATATGTATGTATATGCGTGTACAGTTAGGTGTTGGCCATTAACGGAGAAAAATATTTTACAAATATTTATTTACTTCATTAAAATGCCCACGGTTTGAGCTTCTTCGTTTTCTTTGTGACTTTTATTTTATTTTCATCTTAGATTTTTTGTGTGATTTTCTTTTGAAATGCATTTGTTTTGTATGGATTTTACCATTTACAATTTTTTTTGTTTCAACCATTAACAACCGATAAAATTTAAAATTTGATGGTTAATTGAGTTGATGAACATGATTTTCAATGTGTTTCTGTACGTAGTATATATTTATATACACATATATAAATGAAAAAGACATTGTAATAATGTAATAAGGAAGTTAAGAGTAATATGATGCGATATGTGAACGGTGATGTTCGTTTCGTTTTAATTATATACATTATATCTCGATTGATTATTACACGCCTACGCACTTGCAACTCTCGTGTGTATATATTATTGTGAGGTTAGTTATTTAGTGAGTTCGGCTGCTTGCAGTGCTCGCGCGACGCGGTTCATTACCTTGTTTCCTATTAAACAAAACAATTTATATATATAGATATATTTCTTTTCAATCCGTATAAATAACATAAATTGAGTTTTATAACAGGAACGCACCTTTAGTTGGTGTTGTGCCAATAGAATCAAATTTCAATTATATTTATATTTTTATTACCATTTTTTAGTGAATTAAATGGAGGGGAGAGCGGCTCGATGTCAAGTCAAGCCAGTAATTGATATCGAAACGGAAAAATTGTATCTATACAAACCCCGAGACTTTTTTTTAGATTCCCCTCCTGCTGTGGTTTAATATCAAATTATTTTATGTATTTTACGCCGACCTAACACAATGCCAATAAAATAACAAATTCTTATGTCTTCGATATATACGAGTATGCGTTTCGGTTGTGTGTAACCTCAATTTTTTTTCTAGTGAGTTATGTAATTTGATCGAATTTTTTAATAGAGAGGATTTATTGAGTTGTCACGAGTTAATCACTGTATATTGTCATATATATGTGGTATATGCCATACCTAATCTTGATTTTTTAATTTGAATATTACTCCATAGATTTTAATGAGTTATTAAAATAATTATCAATATGCGCTGAGTGTGTGTGGTCGGTCATAATGTATACGTACATTTCTGTATGGATTAATTGGTATGAGATTAAATTTAAAATATTACTCAAGGAGGATATCAATGATCATTAATTATATACGATATAGTGGTATTTATATTTAGCAAAAATAAAAAGAATTATATTTTTAACAGTTCTTCTATAGATAAGATCAAATGAATATATTTTACTTATTGGAAATGAATAGGTTAACTAATTGCTTACATGTATCACAAAATGCAATTTGGAAAGCTTTTAAGTATGTATACAATAAAGTAGAAGATGACTTTATTTGTTTATTACCAAAGTTGATTTTCTTGGAAATTAATCACGATTATAATAATTATATTTCTAAATTTGTCATATTACATATTCAATTATTTATTTAAAGTAATATTAATTTTTTGCAATTTTAAAATAATTAATTTTCATCTTTTGATTTTCCATGCTGATCCTGATTCTTTGTTGTTTTTACTAAAAGTTTTGTATAGTATTCGTTACCAGACTGTCGAACTGATTTAGTGCTATACAGTGATATTATTCTATCTATTCAACATACGTTCTGTTTTCGCCCTACTAAAGTAGTAAGTAGTTTAATTTAATTAGCTCTGAGAGATCGGTGGTCTTTTGATCCACCGCGTTATTTTAAAACAAAGCTAATTTAATATTGTAGATAATATATAATGAATGGTATAAATGTTCTACAAAATTAAAGGAGAAAACCACCATTTGTTACGCCAGGACGGGTAACACGAAGAACGGTTAATGCGCATAGGTTTACAGTGAAGCTGCCGAAACCTCGAACTGAAGATGCAAAGTGCGAATTTATTTATCGAACATCTAAGAAGTGGAATTCGTTGAATAATAAAAGAATAATAAAATAAGAATAAAATGCACAAGTTTAAGGCAGCTATCAACCTTTACTTGAAGGATCGCGCATTGGGTGCAGGAGCTCTGACAGTTACAAGGAGCTAGGTCAGTCTTAAAGTCCGCCATGCACTCAATTAAAACTAAACGTAAAAAAAATCAAAAAAAATATGCTATGTTTAATATATGTTAGTATATCTGAGGAGGAATTTCCTGTTTCATGAAAAACTACTACTGCATGATCAACACTTTAAGTAAAGTAATCATTCAAATATTGAAAATTATAACTCTATTTAAATATTTTCTTTTCTTCGTTTATTTCCATGCAATCTGTTTTGGGGATCAAGGCACTCCCAACTCTTTCGCTGTTCGCTTATTTACGTCCTTACCTTACGCTTTGCAGCCAAATCGAAAACGTACGGCTATAGGTACGATTTACCTAACCATCTGCACATTCCATAGCTCCATGCCAGCCTATAGTACTGACATGGAAGATGGGTCGGCCCATGGATTCTGCACTCCAACGGGAGGTCATAGTTGTATTGTCACACCGCCGATCGTAATCTCATGATGAAAAATTCCTTTTGCATCCTGCCCCTATCGGGATTGGAATCCGGTACCTCCCGCTCCAACTGCCGCAGCTTTAACCACTGCGCCACCTGGGCGGTTACTCTATTTAAATACTCAGTCATTTCAAAATTTTTAGATGAACCTATTATAAATGGATTTATACATCAAAGTCCCAAATTACATCATTAGTGCAGCAGCTGTGTTCGTTGACATGTATATGTTGTTACAAATCATACTGGTACGTCAAGTTCAAATCCCAGTCAAATATGATATGTCATATATGCTTGGAACTTTTGTATTTTAATTTTATTAATTTTTCCCGTAATTTTAAGTTTATATTTTTTGAAGTTTTCGATGTAGATTTTGCCCGTGCGTCTCAAAAAACTGTGGCCATAACTTTTTTGGCCGCTAAAACCGTCTGTCTTCTTCGGCGCATATTCGGGGGTAGAATTCTACTGTTTAGACTGTTTTTTGATCTCCGGTGGATAGTGATGGATCCATGTTTCATCCACAGTTATGAAACGACGCAAAAACTCGCTTGAACATCGCCAAACTTGCTACCCAATGCGCGGATAGTTTTTTCATATTCAAATGTTCGTGAAATATATTACGCACACGTTCATCAGAGATTCCTACTATCTCAGCTATCTTGCGCACTTTTACTCTGCGGCAACGAAAATTAGTAAAACACTTCTGAGTCATTTTAATCGATGGTGAAGAGTCACCATAATATTAATCAGTAAGTTGTGGTTTTTCCACGCAAAAAATTATTAACAAACGTAATTTTTTTTCAATTTTTGCAAAAAAAACAATGGTTTGTCTGTTTTCAATATCTGTCAAAACTGAACTAAGTGACAGATCTGTCTGAAAACTTTAATTTAAATGGTATTGACACATGACATTTCGTATTTGCAACAGAGGCGCCTTTTGTTGTTATTTATCAGACTTCACTCCGCTCTCGTACATTCAGACAATTTTACTTTTCGATGAATAATAAATGAGACGACTACATCTATTTAGGTAAAATGGCAGTAATTCGGACACAACTCTTTATTGAGATTGAAAGCGGTTATTGTTTTTTAATTAGTTTGACAGAATGAAGTGGTAAATAATCTGTTATCGATAAGACTGATTTTCACTTATAGCAAATGCATTTTGTAAAAGGAATTATTTCATTTAAAGTTACTGTTTAGCGAAAATGAACTTCTTTATATTAATGTTATTTGTAAGTGATAATTTTAATTTTATCGAAATACATTCAGAGTTCATAACAATTAGTAAGATCAAAATAAAAAACATATTCCTACGTTTCAACTTATGTAATGCTTAGAAACTTAATGTTTAGACTTTCACTACAACCGACAGTTAATACATTTCACGAATATAATTTATACTTCGTTTTCAAAGAATTAATTGCCGTTTGCCGTAGACATTGTCAAGATTGGAATTTAGAATTCATTGATTATATTATACACGGTTTATATTTTATTATGAATGAATGAGCGACGATGATCATACAACGAATACTAATTATTTGGAACCCATAAATTAGTTAAAGGGTAAACGTCGGGGGAAAACCATAAGTACGTGAGTAGAAATTTAACCGATAAGAATAAACATATGATTTCAAACCCTTGGTTGTATAATTTAATATTAAACTAATACGATACGCAAATATAATCGATATGCACGTTGTTAAAGAAGTTGTCAAAATGCAACTTAAATTATCTTAAACTTAAAATATGTCTCTGAGATGCCGCATCGTGTACATATTAGACAATACCTAAAAATAATTTTAACTTGGGAATGATTTCTCCAATCTAATAACGCACGGTATAGTCGATGATTTAATACCAAAAATATTTTATTTAAATAGTCGCGAACGCAAAAAAGTTTTAAATCGCGTAAAACCAGTTATAAACGATAAAAATACACAAGAAATCATATACTACAAATTTGGAATAAGTCGTGCAAGTGCATTAATTTGTTTGTTGTATACACAAAATAAAATAAAAATTCATTCGATTTAATCTCAGTTTCAAAATAGTTTGTTTATTTAATTAAGAAATTAATAGTTCATATATAGTATATCTAATCAATATTGACAAGATGACTTAATATTTATTTAATTGTTTTGTGTATATATAATAATTTAACAATATTTTAGGTATTGACGCGTGTGGTTTGTTATCCTGTTCGATGGCGGTTTCAAATCAAAGTTTTGAGAATCTGTTTACTGGGCTATTGTAATGAAAAATTATTCACTAAGTTTTGATGCGCTCTAAGGACGCAGCTCCAAACCTATCATCATCTTGCCATAACTACACTCGGCCATAACTACACTCGTAGGATCTACAAGATGTAAATAAGCACATTAATTTTTGTTCCTTATCAACTGATACGATTCAGTTCCGTCGCAGGTGGGTGGTTTCAATTTGATCTACTGCTGTTTGTAAAACTACATCACCTGTTTTCAACTTGTCGATTTTATAGCGCCATATGGCTATTTTATCTAATTTCGTTTCGGCGAGTTCTCGTTGTGGTTTGAGTTTTCTCATTTCTTTTTTAATGATCGATACTCTGAATTCGAATGCCTATCGAAGCCCACCTAGTTGTTTCTCGAGCTTATCGAACTTCTGCTCCATTCCGTCAAACTTCTCATTCAAACCAGCAAACTGTTTTTCTAGTTCAGCGAATTGTTGCTTTTCCAGGATGTCGCTCACATAATTTAATATAACTAGGCCATCCATACATCATAATATATGCTTGTACTATTGACAAGATTTGACATCTTCAGTTTTTAACATATTTCGTTTTTAAATCGAAAGGCGTTTTAGTATTCACATTCAATTACTGTATCGGAAATTTCTGGTGAATGAAATAAGGGATCGACATGACTCATTTTCTCCAGGACGATATTTTTGTAATTTCATATTTGAAATATTACTTCCCAACACTGTACTGTTGACGTTTAGTGTTTGTTTAAATTTTAACGTTTATATTTTTAACGTTTATGTTTTTTGGCGTTTTAAGAGCAAAGGCAATAGCATAATGTTTAACTATGAAGTTGTAAATTTTTTATCTGGTAATGAGAAACTTAAAGCAAAAATAACTGGGTTCGCACTCTATCTAAGTGTGATAACATTGCTACCACTCAACATGATCTTTCAAATAGCTTATCTTTACGAAGTAACTGATATAACCAATTTTATTCACTATAGAACGATTTGATATAAAATTGCGATAATATAGTTTAAACATAACCTATAAGTAAGATTATGATTGTGCTTTATTTTTCGGTACAGGCGCTTTCGCAATTGCCGCATTTTTTTCGGCTCTAAATTGCTCCAACTTTTTTTCATTTCGTTGTTCGGTTTATTTCGTTTTTAATATATTTAATACTTTTATAGACATATTTTTTTTCCTTAGCGTAGGTTAGGTATAATGAAGTATACATTGGTTTAAAATTTTCGTTATACATAATTTAATTTTATTTATAAAATTCATTTTATTATATTTTAAAATGTTTTGAATCATTTTTGAAAGTTTTTATATCTAAAAATAAATTTATTTAAAAAAATAATTTTTTACATAAATGTTTACATTAATGCGAAGAAGTTACAAAATCGTACATAAATTTATCGATCCTTACCAAAATAGCAGTAAACGGTGTAAAAAGTAATTGAATTAAAAAGAAAAACAATGACAAAAATAGGACATAGCATTAGTCTAACGATATCGTGTACATATTGCATATACATACAAAAACATAATTTATGTATGTCGGATAGTACGACGAAAGGGAAATTTAAAATATCCATAAACAAAACTAAAAGTTTATAAAATGTTATTTATATAACAAACAGACAATATCCTTATTATTGAGGCCATATTATAGATTATTCTGATTTCAACTGAAATACAAAAATAAAAATTATGACAAATGAAAATTATATCCACTATACTGCTATATGTGTATGGAGAATACAAAAACAAAAAATATTTGGAAGAAATTAATATAAACCCACCAAGACTTCTGATATCCCGTTGTGTAACGCAATACCAAAAACACACAAAAATCCAAAATCTATTTCTTATAAAAAAAAACCAACTCGATTTTTATTTTTATACTTTTCGTGTAAATGTCCTGTTGTCTTGTTATATTTCTGCTGTATTGTTTATCATTGTTATTCTTAATTTAATCAACATTTTTGTTAATTTCTGGCCGATAAATAAAATTTAATGAATTGTCTGTCTGCTTCGCTTCCATATTGTCTCACCAGCCAGTACGTTTTTTGTGTGAAATGCCTATGGTTTCGAATGGCAAATTATGTTTTTTTTCGTCGTTTAAATTACCCGACTCGATTATTACCATCAGCTTGAGACCATGATAATTTTTCGTTGTTTATTTAATTTTAATTAATTTATTTTAACATAAATTTTAATAATATAATTATTTTTTGACATTTTATTGTTATATACATGTATGATGTTGTTAAATGTTAATTTAACAAAAGGGGTGATTGTTATTTATATATTAAAGAATCAATTAAGTCAGTTTTGGCGGCAAATTAATCGTCAATTTGTTGATTTTATATATAATGAAAATTTATTATATGGGAACTTGGTTTGTTATCAGGAATAGTATACGTTTTAATAGGATTATTATTTGACGTCAATATGACGTATTTCTAAATATTGTATTTAATTAATTACTTATTAGTATTTAATTATTGCTAAAGAATTCAAACTGAGGGTCCATAACAATACATTTAATCGATATTTTAAATAGGTGGTAATCATATTATAAATCATGCCATTCTGGTAATAATCGCGAAAATATAAGAAAAACGACATGATTTGTAATATGATTAGACCTCTTCAACATGGTCAATGTTAATAAAATAAGTCGTTGAAGTTAGCCCGAAATTTCAGCCCGAAAAAAATGGTGCGTTTCTTGGATAAAGTGTATAGTTAGCCCGAAAAAGTGTAAATGTAAGTAAAAAATGTAGTACCATCCCGAATTAAATTTTTTTCAAACTAAATATAGATGTTTAAAAAAACATCTATATTACAAATACACGAGTAGTACATAAATTTAATTTTTTCATAATCTATATAAATCAAAATAAAGTAATAAGTATACATATTCATATGAAAGAAACCATGCAATTAAACACATACTAAATGTATTTAAATCCAGTTTAAGTTCTTTTCTTAAATTTGCTAATGCCTATACTAAAGATGTTCGAGTATGGTGGCATATATCACCAGATAGGCCATGATCATGCCAATATACCATGGGCACCACTGGTTCATATCATGAAGATAAGGCATTCATATTTCAGTTACACTTTCTACATAATAATAATTATTGTAAGGGTGAACTCTTAAATTCACTGGGGTCTATACTAGAGATGTTCGAGTATGGTGGCATATATCACCAGATAGGCCATGATCATGCCAATATACCATGGGCACCACTGGTTCATATCATGAAGATAGGGCATTCATATTTCAGTTACACTTTCTACATAATAATAATTATTGTAAGGGTGAACTCTTAAATTCGCTGGGGTCTATACTAGAGATGTTCGAGTATGGTGGCATATATCATCAGATAGGCCATGATCATGCCAATATACCATGGGCACCACTGGTTCATATCATGAAGATAAGGCATTCATATTTCAGTTACACTTTCTACATAATAATAATTATTGTAAGGGTGAACTCTTAAATTCACTGGGGTCTATACTAGAGATGTTCGAGTATGGTGGCATATATCACCAGATAGGCCATGATCATGCCAATATACCATGGGCACCACTGGTTCATATCATGAAGATAAGGCATTCATATTTCAGTTACACTTTCTACATAATAATAATTGTTGTAAGGGTGAACTCTTAAAGTCGCTGGGGTCTATACTAGAGATGTTCGAGTATGGTGGCATATATCACCAGATAGGCCATGATCATGCCAATATACCATGGGCACCACTGGTTTATATCATGAAGATAAGGCATTCATATTTCAGTTACACTTTCTACATAATAATAATTATTGTAAGGGTCAATTCTTAAATTCGCTGGGGTCTATACTAGAGATGTTCGAGTATGGTGGTATATATCACCAGATAGGCCATGATCATGCCAATATACCATGGGCACCACTGGTTCATATCATGAAGATAAGGCATTCATATTTCGGTTACACTTTCTACATAATAATAATTATTGTAAGGGTGAATTCTTAAATTCGCTGGGGTCTATACTAGAGATGTTCGAGTATGGTGGTATATATCACCAGATAGGCCATGATCGTGCCAATATACCATGGGCACCACTGGTTCATATCATGAAGATAAGGCATTCATATTTCAATTACAATATCTACATAATAATAATTATTGTAAGGGTGAACTCTTAAATTCGCTGGGGTCTATACTAGAGATGTTCGAGTATGGTGGCATATATCACCAGATAGGCCATGATCATGCCAATATACCATGGGCACCACTGGTTCATATCATGAAGATAAGGCATTCATATTTCAGTTACACTTTCTACATAATAATAATTATTGTAAGGGTGAACTCTTAAATTCACTGGGGTCTATACTAGAGATGTTCGAGTATGGTGGCATATATCACCAGATAGGCCATGATCATGCCAATATACCATGGGCACCACTGGTTCATATCATGAAGATAAGGCATTCATATTTCAGTTACACTTTCTACATAATAATAATTATTGTAAGGGTGAACTCTTAAATTCGCTGGGGTCTATACTAGAGATGTTCGAGTATGGTGGCATATATCATCAGATAGGCCATGATCATGCCAATATACCATGGGCACCACTGGTTCATATCATGAAGATAAGGCATTCATATTTCAGTTACACTTTCTACATAATAATAATTATTGTAAGGGTGAACTCTTAAATTCACTGGGGTCTATACTAGAGATGTTCGAGTATGGTGGCATATATCACCAGATAGGCCATGATCATGCCAATATACCATGGGCACCACTGGTTCATATCATGAAGATAAGGCATTCATATTTCAGTTACACTTTCTACATAATAATAATTATTGTAAGGGTGAACTCTTAAAGTCGCTGGGGTCTATACTAGAGATGTTCGAGTATGGTGGCATATATCACCAGATAGGCCATGATCATGCCAATATACCATGGGCACCACTGGTTCATATCATGAAGATAAGGCATTCATATTTCAGTTACACTTTCTACATAATAATAATTATTGTAAGGGTCAATTCTTAAATTCGCTGGGGTCTATACTAGAGATGTTCGAGTATGGTGGTATATATCACCAGATAGGCCATGATCATGCCAATATATCATGGGCACCACTGGTTCATATCATGAAGATAAGGCATTCATATTTCGGTTACACTTTTTACATAATAATAATTATTGTAAGGGTGAACTCTTAAATTCGCTGGGGTCTATACTAGAGATGTTCGAGTATGGTGGTATATATCACCAGATAGGCCATGATCATGCCAATATACCATGGGCACCACTGGTTCATATCATGAAGATAAGGCATTCATATTTCAGTTACACTTTCTACATAATAATAATTATTGTAAGGGTGAACTCTTAAATTCGCTGGGGTCTATACTAGAGATGTTCGAGTATGGTGGCATATATCACCAGATAGGCCATGATCATGCCAATATACCATGGGCACCACTGGTTCATATAATGAAGATAAGGCATTCATATTTCAGTTACACTTTCTACATAATAATAATTATTGTAAGGGTGAATTCTTAAATTCGCTGGGGTCTATACTAGAGATGTTCGAGTATGGTGGCATATATCATCAGATAGGCCATGATCATGCCAATATACCATGGGCACCACTGGTTCATATCATGAAGATAAGGCATTCATATTTCAGTTACACTTTCTACATAATAATAATTATTGTGAGGGTGAACTCTTAAATTCGCTGGGGTCTATACTAGAGATGTTCGAGTATGGTGGCATATATCATCAGATAGGCCATGATCATGCCAATATGCCATGGGCACCACTGGTTCATATCATTCATATTTCAGTTACACTTTCTACATAATAATAATTATTGTAAGGGTGAACTCTTAAATTCGCTGGGGTCTATACTAGAGATGTTCGAGTATGGTGGCATATATCACCAGATAGGCCATGATCATGCCAATATACCATGGGCACCACTGGTTCATATCATGAAGATAAGGCATTCATATTTCAGTTACACTTTGTATATAATAATAATTATTGTAAGGGTGAACTCTTAAATTCGCTGGGGTCTATACTAGAGATGTTCGAGTATGGTGGTATATATCACCAGATAGGCCATGATCATGTCAATATACCATGGGCACCACTGGTTCATATCATGAAGATAAGGCATTCATATTTCAGTTACACTTTCTACATAATAATAATTATTGTAAGGGTGAATTCTTAAATTCACTGGAGTCTATACTAGAGATGTTCGAGTATGGTGGCATATATCATCAGATAGGCCATGATCATGCCAATATACCATGGGCACCACTGGTTCATATCATGAAGATAAGGCATTCATATTTCAGTTACACTTTCTACATAATAATAATTATTGTGAGGGTGAACTCTTAAATTCGCTGGGGTCTATACTAGAGATGTTCGAGTATGGTGGCATATATCATCAGATAGGCCATGATCATGCCAATATGCCATGGGCACCACTGGTTCATATCATTCATATTTCAGTTACACTTTCTACATAATAATAATTATTGTAAGGGTGAACTCTTAAATTCGCTGGGGTCTATACTAGAGATGTTCGAGTATGGTGGCATATATCACCAGATAGGCCATGATCATGCCAATATACCATGGGCACCACTGGTTCATATCATGAAGATAAGGCATTCATATTTCAGTTACACTTTGTATATAATAATAATTATTGTAAGGGTGAACTCTTAAATTCGCTGGGGTCTATACTAGAGATGTTCGAGTATGGTGGTATATATCACCAGATAGGCCATGATCATGTCAATATACCATGGGCACCACTGGTTCATATCATGAAGATAAGGCATTCATATTTCAGTTACACTTTCTACATAATAATAATTATTGTAAGGGTGAACTCTTAAATTCGCTGGGGTCTATACTAGAGATGTTCGAGGCATATATCACCAGATAGGCTATGATCATGCCAATATACCATGGGCACCACTGGTTCATATCATGAAGATAAGGCATTCATATTTCAGTTACACTTTCTACATAATAATAATTATTGTAAGGGTCAATTCTTAAATTCGCTGGGGTCTATACTAGAGATGTTCGAGTATGGTGGTATTTATCACCAGATAGGCCATGATCATGCCAATATACCATGGGCACCACTGGTTCATATCATGAAGATAAGGCATTCATATTTCAGTTACACTTTCTACATAATAATAATTATTGTAAGGGTGAATTCTTAAATTCGCTGGGGTCTATACTAGAGATGTTCGAGTATGGTGGCATATATCATCAGATAGGCCATGATCATGCCAATATACCATGGGCACCACTGGTTCATATCATGAAGATAAGGCATTCATATTTCAGTTACACTTTCTACATAATAATAATTATTGTAAGGGTGAATTCTTAAATTTGCTGGGGTCTATACTAGAGATGTTCGAGTATGGTGGCATATATCATCAGATAGGCACCACTGGTTCATATCATGAAGATAAGGCATTCATATTTCAGTTACACTTTCTACATAATAATAATTATTGTAAGGGTGAATTCTCAAATTCGCTGGGGTCTATACTAGAGATGTTCGAGTATGGTGGCATATATCACCAGATAGGCCATGATCATGCCAATATACCATGGGCACCACTGGTTCATATCATGAAGATAAGGCATTCATATTTCAGTTACACTTTCTACATAATAATAATTATTGTGAGGGTGAATTCTTAAATTCGCTGGGGTCTATACTAGAGATGTTCGAGTATGGTGGCATATATCATCAGATAGGCCATGATCATGCCAATATGCCATGGGCACCACTGGTTCATATCATGAAGATAAGGCATTCATATTTCAGTTACACTTTCTACATAATAATAATTATTGTAAGGGTGAATTCTTAAATTCGCTGGGGTCTATACTAGAGATGTTCCAGTATGGTGGCATATATCACCAGATAGGCCATGATCATGCCAATATACCATGGGCACCACTGGTTCATATCATGAAGATAAGGCATTCATATTTCAGTTACACTTTCTATATAATAATAATTATTGTAAGGGTGAACTCTTAAATTCGCTGGGGTCTATACTAGAGATGTTCGAGTATGGTGGCATATATCACCAGATAGGCCATGATCATGTCAATATACCATGGGCACCACTGGTTCATATCATGAAGATAAGGCATTGATATTTCAGTTACACTTTCTACATAATAATAATTATTGTAAGGGTGAACTCTTAAATTCGCTGGGGTCTATACTAGAGATGTTCGAGTATGGTGGCATATATCACCAGATAGGCCATGATCATGTCAATATACCATGGGCACCACTGGTTCATATCATGAAGATAAGGCATTCATATTTCAGTTACACTTTCTACATAATAATAATTATTGTGAGGGTGAATTCTTAAATTCGCTGGGGTCTATACTAGAGATGTTCGAGTATGGTGGCATATATCACCAGATAGGCCATGATCATGCCAATATACCATGGGCACCACTGGTTCATATCATGAAGATAAGGCATTCATATTTCAGTTACACTTTCTACATAATAATAATTATTGTAAGGGTGAACTCTTAAATTCACTGGGGTCTATACTAGAGATGTTCGAGTATGGTGGCATATATCACCAGATAGGCCATGATCATGCCAATATACCATGGGCACCACTGGTTCATATCATGAAGATAAGGCATTCATATTTCAGTTACACTTTCTACATAATAATAATTATTGTAAGGGTGAACTCTTAAATTCACTGGGGTCTATACTAGAGATGTTCGAGTATGGTGGCATATATCACCAGATAGGCCATGATCATGTCAATATACCATGGGCACCACTGGTTCATATCATGAAGATAAGGCATTCATATTTCAGTTACACTTTCTACATAATAATAATTATTGTAAGGGTGAACTCTTAAATTCACTGGGGTCTATACTAGAGATGTTCGAGTATGGTGGCATATATCACCAGATAGGCCATGATCATGTCAATATACCATGGGCACCACTGGTTCATATCATGAAGATAAGGCATTCATATTTCAGTTACACTTTCTACATAATAATAATTATTGTAAGGGTGAATTCTTAAATTCGCTGGGGTCTATACTAAAGATATTCGAGTATGGTGGCATATATCACCAGATAGGCCATGATCATGCCAATATACCATGGGCACCACTGGTTCATATTATGAAGATAAGGCATTCATATTTCAGTTACACTTTCTACATAATAATAATTATTGTGAGGGTGAATTCTTAAATTCGCTGGGGTCTATACTAGAGATGTTCGAGTATGGTGGCATATATCATCAGATAGGCCATGATCATGCCAATATACCATGGGCACCACTGGTTCATATCATGAAGATAAGGCATTCATATTTCAGTTACACTTTCTACATAATAATAATTATTGTGAGGGTGAATTCTTAAATTCGCTGGGGTCTATACTAGAGATGTTCGAGTATGGTGGCATATATCACCAGATAGGCCATGATCATGCCAATATACCATGGGCACCACTGGTTCATATCATGAAGATAAGGCATTCATATTTCAGTTACACTTTCTATATCATAATAATTATTGTAAGGGTGAACTCTTAAATTCGCTGGGGTCTATACTAGAGATGTTCGAGTATGGTGGCATATATCACCAGATAGGCCATGATCATGCCAATATACCATGGGCACCACTGGTTTATATCATGAAGATAAGGCATTCATATTTCAGTTACACTTTCTACATAATAATAATTATTGTAAGGGTGAATTCTTTAATTCGCTGGGGTCTATACTAGAGATGTTCGAGTATGGTAGCATATATCACCAGATATGCCATCTTATTAAACACGCAGAATTCTGTGACATTTCTGCAGTGCAGTAGACTTTCTAGTGCTTGAGTAAGTTTGGTAGTTGCGAATTATTCTTCTTACACGACGTTGAAATCTGTCCAGTAATAGGAGGGTTGTGCCGGATGCACCACCCCAAACTTGTCAGCAGTATTTAATACATGGTCTAATGAAAGTCTTGTATATCAGAAAATTTGATGCGATTGAAACAACCTGCATCGATTGAGGAACCCAAGTTTTTTAGATGTTGATTTAGCCAATGCAACAATGTGTTCATTCCATTTTAGGTTGTTACTTATTTGAACACCAAGCAATCGAATTGAGTTACAAACATGATCTTTTACAAGAAATGGGTGTTGGTTGCGACTTTTTTTACGTGAAAATATATTTAGGTATTGTTTTCTTTAAATTTTTCCTGGTTTTGTTTACCCCACTCAAATATTGTGCTCAAATCGAAATTAAGGAATGTTACCACTCCAACCGTTTAATATTTAAAAATCTCGAACGAACTAGAAGAATGCAATGTGGCATCATCCGCGAACCTGTGAATTGAGTTGACAGTACTATTCAATAAATCGTTGATGTATAACAAAAACAAAGTTAATGAAAAACCTGAACCCTGAGAGATTCCGGCATTTGGAGAGTGTGTCGATGATAAGCTCCCATTTAGCACGACGTTGAATTTTCTTTTATTGAGAAACCTTTTTTTTCCACTTGATGGTCATCGAGTCTAAACCATATGCCAAAAGTTTACAAACAAGATTCTCAAAGATTGCAAAGGCTTCTCCGTGTTATTCTTGGACGAGTTCAGTCTTGTTTCAATCACGTTTCAGTACTGGTTGCACCATTGCAATCTTCCAGGAGTTCGGATAGTAGCCTTGCTTATATGATAGGATAAAAATTTTAGTAAGTGTTGGAGCCAAGTCACTGGCAAACTCCTTCAATATTCGCACTGGAATTTCATCAGATCCGGTGGCTGTATTAAAATTTACTGTATTAATTTATTGATTACAAAAGATAGTTTTCTCCAAGATGTTAACGGAGTTAATTTTAGCACCACAATACGGAAATGATGGAGGTTTAATTTCATCAGGAACAACCAGTGTCGAGTTTGAAGTGAAGATGTTCGTCAGTAAGTTAGCCTGTAAATATGGATCCACAACCAACGCGTCTGCTAGTGTCAATGCAGAAACAGATGTTTTGGAAATATTTGCAACCGATTCGGCCATCTGGTAAAAGTGGCAATCAGTCTAATAATCTAACTCGACAGCCATATTATCTTTCTTGTCGTCGGCTCTTTTCGCTTCTCTAGCACAGATTTGTTTGCATTTGGTACGTAGCACCCTGTATTCCTCATAAGAAATTATTGTGAGTTAGGGAGAATCTTTAAATTCGCTGGGGCCTACACTACAGATGTTGATAGATTTTATACTAGAGATTTTGATATGTTTTCATACATGTGTAATTTTGTTTATTTCTTTCGGTATATAAGTATTTGAGGTTTTATTAAAACCGAAGATGGATTTCGAATAATTGGAACGTATGTGCCCAAGTTATCGTATTTTTCCCACTTTTGGTTCACTATGCCGTAACATATATAATGTCCTTCCGATGCTTTTGGAAACTTAATAACTGGCTCATTATGAATAAAACTTATAACTGACGATACTTTATACTCAATATTATTCAGCATTATAGTATCTTGTAATTGAGATAATTTTACTGACACCTCATCCACTGATTCTGTGTCTATGCACACTATTTCTCCATATGATTTTAAAATTGGTTCCATTAATTGAAAGCATACATTGCATTTTTTCTTTGGAATTTCCTCCAAACAACTTTCAATATGTGAAATTCCTAAATTTTCATATTTGCTTATATTCAAATAAATAATTGGGCGTTTTTCGTTTTCTTGTTATGAACAATGATTGTTTGTACATTTTAGTGTTACGTTCAAACTTGGAAAATTTTTAAATATGTTCTTGCAAACATTAAAGAGCTCTGTTGTGCAATCTGACGTAAATCCTGACATTTGCACCAAGATTTCTTTCCGAAGTTCGTACACTTTATTTATATCATTATTTAGTAATGATTCCAATAAAAGTTTAGTGCGATGGTTTTCCAAGTTGTTTAAAAAACTTTCTTTTTTGTGTATGGCCAAACCTATTGCTTGATAAATAGAGTCAATTACACACGTATTTTTATAAAAACTACAAGTTTTAAAAGCATTTCTTATTAATGGTAGTCTTACATTAGCATCGCATTTAAAAACTGATCTAGGCTTTGGAAGTTTTCGGTTTTTAGGAGTGTGACTTTGGCTTAATGTTGTCATAGTAGTTATGTTTTGTTCTACAATTGGCATTTGTTTAAATGAATGTGAAAAATTAAAATCAAAACTACTCGTATTTCTTTGGTTTTTGGAAGTAATAGGAGACGAATGTGAACTCTTCCTTTTCCAGATTGAACAGCTGTTTTGAATATCTAAGATATTAGGTTCACTGTTAGGCGTTATATCAGTTATAATTTTTGATTGATTCGCTGAAAATTTAGGTACTGAGTATAATATTTCTTTATAAACTGTTTTATTTCTATTGTTTAATTCATTCAACGACCAACCTTTAATGGCATTTTACCTATTTCTAAAGTACGACTTGTTGAAGTGAATCTTCTTTTCAAAAAAGAAAAATAATTTTCAACATGACCATTGCTAAGTCGAGACCCATTGCGTAGTATTCCCGTAAACAATGGTAAAATGGTGGCGTATTTTTTTAAAAATACAGAATGGAAAGCAATATTATACAATTTGTTTAAGCAAGCTTCATCGGAATCGACTGAAATAGATTCATTTATTGTGCTACTTATTTCGTACAAATCGTTATAGAAAGGACTTTGTTGGTAAATTGGGCACGAAAACTCCTTTTTTGGTAGTTCCTCGACAGTACAAATATGGGATTGAGATGTACGAGTAACAATAAAATTTGATTTTACATTTGTTTTATTTGTTGCAATTATGGTAATTAATTCATCGAAAGATCTTTTAACGTCAATTATATTTCGATTTCAATAATATTGTAAATTTTCGCCAAATTTCTTTAACGGCTTCATAGTCTGAGGCAACTATCAAAGAAGCCATCACCTCCTTAATAAATTTATGTATTTCCTGGGATTTGCCAAAATATTTAAATATATAACGAGCGATTGTATGAGACATATGGGAACAGCAAAGATGAACTTTAATCGTTTGTTCTTTTGATTTTACACATTGTACATTTGTTGCCCACATGTGTGTTATTTTCAAATACTCTATCAAATTCATCCTATTAAAAGCATCCAGTACTGAATGAATCTCTGCATAAGAAAAATCTACCACAACAGTATTGAAAATTGGCCAACACTTTAAATTTTTTTCAATTATTAATCTAAATTCTCTTAGCCAATTTCCAATTGTGCGGGTGTTGTGGCTAGAGCTAATCATATCGCATATTGGAAATGGACTAGCAGTATCTTTCTCCTGAGATTTAACTGGCAGGACGAGTGCATAGTACATGACAGACTTGCATGTCTTATAAGGTTTACGTACAAGTCCGCCAGTAGCATCTAAATAAACAATAAAATCAAGTTCCGCGATTGTTCCTTAATTTTTTTCAAAACAGAGCGTTGGCTTTTGCTACAAGTAGTTATACAGAATGGATTTTTAGCTACTTGGTGAATAAACGATTCCTCCTGACTCAAATCTGTTTCCTCTTTCTCCAAATGCACAACTTCTATGTCATCTACATGTTTGTCATGCAACAATAGATTTTCTGATCTAATTTTGCTCAGAACTCGTCTATCCTTTAATAAAACTGCCGTATTAGTCTTTTCAAAAACTGAAAGATTCTCTTCATTGATAAGAGTTTGAAACAGTATAGACCCCAGCGAATTTAAGAGTTCACCCTTACAATAATTATTATTATGTAGAAGGTGTAACTGAAATATGAATGCGTTATCTTCATGATATGAACCAGCGGTTCCCATGGTATATTGGCATGGTCATGGCCTATCTGGTGATATATGCCACCATACTCGAACATCTCTAGTATAGACCCCAGCGAATTTAAGAATTCACCCTTACAATAATTATTATTATGTAGAAAGTGTAACTGAAATATGAATGCCTTATCTTCATGATATGAACCAGTGGTGCCCATGGTATATTGACATGATCATGGCCTATCTGGTGATATATGCCACCATACTCGAACATCTCTAGTATAGACCCCAGCGAATTTAAGAGTTCACCCTTACAATAATTATTATTATGTAGAAAGTGTAACTGAAATATGAATGCCTTATCTTCATGATATGAACCAGTGGTGCCCATGGTATATTGGCATGATCATGGCCTATTTGGTGATATATGCCACCATACTCGAACATCTCTAGTATAGACCCCAGCGAATTTGAGAATTCACCCTTACAATAATTATTATTATGTAGAAAGTGTAACTGAAATATGAATGCCTTATCTTCATGATATGAACCAGTGGTGCCCATGGTATATTGGCATGATCATGGCCTATCTGGTGATATATGCCACCATACTCGAACATCTCTAGTATAGACCCCAGCGAATTTGAGAATTCACCCTTACAATAATTATTATTATGTAGAAAGTGTAACTGAAATATGAATGCCTTATCTTCATGATATGAACCAGTGGTGCCCATGGTATATTGGCATGATCATGGCCTATCTGGTGATATATGCCACCATACTCGAACATCTCTAGTATAGACCCCAGCGAATTTGAGAATTCACCCTTACAATAATTATTATTATGTAGAAAGTGTAACTGAAATATGAATGCCTTATCTTCATGATATGAACCAGTGGTGCCCATGGTATATTGGCATGATCATGGCCTATCTGGTGATATATGCCACCATACTCGAACATCTCTAGTATAGACCCCAGCGACTTTAAGAGTTCACCCTTACAATAATTATTATTATGTAGAAAGTGTAACTGAAATATGAATGCCTTATCTTCATGATATGAACCAGTGGTGCCCATGGTATATTGGCATGATCATGGCCTATCTGGTGATATATGCCACCATACTCGAACATCTCTAGTATAGACCCCAGTGAATTTGAGAATTCACCCTTACAATAATTATTATTATGTAGAAAGTGTAACTGAAATATGAATGCCTTATCTTCATGATATGAACCAGTGGTGCCCATGGTATATTGACATGATCACGGCCTATCTGGTGATATATGCCACCATACTCGAACATCTCTAGTATAGACCCCAGCGAATTTGAGAATTCACCCTTACAATAATTATTATTATGTAGAAAGTGTAACTGAAATATGAATGCCTTATCTTCATGATATGAACCAGTGAACCTTCATGATATCTGGTGATATATGCCACCATACTCGAACATCTCTAGTATAGACCCCAGCGAATTTAAGAGTTCACCCTTACAATAATTATTATTATGTAGAAAGTGTAACTGAAATATGAATGCCTTATCTTCATGATATGAACCAGTGGTGCCCATGGTATATTGGCATGATCATGGCCTATCTGGTGATATATGCCACCATACTCGAACATCTTTAGTATAGGCATTAGCAAATTTAAGAAAAGAACTTAAACTGGATTTAAATACATTTAGTATGTGTTTAATTGCATGGTTTCTTTCATATGAATATGTATACTTATTACTTTATTTTGATTTATATAGATTATGAAAGAATTAAATTTATGTACTACTCGTGTATTTGTAATATAGATGTTTTTTTAAACATCTATATTTAGTTTGAAAAAAATTTAATTCGGGATGGTACTACATTTACACTTTTTCGGGCTAACTATACACTTTATCCAAGAAACGCACCATTTTTTTCGGGCTGAAATTTCGGGCTAACTTCAACGACTTAATAAAATCGAATAATTAATTGATTTAACAAAAAATTATGTTTTTTTGTAATTTACCATACCGGTAAATGCAAACCATACCGAAACATTCACATCTGTTATTAGTTCTAAAATAATATGGCGCTAAAGGTAAAGTTTAGTTTATTTTTTTATTCTAACAGTGATGAACTATCCCATAAACCTCAAGAACAATTTTGACACTGTCTGTTACAACATTATGCTTTCAATCCATTTAAAATGTACATGATAGTATATAAATTATATGTAGGTACATATAACTAATTATCATAGTTCGGCCGAAATGTCGGTAGTACTGACACTACCGTCGTTAAATTTATCAAGTAACTTTCGGTTTCGTAGCTCTACAACACGATGGGAATATGTATACAAATTGTCCAGAAAGTGACTGTCACGAACGATACAGTTGGATTCCTTCATCAAAGCGAAAACGACTTTACTTTCACGACTTTGCACTGTGAAGCCCCTCTATCAAGTTATAGGCGTTCGAAGAGACGCCTTCCAACGTAGCATCTTGTATTAAAATTAAATCAATATCTCGAGACAAATGGTTATTATTTGTTCAAAATTCAAAATTTTTGTTGAAAACTTTTAATTATTTTAGAAAAAATAATTTGAAAATATCACACATAGTTATCTTTTCTTAAAGCTAACAGTCTGAACTATGTTTTCAAGAAAAAATATTTACCGACGTAGACTAATTGTTAAAAGATAAATGGTACAGAAACAAAAAAATTTTTGAATTAATTTCTATTCTAAAAGTTTTGTTTAAATTTGAAATACATTTTAAGTACTCTTATACTTAATTTAAAAGAAAATTGTATCACCTTTTAAATGATTACAATTTAATTTACAAGCTTGCGAAAAACAAATGGTTATTCCTCGGTTATTTCCAACTGTACCATTCGTGTCAGTCACTTTCGGGACACGCTGTATACAAATTTAAATAAGCGTACAGTGATTGATAGTCTCCAGTAAAGTTTATTATTGAGATCTACTTATTAGATATTCTATACAATAAGCCCTTTCGATTGACATGAATTAATAGAATTAGCTGAATTAACTGAAGTGAATTGAGTGTTGGATTCGCAGCTCTTCACTTTAGTTAAATATTGAGCAACTGAGTTATCTGAATATGAATTTTGCTCGTGTAGTTGATTCAGTAATTTGGTTTTTGTTGTATTTTGGACATTTATTTTATTTTGATTCAAAATGGTTCCAATTGTCTTTTTTGTCAATTTTTTGGTTAACAATTTTTAATAAACTTGAGTTTTATTTTTATTCAAGCTATAACTAATAAAATATAAATTTAAAATCATTTTCTTTTTGGCATTTATTTGAAGTGAATTATTTAAATAGCAACTGAATTATCTTAATAGTAACTCAATTCTCATTCAAATAATTCACGCCATTCGAACGTACCTAATGATGAATAGTCTCAATTGTAGACTATTATCTAGTGTGCTGGATGTACAATCTATATTTTATTTTGGGTTTAGGTCTTAACTAAACTGTCAGTCAGAATCAACAAGTAGATATTTAATTTTATTTCTCATAAACGAAATCTTCAAAACTAATCATTTTATGAACATGCACATTTTATGAACAACTATTTATATTTACTTCCATCGCTATCATACATATTATTTTCCCATTTATTTAAGTCGGTTTAGCGAATGAAAGATTGATTTTCGTTATAAATATTTAAATGGAGGAATTTTGTTGCTTCTGTACTTCACCAATATAGCTGTCAAAAATACCAGAGACTCAAACTATAAAATTTTACAAAATGTAGATATAAATTTCTTATATCACTAAATAGTGAGATTTACTACTTTTTTTAGTAAGATATTTTGCCTCCAGTAGATTGAGATATGTGAGATATCTACTTTTTTAGTGAGATCTCAACGTACATATTTTATTTTATCACCGTTTGAGTTTTTTAACTTTTAGACCATTTGGCAGGTTGAATTGATTGTTTTAAAATAATAACTATTTATTTATTTGTCCCTCAACAGGAGCTAATCCTATTTCTAATGTTTGAAGGTATGTCCAAGGCAACGTCAATTTATTTACACTTAATTTGGTTAGTTTTTATTTATAATTTTCAAATTGAAATTTTTCCGAAATTTACTCTTTATCGTAGAAGTTTTGGGTAGCGAGTAGCAATTGCCCTCCTGGATCCAAATTGTTTGTGGCAGAAATTTAAATATGTCTAATCGAAATTATTAACTGTTTTTAACTAATTCAAGTTGCGTCAATAGTAAACAGAATCGTCCAGCCAACTTTCTCTCGCTGTTTAACTACAGGTATGATATAATACGAAATAAACTCCTTCAATTAAAAAATATACTAGCTAATCTAATACTTATATCTAACTGTTATCGATTATTCGAACCACTGGAGATTGTTTTGAGTTTTTTCTTTTCAAATGCTTAATATTCAGCAAAAATTGTTTTTATTTAAAAATGGTCTCATTTTTAAATTTCTATTATCATCGTATCTCTGCTTAATACCACAGTAGTTTTACATTAGTCAATCTTAAGACTATCAAACAAATAATCATTATTAGATAGATGGTTATTTGTGCATGAAATTTTTTTTAGAAAAACAGATATTTTTATTAGGATATTGGTTTACATCGTAAATTTATATATCGATCATTAAAAAGACCATACACAAGTATGGTGAAAAAATGTGATTTTTACATAGATTATTATGGGAAAGTGTAATAGATGTACCCTCTAGAAAAAGCTCTACTTAAAATATGACGAATTATACAGCTCTGTGTTCTAGATGGCTTTGATATTACTCTTCTTAATTCATGAATGTGTACCAATTGTAACTTCTTTCTATAAGATTTAGGTTTTGGTCATTCATTATTAATTTTTAATGATATAATCTCAAATTAAGCTTTTTCATTGTTGAAAAGTTTAACTAAATTTTTATTTCTTTTGACTGATTTTATTTTATTTGTTGTAACTGATGATAAGTTTCAAATCTTGCCGTTCACTAAAGATAAATCAACACCTAAAAGCGATTGTGTGGAAAAAGTGTTTGACTGGCCATTTACAATGTGCAAAAATACGTAATAAATGGTTTGGAATGTCTCAGTTGCGACATGCTGTATAAGATAGCAGAAAATTTTCAGCAGAAAAAATGGTTTTTATACTCGCCACCAGGGGCACTACTATCGCTAAAGAGATTTTCTTCTGCTGTCATTTTTGTATAGCTAACAGAATTTTTCTGTAAATTTTTTAATTTTCTTCAGTATTTTAACTACAAAATAATTCCAAATTTCAAATAAAATATGTAAATTATTTCCATAAGATTATAATATACTGTATAAAACATATTAATTTTATCTAGAGTTTAGCCACTAACTGCAAGCTATGAATGAAGCCCCTATAATAAATATTTCAGTTTGACTTTCCAGAAGTTAAAACATCTTATATCCATACATACAACTATGAAGTTTGAGGATAATCGATCGAGTTTGAGCGCCTCCAGAATTTTTCAAAGTTTTGGCCCATACATAAAAATCAGTTTTTTCACTGTGAGCTATGGATGGACCCCCCTGTAACCAATATGCCATTATGATTTTCCAATAGCTAAGGTAACAATACATCTGAATATGAAGTTTGAAGATAATCAACTTAGTTTGAGTGCCTCCAGAATTTTTCAAAGTTTTGGGCCATACATAAAAATCAGTTTTTTCACTGTGAGCTATGGATGGACCCCCCTGTAACCAATATGCTGAATATGAAAACTGATTTTTATGTATGGCCCAAAACTTTGAAAAATTCTGGAGGCGCTCAAACTCGGTCGATTATCCTCAAACTTCATATTCAGATGTATTGTCATCTAAGCTATTGGAAAATCATAATGGCATATTGGTTACAGGGGGATCCATCCATAGCTCACAATGAAAAAACTGATTTTTATGTATGGGCCAAAACTTTGAAAAATTCTGGAGGCGCTCAAACTCGGTCGATTATCCTCAAACTTCATATTCAGATGTATTGTTACCTAAGCTATTGGAAAATCATAATGGCATGTTGGTTACAAAGGGGTTCATCCATAGCTCACAGTGAAAAAACTGATTTTTATGTATGGGCCAAAACTTTGAAAAATTCTGGAGGTGCTCAAACTCGGTCGATTATCCTCAAACTTCATATTCAGATGTATTGTCATCTAAGCTATTGGAAAATCACAATGGCATATTGGTTACAAAGGGGTTCATCCATAGCTCACAGTGAAAAAACTGATTTTTATGTATGGGCCAAAACTTTGAAAAATTCTGGAAGCGCTCAAACTCGGTCGATTATCCTCAAAATTCATGTTCAGATGTATTGTCATCTAAGCTATTGGAAAATCATAATGGCATATTGGTTACAGGGGGGTCCATCCCTAGCTCACAATGAAAAAACTGATTTTTATGTATGGGCCCAAACTTTGAAAAATTCTGGAGGCGCTCAAACTCGGTCGATTATCCTCAAAATTCATATTCAGATGTATTGTCATCTAAGCTATTGAAAAATTATAATGGCATATTGGTTACAGGGGGGTCCATCCATAGCTCACAGTGAAAAAACTGATTTTTATGTATGGGCCAAAACTTTGAAAAATTCTGGAAGCGCTCAAACTCGGTCGATTATCCTCAAACTTCATATTCAGATGTATTGTCACCTAAGCTATTGGAAAATCATAATGGCATATTGGTTACAGGGGGGTCCATCCATAGCTCACAGTGAAAAAACTGATTTTTATGTATGGGCCAAAACTTTGAAAAATTCTGGAGGCGCTCAAACTCGGTCGATTACCCTCAAACTTCATATTCAGATGTATTGTCATCTAAACTATTGGAAAATCATAATGGCATATTGGTTACAGGGGGGTCCGTCCATAGCTCACAGTGAAAAAACTGATTTTTATGTATGGCCCAAAACTTTGAAAAATTCTGGAGGCGCTCAAACTCGGTCGATTATCCTCAAACTTCATATTCAGATGTATTGTCATTTAAGCTATTGGAAAATTATAATGGCATATTGGTTACAGAGGGGTTCATCCATAGCTCACAGTGAAAAAACTGATTTTTATGTATGGGCCAAAACTTTGAAAAATTCTGGAAGCGCTCAAACTCGGTCGATTATCCTCAAAATTCATATTCAGATGTATTGTCATCTAAGCTATTGAAAAATTATAATGGCATATTGGTTACAGGGGGGTCCATCCATAGCTCACAGTGAAAAAACTGATTTTTATGTATGGGCCAAAACTTTGAAAAATTCTGGAAGCGCTCAAACTCGGTCGATTATCCTCAAAATTCATGTTCTGATTTTTTGTCATCTAAGCTATTGGAAAATCATAATGGCATATTGGTTACAGGGGAGTCCATCCATAGCTCACAGTGAAAAAACTGATTTTTATGTATGGGCCAAAACTTTGAAAAATTCTGGAGGCGCTCAAACTCGGTCGATTATCATCAAACTTCATGTTTGTATGTATAGAGATAAGATGACTTAGCTCAAACTGAAATATTTATTACAGGGACTTCATTCATAGCTTATAGTAGTTAAACTTTAGATGAAATTTAAACGTCTTATACAGTATATTATGGAATCTTATGGAATCTTATGGAAATAATATACATATTTTATTTGAAACCTGGAATAATTTTGTCGTTAAAATATTGAAGAAAATTAAACAATTTACAGAAAAATTCTGTTAGCTATACAAAAATGACAGCAGAAGAAATTCTCTTTAGCGATAGTAGTGCCCCTGGTGGTGAGTATAAAAATCATTTTTTCTGCTGAAAATTTTCTGCTATCTTATACAGCATGTTGCGACGCGTTAGGTAGTTTCGGTCTTTAAGTGATAGATTATTATATTTTTATATTACCGCTTTTAATATTTTGTATATAGATGTTTTCTCGATCACGAAACAGCGTATGAAATCTTTTTACTACACCTACCCATTATATTGTATACCAATTGATAAATTTTATAATTTTAATTAGGTTAAAATGTTATTTTATAATTGATCCTTCCAAGAAATTTGAACTACCTATATAATAACGTATATTTATTAAATAAACCTCAAATTATATAAGAATACGAATAACAACAATATCTTAATACATATTATGAATTTTTATGTCAAATTAGAAAATTTATAACCATACCAAAAAAACTGAATAACCAAAATAAGAAAACAAAAATTATGAATGCGGGAATCCATTTCACATGAACATTAAAAATAATATCGATATAAATAAAATTTCTCAAAGGCGCTTCATTTCTTTTATTTGAGACATACCACCAACAATAACAACACAGCCATAATATTTATCCTTTTTCTTGAGGTTTTGTTTGTCTGTGTTATTAAAAAGATGAGAGATCCCATTGTTAGCATGTGATATTTGAATGCATTAATGTTATATTGTTTGGAAAATATTTATGTCAACTTTTTTGTTCAGCGCCGCGTTCCTCTCGTCGTGTAGATTTTTCTGTTATATCCTATATATAAAAACAATATATGTATACGAAAGTATAAATGTAAATTATTTGTCAAATAAATACGATAAATTATGATGTTTGTGTGTGCTATACTGAATACGATTCGGTTCAGAATTAAGAAATCTCAGCTTGAGATTTTTATTAGGTATTATGATGTCTTTTGTTGCACAGAAAAGGTTTATATTTTATAATGTTAGTGAAAGCGCATATGCCTTTTCGTAGAAAGCGGAAATACAAATCAATAAATAATGCGATTAAGGATGGTACATTATGCACAAATAAATAAAGTAAAGCTCTAGTTTTGATCTTTAAAATTGTGCAGCAAATATTTATTTTGTTTATGTAATAAAGATATAAACATTTTGATAGTCGAAATTAAAAAAATAATACCATCAAATTGGTAATTGACCGTAAACATATATAATTTAAAACTTTAATGATAATATAAAGAATAAAATTTAATTACACATTAACCACGAGTAATTAAAATTTGTCATCGTGCTAACACAGTACGATCACTTTTTCAAAAACGGTAAAAATGTAATCGACACCAAATACTCCCGAATGAGTTAACAACTTAAAAACAAAAATCCATCAAACTTTAATCTCTTAATCAACAAATCAAAATAAAACCATTAAGATAAAAAATAATAATGTTAAATTAAGAAACGAGCGATTTGTCTTAGCTTTTAACGAACAAACCAAAAAAAAAAAAAAAAAAATAACTCAACTATTAAAGTTACATAAAATAAATAAAAAATAAAATCTTAACAAAACAAATTAAAACGGGTATAAAACTAAAAGTAATTGTATAAGAGAGTATTCCATTTTATTTACGATATTTTAATGGACCATGGGATTATAGACCGTAAAGCTAACAAATTCACATTCATTGATCTTTAATTGAAATTGTAAAAAATAAATAAAATTAACTGCGCGCAGTATCGGTATTTTTTAGTATTCACGATGTACATATATATTTATTATATAGCGAGCAAGCATTTAATACGGTCTAAATTATTATGTGAATATATTATGTATAAGTACTTGTGAATTAGCGCGGCATCGGGAAAATTATGTAATATTTGTGTGTAGGTCGTAAGGTTTGTGTATAGAATGATTGTTTTGTGATCTAAGTGTTATTGCACAATTAGCTTAAGTGTGTATATATGTAGTTGGGGTTAAAGCTGCGTCAAGATAAAATATAGCGCCAATGCAGATTAAGCGTTACCACATCGATTCTTTACATGATATATATGTCAAGTTAATTTTTATATTTTATATGTGTGTGTTTGTATTGTGTTAACAATCTGACATTCCATCGAATTCGATCACGAGTCACCTCTGTTCTTTGATACCCACTAGAACAGTATTTAGCACTATAGCTTGAGTAACGAGAGATCTAAGGTACTTGAAGGAGTGATGCTTCAAACAATTATCGACTGCTTGAACGTTTAGCACATCCTTTTTTTTACCTGTGCACCCAGAGAAATAATAGGATAATGTATACTTATAAGGAACAATCTATACAAAAATTAAGCTCTATTTTCAACCTTACCTAACTTAGGAATAAAAAATCTTAAATAGGAATGAGGAGTGCAATTTTGAATAAGCATGGAAAATTCTTGTGTAAGAACAATTCGGTACTTAATTAACTTATGAATTATGCATTATATTGTATAAGGTTATGTTTAAATATGAATAACTTGAGTGATAGTAAAACATGAGTTGTGAATTACTAGGACCAATCCATTGCATAAAATAAACACTGAATAATCCTTGATATTCATTGGATATTCCTTTATAAGAATATTTAGGCACTTAATAAATGTATGAATTATGTGCCATATTGGTATATTTTATGATTAAAAATTATCGATTTGTTTGCAAATAAAATGCAAATTGTGTGTCAATAAGTTCAATTTAGTGCATTAATTTAGCACGTATCATCCAATTTTAAGAAGATTTCAAGGCATTAGTAAATATTAAATTTTATAAATAAAACATTTTTATATTTTTTGTAATAAATGTAACTTTATTTTTTCAACTTTTTAAAAATTTTGTCCATCACTAGAAGCATGTAACTGAAATGGTTTGTTTGTTTCAATTAAATTAATTGCTTTTTAAAAATGTTTACCTTTTTGAGCAAGTGTTCTGTTGTTACTCTGTCGAATATTGTCGAAAATATATCGAAAATTTCATTGATATATCTTTCTGACCTAGAAGTGTCAAGCATAGTTTCCTTAACGATCTTAATCAAAAACTCTAAGATGTCACTACTAAAGCTCTTTAAAATTGAATCTATTAGAATCGAAGTCATATTGGTTTTTGAATATAGCTCCAACACAAACTTTAAAGCTTGGTTTTGTATTTTATCATGTATATCGTTAATATTAAGTTTAGATTCATTTGATTGATTTGCTTCGACGGAAATAGAAGGGTGCACTTGGAAATATAAATTATTGGAATTTCTCTGAGTTAATTCATCTTTTAAAGTACTATCTATTAAAGGAATATTTTGATTTTGATGACAAGTCGAGTGTATATTTTGTAGGTGTCTCTTAAATGAGTTGCGATTTGAAAACAGTTGGTAACAGTTTTGTTGGTTACATTTTAAAACCGCGGAAGGCGGTAGAAGATGTATTAGATATATACATCTTCTACCGCCTTCCGTTTAAATAAATGACTGATTTCATTAAATGAATTCGAACACTTGAAACAGATAAACATTTTGATAGGCGAATTTGGCTTATATAATTTGGTAATTCAAAAATGTATATAGTTAATTTTAATAAAAACTTAATTATTCTTAATAGTATAGGCAGATCTTAGTAATCATTAGTGTTATATCTTAAATAATTCTAAAATATTAGATTTTTTTCAATTCTGATAAGATCAATTATATCTGGTGTCAAATTATCAGAAGTGGTTGATATATAAAATAAATAATTTTGAATAAACAACCTAAATTTTTCAGGTTGCCTTGGATATTCAAATTTCAAAACAAAAAATACCTTAAAGCAAATATCCAGGGCTAGTAAGAACTAGTCAAACATATAATAAACGTCGTCGTATACAACACAAAACTTTCCACTGCTTTTTATAAAAATAATAAACGGTTGAAGTTTAATATTACGTGCTATACGCAAAATTGTTGTTTCCCTCTGATGGTTTCATCTAAATGAGATGGTTCAATTATTACCACTAAAAATGATTCGATTGAATCGTTGATGCTAAATTTCCATAAAATATCGTCCTGTTTTTGTTTTCCTGATGGTTTAAGTATATAATGCACCAGTTTATAAAGTTGAATGTGACTGAGCTCTGAAAATATCAAAAATAACTTTAATTCACTCGTTCAACTGGAATGGAAATATATTTTTACCTTCATTGGTAGATAAGTTTTTATATAAATTTAAAGCGGCTTTGTCTTTTAGAGTTGTACCAAATATTTGGTGTATTTTTATTTTAAAACTTTCCCAATTGTTGAAAATTTGGCTGGTGCTTTTTGGATAAAGATGTTCAAAATCGATTTCAATCTGTAATACAAAATAATGATTTATAATATTAGTATAAATGTGTAATACTTAAACTTACCAAGCGAAATCCATTTGAGTTTTAGTACAGAGGCTATTCATTTAAAAGAAAACTTGTATCTTTCGCCTTTTGTATGTCTTGTGTCCGGATATTGTGGGAATCCTTCCACTTTAGCTCTACGACTTCCCAAAGAGGATCATGATTTTTTAGCCAATTTTTATTTTCGTCATTAACTTCTTCTCGTCCTATACATAAACAAACAAAATTAAAATAATTAACTTCTTACAAAATAAAAATAACAACTGATTAAATACCTTTTAGTTCAACATCAAAACATTCTTCTTCAATGATAACTATTCGTTGTCTTTTACTATCAGTAAAATACCCCACTTTCCTTAAATTTTTCGAAATGACTCAATATTTGTTGTATAATTTACCTGAAGAGTGCTTTCCTAGTTTGAAATAATAGTCCTGTATATGAGAAATAAAAAAGTAAATAATTTACGTTTGATCTTAGTATACATATTTACAAATGTATCTAAAATACAGATTTAACTTTAATACAACTTACAGCATTTTCTTCTGGAAAATGTTCAATTATTTGATATGTGACGTTGCGACAGTCAGTTATTGTCATACATTTATTATGTTCAACAAAATAACGCGCAATGTTCATACACAGTAGCTCACGTATTCCAGATGATAATTGGGATGGAGATTGATCCTCATACATTGATTTTATTTTTAACCCAAAAGGTATTTTAAAGAAATTTTCTAAAACCTTAAAATGATTTAGAATTAAATTATAAAGCTATATATATATAGTAGAGTTGAATAGGAGTATACAAAAGTTTCCTGAGGTAGCTGGGGTGAGGAGCAGGATGATGTCGAAGTTGGTGTAGATGTCCGTTGTGTCACTGAAACAAATTTTTCTAACACAGAAAAGATGCTACTGGTATTAGATGCAGTTTCTTGTGTATCATTTAATGTGAGTACATTTGGTATATTCTAAAGCAAAAGTAAATAACCATTAAAAACAAGTTAATTTAGGTACAAAAATGTAAGCACATTTTTAGCCTTCCATTCCAAAAGCCTGGCTCTAAATTTCGCTTGATTCTCCAAATCATCTTTGAAAATGGCGTTAAGTTCTATCTCCGTCAAATATTTTAAACTATCCATATCGATATTCTACCTTAAAGTAAAAGTTATTTGAATGTTTAAATTTTAATATACTAATCTCATAAGAATGAATACGGTATGAATACTTAATCGTTTTGGTAGAATAGGTTCCATCTTCCATTCACGAAGCAATGCGCACAAATCATTATCATTTTGCATATAAATATAAATGAATTTATGTCATATAATTGATCATCTTGCCCGGTAATTGTAAGGAAGTCATCCATCTATATGACCGTTGAATAATAATAACAATAATTTAGTTTAATAATTTAACAATTGCAGAAGAAAATAGTAAAGCGATAAAAATTAAACTTATATTGTTCTATCAAATTAAATGTTCTGTTTCAGGCAATGAATTGGTTTCGTTTTTCGTAACAATAAATGAAAATAAATTTTATCACAATTTTTTGCACGTGGTTTTGCACAAGCTATGCACAAAAATTTATTGAATTAAACCAATTTAAAGTCAAAACATCACATTTTCCACTAATTAACTTAGCTTACCTTAACTTGATCTAAAATTTTAATTAATTTCACTTATTTCACAGTATTTTCACAGAATTTTATGTTACAGAATTTTACTCAGAACTTTTTACAAATTAACTCAGTAAGCTCGATTTAATGAATGTTCACTATGTAGAAAAATAAGCAAGTCATGATAGTTTTATATTCTAATTAGAAAAGGATAGTAGTATATATCCTAAAAAATGTAAAAATTAGGTATATAGTATTCCTAGAATGCATAGAGTATACATTAGTTGCTATAAAAAGTGCAACGTATTGTATAAATAGATAACTCTACTTTTTACACTTGAATGCTATTTTATTCACGATACGTATTGATCATGAATAATAAAGAACAATTTTTAATGTACATTATATACCGATCTAGGTATTAAATATGAAAAATTTGGGATATTTGCTGAAATTATGAATTAAATATGACTAAAAGGAATGATTTATACTTATTTATATTTTGGTCTATATATTCCTATGTTAAGTATAAAATATGATTTCATATTTCTTTGGGTGATGGCCTAATATTTCTGAACTCATCTCATCTCGGTAGAAAAAAATAATCAGCTGAACGGTAGAAAGAGCTTCATTACACATTTAAAGATAAAAATACCGTAGTGAAACTCATTCTTTGCACGAACAGTCGAAATAATTATAACTTGGCTATATGATGGTTCGATCCATTCGTTATTCACACCACCAAAGGTTCGCAGTTTTGTGTTTCAAAAATTCATTTATTGATTTATTTCTGTGTCATTTTATTCAGATGTTAGTAATCTGAATATCCTTTATTTAAAAAAATGTAGCATTATTGTGAGTAATGATAGAGCCAAGTTACTTGAAGGAGTGATGCTTCAAACGTGTAACTATACTAATATTGAAATCAATTTCGTTTTATTGTCAAAAACCAGAGATCAGATATTTGGTTTTGAACACGTTGGTTTTGACACGAAGGGAAGCTTAATGCTGTTATAGGAGATTAAGTATCTCTTTCACTGGGTGAAAAACTCTCCAACTGTGATATAAAAGTATGATTAAGCATCATAAAATGACCACCCAGATAATGGTCACTATATCTGCGAATTTAATTGAAGACCGATATGATCTCATGTCTTGAACAAATCGAGCTTGTCGTTTTGAAATCAAATCATATGGTCAATTTAGGTTCGGTATTGGCTTACATTAGAGGACGGATGTACACGTATTTAAGACGCATAATTGACAGGTTGGCTAATTTTATGTGTAGCTTATACATTCGATATCGACTGCTTGGCAGTTCAACACAGCTTATTTTTACCTGTAGCCTAATTCCAAAATTTTCGATCTCATCCCATTTTGGTAGCTATGAGTAATCAGTCAGTCATACGGCTTATTTTTAAAGATAAAAATATTTTAACATTTTTATTTATTTTCAAAGGCTCTAATTCCATGGGAAAAATTGACTCAAGAAAGACGAAAATAGAAAAAATTATAAAACTCCAACTAAAAGACCAAGACAACGTTATTGCTTATTTATTTATTTATAGCAAAAAATAGCAAAATATTGGTCGCTATTTAAAAAACCAGAACTAAAAAAAAATCATTAATAATTCATTCTTGGAGTTTTTTTTAATTGTGATTTAAAACTTAGAATAAATATCACAATGCTAAACAAATATGATTTTTATTTCAATTGAATTATAATTTTACCAAAAATAATATATGACTTGACTATAAAATTGGTTGTGTGCGAAAATAATTTCTTATTTTCGCACACAACTACACAAATTTTATGTAGGCTGAGTGTGACTGCAATATAAAAAGTATTCATTTTATACTTTTTTTGGCAGGCACACTACCACAAACACAAATACTTTTCTAGTCAAGTTTGACTGAGATAGCTTTCTGTTTCACTTACACTTATACAATTTATATAATTGTCCCATTTTAATATTTACTGGCAGTCAATTTTTCTCATGGAATACTGTAGTGAAACTAATTCTTTGAAAGAAGAGTCAAAAACTTATTACTTGGCTATGACGGTTCGATCAATGCGTTTTTCACACTACCAATAGTTTATAGTTTGTGTTTCAAAAATTCTTTTATTGATTTATTTCTGTCAGATGTTAGAATTCTGTGTATTATTTTTCTAGAAAAATATAGTTTTAAAAATTAAAGAAGGCGGAAATTTTTCCAGAACTCAATGCAAACAATCGGAAGCGTAATCGCTGTTCTTTGATTTATCCACTAGAACAGTATTTAGCATTATCGTGAGTAGTGAGAGATAATTTAATTGAAAAAGTAATTCTTCAAACGTGTAACTAATACTGTGTCTTATTCCCACAAATCAGAGATCAAGTCAGGCATCGGGAAATCATTTATTAGTTTAGTCTTATTAGATTTTTTTGAACAATGTTTGTTATTAGCTACTAAAGTATGTATAAATTATAAATTGTCTGATTCATCCTAATGCTTGGTTATTTACGACTGAATTATAGTTTTCGTATGATTTAGTAAAGTAAAAGGAGACCATGCTTCTTGAATTAACTCTACACTAAGCAAAAAATACATTACTCGTGGAGTAGACATAGGCTCAATGGTTAAGAGCATTGCTCATCACGCCGCGGTCTCGATTTCGATTGTCGCCGTTGCCCAATAATTAACGTGCTCTGGATAAAATAAAAAGCGACTTTGTGTGTATGTAAAAGCATTCGTTGGGCTGATCTGATCAGCTACAATGTCCAAAAATAAAAAACGTTTTTAGTCGAATGAACAACTTTTTATACATTTTGTGAAAAACTGTTCCAATTATGAAAATCATTAATTTGTTACATTAGTTAATCTAACTGTTACATGGATATTTTCTTTTCTTTCGATTTTTTCTTTTTAAGAGTATTCCAACTTCAAAGTTTGCGCACTTCTTAAATAATATAAAACCAAACCGATATAATGTGTTTGAAAATGATGATGTCGCGACTGCAAAGAACAGGAAAAAATAATGACAGCAAAAACCGCAAAAGCAGGAACACATAACTTAGGAATTTTGTTGTTGTGTACCCCGTTGTATATACTTTTTATGTTGGTTTTTCTTAAATTAAAATAATTTTGTTGTTTTTGATTTTAGTGGGTGGCTATGGCGCCTTGATATGTTTATTTTCAACTTTACTTTTTTTATAGAGTGGTCGAAGAGCTAAAAATATACTTGATAGTATTATTTTTAACAAATATATTTATATTGTATATTCCCTCAGGTATTTGTTCCGGTTTTTATGTTCGGTTTATTTTTATTTGAAGAATGATTTATGTATACACATATTTATATAATGTCATCAACAACAAAACCCTAATTTTTATTATATAATACAATATAATGTCGCCTTAAATATTTCCGCGACATAATTTAATTGAACCAGAAGCAAGTGTGAAAACTATAAAAAATAAAATACTGAATAACATAATGCTGCCGTGTTTAAGGTAGTTTTATTGTGATTACTTATAGATTGCCAATTAAATTATAAATTCTAGTTTGTTTGGTTATGTATTAACAAAAATGCTTAAGCTAAATATTGATTTAAATTAACTTAATTTGTATGTTATTAGAATGCAAACATTAATTTGTCTTGTATTTAACATTGGTATATAACTTAAATATTAACCTTTATTTGATTTTTGATTGTGTCCTCAAAAGAATTCGACGACGGACTAAAACAATAAAAAAATCGATCATCAATTGTCGATCATCAATTGTCATCAATTGTGATCATCATCGTTCATTGGTAGATAAGTTTTTATATAAATTTAAAGCGGCTTTGTCTTTTAGAGTTGTACCAAATATTTGGTGTATTTTTATTTTAAAACTTTCCCAATTGTTGAAAATTTGGCTGGTGCTTTTTGGATAAAGATGTTCAAAATCGATTTCAATCTGTAATACAAAATAATGATTTATAATATTAGTATAAATGTGTAATACTTAAACTTACCAAGCGAAATCCATTTGAGTTTTAGTACAGAGGCTATTCATTTAAAAGAAAACTTGTATCTTTCGCCTTTTGTATGTCTTGTGTCCGGATATTGTGGGAATCCTTCCACTTTAGCTCTACGACTTCCCAAAGAGGATCATGATTTTTTAGCCAATTTTTATTTTCGTCATTAACTTCTTCTCGTCCTATACATAAACAAACAAAATTAAAATAATTAACTTCTTACAAAATAAAAATAACAACTGATTAAATACCTTTTAGTTCAACATCAAAACATTCTTCTTCAATGATAACTATTCGTTGTCTTTTACTATCAGTAAAATACCCCACTTTCCTTAAATTTTTCGAAATGACTCAATATTTGTTGTATAATTTACCTGAAGAGTGCTTTCCTAGTTTGAAATAATAGTCCTGTATATGAGAAATAAAAAAGTAAATAATTTACGTTTGATCTTAGTATACATATTTACAAATGTATCTAAAATACAGATTTAACTTTAATACAACTTACAGCATTTTCTTCTGGAAAATGTTCAATTATTTGATATGTGACGTTGCGACAGTCAGTTATTGTCATACATTTATTATGTTCAACAAAATAACGCGCAATGTTCATACACAGTAGCTCACGTATTCCAGATGATAATTGGGATGGAGATTGATCCTCATACATTGATTTTATTTTTAACCCAAAAGGTATTTTAAAGAAATTTTCTAAAACCTTAAAATGATTTAGAATTAAATTATAAAGCTATATATATATAGTAGAGTTGAATAGGAGTATACAAAAGTTTCCTGAGGTAGCTGGGGTGAGGAGCAGGATGATGTCGAAGTTGGTGTAGATGTCCGTTGTGTCACTGAAACAAATTTTTCTAACACAGAAAAGATGCTACTGGTATTAGATGCAGTTTCTTGTGTATCATTTAATGTGAGTACATTTGGTATATTCTAAAGCAAAAGTAAATAACCATTAAAAACAAGTTAATTTAGGTACAAAAATGTAAGCACATTTTTAGCCTTCCATTCCAAAAGCCTGGCTCTAAATTTCGCTTGATTCTCCAAATCATCTTTGAAAATGGCGTTAAGTTCTATCTCCGTCAAATATTTTAAACTATCCATATCGATATTCTACCTTAAAGTAAAAGTTATTTGAATGTTTAAATTTTAATATACTAATCTCATAAGAATGAATACGGTATGAATACTTAATCGTTTTGGTAGAATAGGTTCCATCTTCCATTCACGAAGCAATGCGCACAAATCATTATCATTTTGCATATAAATATAAATGAATTTATGTCATATAATTGATCATCTTGCCCGGTAATTGTAAGGAAGTCATCCATCTATATGACCGTTGAATAATAATAACAATAATTTAGTTTAATAATTTAACAATTGCAGAAGAAAATAGTAAAGCGATAAAAATTAAACTTATATTGTTCTATCAAATTAAATGTTCTGTTTCAGGCAATGAATTGGTTTCGTTTTTCGTAACAATAAATGAAAATAAATTTTATCACAATTTTTTGCACGTGGTTTTGCACAAGCTATGCACAAAAATTTATTGAATTAAACCAATTTAAAGTCAAAACATCACATTTTCCACTAATTAACTTAGCTTACCTTAACTTGATCTAAAATTTTAATTAATTTCACTTATTTCACAGTATTTTCACAGAATTTTATGTTACAGAATTTTACTCAGAACTTTTTACAAATTAACTCAGTAAGCTCGATTTAATGAATGTTCACTATGTAGAAAAATAAGCAAGTCATGATAGTTTTATATTCTAATTAGAAAAGGATAGTAGTATATATCCTAAAAAATGTAAAAATTAGGTATATAGTATTCCTAGAATGCATAGAGTATACATTAGTTGCTATAAAAAGTGCAACGTATTGTATAAATAGATAACTCTACTTTTTACACTTGAATGCTATTTTATTCACGATACGTATTGATCATGAATAATAAAGAACAATTTTTAATGTACATTATATACCGATCTAGGTATTAAATATGAAAAATTTGGGATATTTGCTGAAATTATGAATTAAATATGACTAAAAGGAATGATTTATACTTATTTATATTTTGGTCTATATATTCCTATGTTAAGTATAAAATATGATTTCATATTTCTTTGGGTGATGGCCTAATATTTCTGAACTCATCTCATCTCGGTAGAAAAAAATAATCAGCTGAACGGTAGAAAGAGCTTCATTACACATTTAAAGATAAAAATACCGTAGTGAAACTCATTCTTTGCACGAACAGTCGAAATAATTATAACTTGGCTATATGATGGTTCGATCCATTCGTTATTCACACCACCAAAGGTTCGCAGTTTTGTGTTTCAAAAATTCATTTATTGATTTATTTCTGTGTCATTTTATTCAGATGTTAGTAATCTGAATATCCTTTATTTAAAAAAATGTAGCATTATTGTGAGTAATGATAGAGCCAAGTTACTTGAAGGAGTGATGCTTCAAACGTGTAACTATACTAATATTGAAATCAATTTCGTTTTATTGTCAAAAACCAGAGATCAGATATTTGGTTTTGAACACGTTGGTTTTGACACGAAGGGAAGCTTAATGCTGTTATAGGAGATTAAGTATCTCTTTCACTGGGTGAAAAACTCTCCAACTGTGATATAAAAGTATGATTAAGCATCATAAAATGACCACCCAGATAATGGTCACTATATCTGCGAATTTAATTGAAGACCGATATGATCTCATGTCTTGAACAAATCGAGCTTGTCGTTTTGAAATCAAATCATATGGTCAATTTAGGTTCGGTATTGGCTTACATTAGAGGACGGATGTACACGTATTTAAGACGCATAATTGACAGGTTGGCTAATTTTATGTGTAGCTTATACATTCGATATCGACTGCTTGGCAGTTCAACACAGCTTATTTTTACCTGTAGCCTAATTCCAAAATTTTCGATCTCATCCCATTTTGGTAGCTATGAGTAATCAGTCAGTCATACGGCTTATTTTTAAAGATAAAAATATTTTAACATTTTTATTTATTTTCAAAGGCTCTAATTCCATGGGAAAAATTGACTCAAGAAAGACGAAAATAGAAAAAATTATAAAACTCCAACTAAAAGACCAAGACAACGTTATTGCTTATTTATTTATTTATAGCAAAAAATAGCAAAATATTGGTCGCTATTTAAAAAACCAAAACTAAAAAAAAATCATTAATAATTCATTCTTGGAGTTTTTTTTAATTGTGATTTAAAACTTAGAATAAATATCACAATGCTAAACAAATATGATTTTTATTTCAATTGAATTATAATTTTACCAAAAATAATATATGACTTGACTATAAAATTGGTTGTGTGCGAAAATAATTTCTTATTTTCGCACACAACTACACAAATTTTATGTAGGCTGAGTGTGACTGCAATATAAAAAGTATTCATTTTATACTTTTTTTGGCAGGCACACTACCACAAACACAAATACTTTTCTAGTCAAGTTTGACTGAGATAGCTTTCTGTTTCACTTACACTTATACAATTTATATAATTGTCCCATTTTAATATTTACTGGCAGTCAATTTTTCTCATGGAATACTGTAGTGAAACTAATTCTTTGAAAGAAGAGTCAAAAACTTATTACTTGGCTATGACGGTTCGATCAATGCGTTTTTCACACTACCAATAGTTTATAGTTTGTGTTTCAAAAATTCTTTTATTGATTTATTTCTGTCAGATGTTAGAATTCTGTGTATTATTTTTCTAGAAAAATATAGTTTTAAAAATTAAAGAAGGCGGAAATTTTTCCAGAACTCAATGCAAACAATCGGAAGCGTAATCGCTGTTCTTTGATTTATCCACTAGAACAGTATTTAGCATTATCGTGAGTAGTGAGAGATAATTTAATTGAAAAAGTAATTCTTCAAACGTGTAACTAATACTGTGTCTTATTCCCACAAATCAGAGATCAAGTCAGGCATCGGGAAATCATTTATTAGTTTAGTCTTATTAGATTTTTTTGAACAATGTTTGTTATTAGCTACTAAAGTATGTATAAATTATAAATTGTCTGATTCATCCTAATGCTTGGTTATTTACGACTGAATTATAGTTTTCGTATGATTTAGTAAAGTAAAAGGAGACCATGCTTCTTGAATTAACTCTACACTAAGCAAAAAATACATTACTCGTGGAGTAGACATAGGCTCAATGGTTAAGAGCATTGCTCATCACGCCGCGGTCTCGATTTCGATTGTCGCCGTTGCCCAATAATTAACGTGCTCTGGATAAAATAAAAAGCGACTTTGTGTGTATGTAAAAGCATTCGTTGGGCTGATCTGATCAGCTACAATGTCCAAAAATAAAAAACGTTTTTAGTCGAATGAACAACTTTTTATACATTTTGTGAAAAACTGTTCCAATTATGAAAATCATTAATTTGTTACATTAGTTAATCTAACTGTTACATGGATATTTTCTTTTCTTTCGATTTTTTCTTTTTAAGAGTATTCCAACTTCAAAGTTTGCGCACTTCTTAAATAATATAAAACCAAACCGATATAATGTGTTTGAAAATGATGATGTCGCGACTGCAAAGAACAGGAAAAAATAATGACAGCAAAAACCGCAAAAGCAGGAACACATAACTTAGGAATTTTGTTGTTGTGTACCCCGTTGTATATACTTTTTATGTTGGTTTTTCTTAAATTAAAATAATTTTGTTGTTTTTGATTTTAGTGGGTGGCTATGGCGCCTTGATATGTTTATTTTCAACTTTACTTTTTTTATAGAGTGGTCGAAGAGCTAAAAATATACTTGATAGTATTATTTTTAACAAATATATTTATATTGTATATTCCCTCAGGTATTTGTTCCGGTTTTTATGTTCGGTTTATTTTTATTTGAAGAATGATTTATGTATACACATATTTATATAATGTCATCAACAACAAAACCCTAATTTTTATTATATAATACAATATAATGTCGCCTTAAATATTTCCGCGACATAATTTAATTGAACCAGAAGCAAGTGTGAAAACTATAAAAAATAAAATACTGAATAACATAATGCTGCCGTGTTTAAGGTAGTTTTATTGTGATTACTTATAGATTGCCAATTAAATTATAAATTCTAGTTTGTTTGGTTATGTATTAACAAAAATGCTTAAGCTAAATATTGATTTAAATTAACTTAATTTGTATGTTATTAGAATGCAAACATTAATTTGTCTTGTATTTAACATTGGTATATAACTTAAATATTAACCTTTATTTGATTTTTGATTGTGTCCTCAAAAGAATTCGACGACGGACTAAAACAATAAAAAAATCGATCATCAATTGTGATGAACGCGAACTATTTGTTTAAATATTTGTTTGTTGTGCCTCATATTATGTTTGGATTTTGTTTGAATTGTTGTATGATGTGCGAATTTTAAATGTCTATTTTTGGATTAAATACAATAATTTGATGTGTAATTGACATTGAGTAAATAGTTTGGACGGATGCATATCCATTTATGATAAGATTTGGTTTGTAAATTTTATAAAAACGGCACGTGTCAAGGTGAAATCGTATTATTGGGCAGTAATTGTGTATGAACGTAAAGAAAAAGGTATTTCAAGTACGAGACTGTTCATTTTGTAGTTTTGGAAATAACACATATAACAGACATTGAGAGTAGCAGCATGAAATAACTCGAAATTTTTATAGGGAGAAACTATACTTCTTTAAGAATTTAACAGTAATAAATTTATTGGCTAATTGACAAAGTGGTAAATCCAGTCCAAATTATTAATATACGAGGGGAGTAATAAAATACGTTGGCCAGAAAAACAAAAAAAATTCTTTTTGTATTATTCTTAATCTTCATCTTTTTTAATCTTCTCTACATAGTCGCCGTTGGATTCAAACATTTCTTAAGCCTATAGATCCCCTTCAAAAAACAGTCTTCAAAATTATGCTTTTTAATTATGCTCACCACAAATAATCAGAAACTGCAAATAATAAGATTCGGGGATATATGGTGCTGGTCGTAAAGTTACTCGCTCGCAATAAAGTTACTCGTTATTTTAGCAGCTGACCTAACGAGTAATTCTAAATAAATAACGAAAAAAAGTAGCGTGCGCAAACCCTCTTTCTTCCGGTTACCTAACAAATTTATGAAAATTATTGGTTAGGAGTCTTCAGTATACGATTTTGCAGTTACCGTCTAGAATAGTAGCTGTAATCTTTGATCGGGCGAAGTAAAATAACATTATTACTTTTATTCCTCATGGACTGCTGTTTGGTTTCCGGATCGTACTTATAGAACCAGTAACGACTTTACTTAAGTTGCTATAAGTAGGTGTTGCATAATTGTTATACCCGCTTTCCGTCGAGCAATACACTCCTGCACAAAATTAACGCATATTTTTTTTTGTAATAAAAAAAAATCCCGCTAGACAATTTCAGTGGAACTGGTATCAAATGATCCCAAATTTATAATTTTGGAATTATAGCAAAAGAGGCACAAATGTGGCGTTATGGAATTATAGCGGCTATTTTTCATTGCAAAATGATAAAATGTGTCGAACTATTTTTTTAAAATTTTCAAAAGCGGTTTATAAACATTAAAACTAGCTTTATTACAATTTAATTTGATTAATTTAATAATGAGTATTTTCCCCCGTGCCCTTATTACAGCTTTCATCCTTCTGGGCATACTAAGTAGAATGCTTTGTATCATTTCTTTCGGAATGAGATTCTACTCTTCTTGCGCTGCAACTCTCAGCTCTGCTGTCGAATCTGGTGCAGGGTTTCTAGCTCTAATACGGCGTTTTAGAATGTCTCACACGTGTTCAATCGGATTATGATCAGGACTCATTGGTGGCCAATTAAGTGCACGAATGCCAATATCTTGGAGATATTGTCGTACCATTGCAACAACGTGGACTGGAGCGTTATCATGCATTAACACAAAACTGCCATAACCTATGAAGCCCACATATGGCAAAACGTGATCGCCAAGAATGTTCCGAGCATACCAGTCTGCATTCATCCTCAAACCAATCTCCACCAGCTCCGTACGGCCCTCCCAACTGATTCCACCCCAAAACATTATTGAACCTCAACCAAAGCTTACAGTTTGCACCATGTTACATAGTGCGTAGCGTTCTCCAACTCTTCTGTATACAATATTACGTTCATCTGGTTTCCATAATTGGATTCTGGTCTCATCTGAAAAGAGAACAGTGGCCCATTGATCAGTTCCCCAATTTGCATGAGTATGAGTAAATTCTAAACGGCTGGATTTGTGGCGGGGAAGAAGCCGTGGAACTTTTACGGGCCGTTTTGAAGTTAGGTTCAGTTCTGTTAATCTTCGTCTAACTGTTCTGACACAAATATTCACTTGACGCGCACTAAGTAACTCTTTTTTGAGTTAAGTTGAAGTTCGCTTTCGATCTCGTAACGAATTCATTTTCAAAAATCGATCGTCATGCTCGGTTGTGCACCTTTTACGTCCTTGTCCGGGCTTTCTTTTATACTCGTAAGGTCTCACGATACCGCTTAAGTATTCGTGAAACCGAAGATTGATTAATTCCTAATTTTCGTGCGATGAGGTTCAACGTGTGCAAATTATCTCATTAATCAAAGAACCATTAATAGAAACCATTTGAAATAATTTAAACCATTTAAAAAAATGTTCACTATTGTACCCAAAAGTATCTGATTATGATTCGTTATATACGGTTGGGCAAATATTAAAAATATGCCATTTATACGACTTAGCAGATTACATTGTACTAGGTACTGCATTTAGTAATAATTATTACCGAGATATACTTCGACACCGATCTAAAATGTTCGTCGAAAATCGTTTGGGTTACTAATATTGTTTATAATTTTCCAGTTTCTGCATGATTTATGTTATAGATTTGTACAGTCTTTTACAGAAGAGTCGAAAATTTTTAAAAGAATTAATATACTCGACACCAATTTAAAAATATAAACTTATAAGTTATAACACAGCATAATAATACTAAATCTTAACATCAGAGCACACATATGTGTATAGTAAACAAACAAAGTCATATCTCGCCATGTTCCCAGCAGCGTTAATAAATAAAAACATGAAACCGATTTTTTAAATTATTTATAACAAATATGTTACAAGAAAAAAATTGTTCACACGTTTTGTTTAAAAAAAAAAATAACTGCAATAAACTTTAAAAATTGTGCAGTTCCACATACGTCTGTTCGAGTAAGTTCAATCCAAAAATAAAAAAAGAACAAAATATTAGTTGGAATTAAAAGTATGACACGCCTTACACTTCTCTATAAGTTATTTTTATTTTTTATTATCCAAAATCGAATCTTAATTTCTTTCGTATTTTTGGAAAATAATAAATCGAAATTTTAAATAAACAAACCAAACTTTTTTAAAATCCGACATTCCTTTCAATACCCGAAATTTATGATATATTTTTGACTAGAGTATTTAATTATACAGCCTTCTCTCGATTTGGACGGGATCTTTACACAAAACTTTTCATTTTTTTCGCTTGGTTGAATTTGCTGATCGATTCAGTGCATTGCGTATTGAGATAAAGGAAGCAACACCACATAATATATTATGTGTATGTTTGGGTTTATGGGTAATATTTCAGGCGGGCTTTAGGAAATTATTTATTTCTTATGTTTTATGGTTGTTGTTTGTTTAAATTAATTTTTATTTGATTTTTCACAATCGATTAGAAATTGCGTGTGTGTTTGTGTATTTGTTATAACTACAAAACTGTGGTGTTCAGTAATCAATATCGTTTGTTTGTTACATTTATTGAATGTTTTGTTGTATTTTCAGGTCATTTGATATAATGGTTCATAGTGAGATAATGATTTATGATTTTCACTAAAAAAATATGAAAATAAACAAAAAAATAGAACACAGAACCACTAAAATTCTAATAAATATTCGTTTGTAATTCTCAGCACAAAATTGTTTAAACAATAAAAGGAGGACGTTCATTATTGAAAATAAATCAAAAAATATCTATGCTATAGCTCTCTAGCTATTGTTTTGCTGTTCTTGGGTTACATTTTTTTTGCTCTAGATTCTAGAAATGGAAATGCTGAATTTTTGATTTATATATTTACTGTGAAATTTGTGTTAGTTTAGTTCATTGTTACCGGTTGGTTTATTGTACACAAATAAAACGAAAATACTTAAGTATTTTCGAGGAGTTATTATATATTTTACAAAAGGTGAAATATCAAGTGGATTCGTTTGCGGTAGGAAAATAGTTTTTTATCTTCTGTAAAGGTTATGCACTTTGTTCTAAATAATAATGATTTTGCGATGTTGATATTATGTTTATTATTTATGTAAAGGATAATGCAAATTTGTAAGAGGAAGTTATCAAATTACTAAATGAAGTTATTCTACCCACGACTCTTTGGAATGTAAAATATCGAAATCGCGTGAAACAAGTTTGTTAAATCAAAATATTTCTCTCTGAATAATAACTTAAAAATTATATTTTCTGTTCGTGTTCAATGTATAAAAATCAATGGTGTTGTTATGAAATGGTGATTGATGTATCCCATGGCTTATAAGTTGTGTTATTTGGTAGCTTGTCATCGGATAGTTTTGTGGTTTGGCGTTTCTTGAAGACATTGATTACTTGTTAATTCACAACCATTTTTATGTATGTCTATATTAGACATCATATCAATACTCGACAAAAAATACGACTGTTGATGTGAGGTTTTGTCGAAAATCGATATCACACGGTAACATATATAGAGTCTTCAAATTATTGGCACCATTGGTTTCCGGACTCATAAATAAACAACAGATGAAGTAAACAATGGCTCGTTATGAACATTACAATTATCATAACGTGCATTTCTGAACTGCTGAAAATTATCATTTTATACGAATGATGAAATACTAAAAGTCGGAACTTCCTCAGATTTTTCAATTGCTGTATATTGAAATAAATAAATCCTCTAAATAAAACGAAGTAATAATAAAAGTAAAACATTTTTAAAGGCCACTAGAAGTGCCTGGCAACAATTTAACTTCATCGGTTTCCATCACATATCATATCGTTATAACAACAAGGATATACCAGAATATAATTATTATATTAATGTTTCAAACTATATTCATGAGATGTGATGAGAGATCCAAGATATTGAAATCTCATTGCTATTCCACACTTGTATATATTATAGATTTTCGTTACTTGAATCAATTGGATGTTGCTGTTGATCTCTAAATAAGAGATCGTATACTTAGTACTCATTGATTGTAAGAATAATCGAAACTGAATACTATATTTTAATGGACCAACTAGCTCTTTCATCCCATTGTCATTTAATCCAATCACGCAGATGTAATCTACATGTAAAGATTAGATTAAAAAGTATCGGTGGGAGCGCGTTTTCTTATCTATAACAAACATTTCTCGATAACTTGATTTTATCTTTTACACATCATTGTTACTGCATTTAAACAATAGATGATATGTGTGAACGAGATTTCAATTAGTCGCTTCATGGCGTAAGGATCTGTATTTAATGATAGTAAAGCCTGATACATCTGAAAAATGTATGTCGATTACTGCAGCGATATTATGCTATTAAGGTTTTCTTCATCATCTCGATTGGAAATTGGCCAAAATCTTAAAGAAACCATAAGCAAATTGTAATCATTGCAGTGGTGTTTTACTCTAATGGTCTCATCAGAACTGTGTGTATATATACGATATGTGTGTATATTTCTTCCAAGTTTAAGTGCTTACATAACGTTTACAACAGTAAGTTGAAATGTTTGAGAATCACATACCTTCGACATAGTTGAGAAAGTCTTACGTTTTAATTACATATTCTAACAATTTTTTCAAGTCCAGTTCTAGAAAAACAGATTTTGCATGACACCAGTCACTTTTCATCAAGACGCCACATAACCTTGATCGCTGATCTTGCTTTTTTGTTCTTCATGTGTTGAAACTACAAGGAGTTCACAACACATACACCTCATACACAGAAATATATTTCTGAAATGACATATATAAATTCTTTTCATCCGGGTTTTCGTACAAAGTACTTGTTTACATAAGCAAATAAATATGTTAATTATAGGGGTCCAAAAGTCTAACAATACAAAATGATTGTATTCATATTTTGGTTCAGTATTAATATAAAATTTCTATCCACGATTCGTAAACGTAAATGTTGACAAACTTATTAGCATAAATGCACTAAATAATCTTCTAAGTTCTATTAAGATGTTTAATGTAAATATATTATATTTACATTAAACATCTTAATTAATTAATTATAGTTTTTACGCTATAAATAAATAAAATCATAAAAGAATTTAGTGAGATAATCGAGATCACCTGACCATATCAATACAATATGGATATAGACGAGTATATAGCTGTTTATTGATAACTGAGTCATGTGTTTGAAGTGTAATCTAACGTAATAATAAAGATATTTTAATTACTCCATCAAAGTTAATTAGATAAGTATAGGCAATAGTATATTGCTACTTGTATACGAGTATATAAAATATTTATTTTAAATTATGGTCGAGTCGAAATATAATGACTAGTTCCGGTATAAATTAATTTATATATTACCGTGTTTTTCTAAAGATAAAAATATAAAAACTTTTTTGGTGCCACTATGACGGAAAGAACATATTTTGGATGCCGTGACACCTGAGTGGCAGACTCTCGTGAATGTAGCGAGGAAATGTGAGGTTTTATTTTTCATCCAGCCAGATTTGTAGAAAATATTAATGAAAAATATTGCACTTGAGCTAAATTTTTAGAAAATGGTATTGGTATTGAACGATGTAAAGTAACTGTTTTCGCCCAAAATGACTTTAGAGCAAATGCAGTTGTTAACTATACACATTTGTAGCCAGATGATTGAGGTCGAGGATGTGTTGTACTGTCGTGGGATACATACTTACAACAACAACTGAACAGCTATGAAAAAAATAGAAGACTGGATATATAGTATAGGAAATATGTAAACAATGTGTCATTATTTATAATTAACATATGTATATTTCGGTTCCGTTTCGTATACATATTTCCCGAATTGGATCAATCTAAAATTTTCAAAATAAATCAATTCATCAATTATCTCATCATATTTTTATAAAAGGGTGACCAATATAATATGTATACATAGGTATAATTGAGAAATTGGGTTAAATATCAGTGGTCGTCAATCAATTTTGCTATATATGTAATTCAATCGCTATACATATATCAAATATTGACCAAAGACCAACCAAAAACTTAATAATTACACAAACAACGATTCATGGAATCAGATTGAAATTAAAAGATAATATATTTTTATAAAGCGCCATATCATCATCGTCATCCGCGCACATCATAGCATCTAAATTAAGATCATTATCATCCTTTTAGCTTTTTATAAGTTTTGTGTTGTTATAATTTTTAGTCCGTCTAAATTAATTTTCCTTTTTTGTTGTTATTATTTTTATTAGTTTTGAATGAAATATATATAATATCTATAGATTTTTCAATTTCGCCTGACCATCGTTGGTGGTCATTGATATTTTTAGTATATCATCGAAACGAAAATTATTTTTTTTTGGTTTTATTAACAAATTTATGTATGATAAAAATAATAATAAACAAAAATCTTAATTGATTTGATATACAACCAACCTGTCTTCGGTTTTATGTTAAAAGTTATGTGATTTTTTTTATTTTCAATTTTGGAAGCGATGTATTATTTTCCATTTTGTATAAATATATACAATACGTAAAGTATTTTCATTAATTTGTTACATATTTAAGGAGATATAAATTCAGATGAAAAGACATACATTAGAAACAAAGTTAAATAATGACCCGTAATATTTTTTAAATTTAAGAAGCTAATTTCTTAAATTTTTTGTGTCTGTATAAGCTAGCAAATTAATATGCATTTAAAGTTTATTCTTAATTAAACCTGACTCATTTAATATTAAATACATTTTAAATTATCAATAATAATTAAAATCAGACTTTAGATTTGTGTTTATAGGTCGATTCAAAACTTATCTAAATTAAGATAAATATAATATAAATATCAACGATTAATATCGACAAAAAGATTTCGGTCTTAGTTTAAGAAAATATTCTTATGTGAGAAGAGAACTAATATCCATATAGTGAGAAATCAAATTCACTCATTGAAATCCGTGCAATCGTGAAATGTCGTGAACTAAAAAATATTTCACGTAATTTCATATTTTCCAATTTCAAATTGGATTTCATTTGGTTCTACATCTCTTCTAGGGATGAATTTCTACTCTAGCACCGTAATAATGATTTTTAGTTTCATCTCTAATAAATAATGTTTATTTTTTACAACTATTACAAAGCCGTTACCAATCTAGACGAACTTCAAGGATAATAGTTTACTGGAAAAGTAGAAAAAAAAATTAAAAAGTTATACGAATCAAACATTTTGCCTTAACTCTCGGATCCAACCGATGTTCACCGTTTATCTGACCGAACTCTTCGACAACGGAGAATCTGTTAGTATTTTGGGCAAGAGATGTAAGTCATTGTTGTGTAAGGCTGTGTCAATACTTTAAAAGCTTCTCAAGTATAAAAACTGCTGATGGTACGAAAAATTAAATAATAGGATATATAGACTACCCAGTAAGTTACAATGACCATATAGACTCACTCAACCTAATTTAGGAGGAGAACTATATCAGGGTCTTAATTTTTTGACCATATTTTGCTATTACCCCCAACTATTTCTCTATGAATGAAACAAGCGGAAGCACCATCAGCTTGATCATAACCAAATAAAACAATTGGAAGTTATGAAAGCTTTATTTCCAACGTTCAACAGACAAGGGCTAGGACGGACTTCATAATCCCTAAAATGATTGACGTTGTCGATAGCGCACCGATCAAATAACGCCACTAATTGATGTTACTTACAATCAAAGAACTTATTTATGACGAATTAGATCGAATATGGTATTACGTTTAAGCGTTATTGAAGAAAACAAAAGTTCCTGGAGCTTTTGCATAACCCAAGTACGAAAACCCAAAAAGGTGAGACTTTGTTAAGATTCAAAAAAGGTAAACGCAATAACCAAAAAAGATGCGTACCCACCACCACTTATTGATGGTATAATAGAGTTATAATAGGTTTTTTTTTAAATTAGCTTTAATTGGTTGCAGTGCGGACTTAAGACTGTCCTAGATCCTTGTAATTGTCAGAACTCCTGCACCCAACGCACGATCCTTCGTTGATAGCTACCTTAAACTTGTAAATTTTACTCAAACGGAAACTGAAAACCTGATAACAAATTCCACTTTCTATATGTTCGATAAATGAATTCGCCCTTTGCACCTTCAGTTCGAGGTTTCGGCAGCTTCACCGTAAACCTGTGCGATAAACCGTTTCTCGTGTTATCTTCTTCAATCCCGCAGAACATTTACCATTTATTAATTCTATAGAAAACGCAGAGTTCTGCAACATCTCTGCGGTGCTGTAGGCTGTCTTCATCTTTCGTAAGTCGTCTGGAGTTTATATTATTCGGATGGCATTCAAAAAATTGAATCAAACCAGTTATATTTCGAGCATAAACCTCAAGAATGCATTTTGACGAATTCCGTTAGAGGAAAGTTCCAGGGAAAAAACGGCAAGCCATTATACCAGTTCTGTGTAATGCCGTTTGGACTGTGCAACTCTCCTCAAACGATGTCGAGACTTATGGACAAATTGATTCTCTTTTCGTATCATAATAGAATTTTTGTCTATCAGCCACTTTAGAAGAGTATTTTGAAACACTCCGACTAGTTGCTCAGTTGCTGAAAGAGGCTAATCTTACGATAAACGTAAATAAAAGCGAATTCGTTAAGAAACAATTAAAATATCTGAGTATTATAGCTATAATTATGTTAAGAGGTGAATACCGTGAGACTAGCGTTAATCATGACGGTTCTATTTAAGCTCATAGTAGCATTACCAAAACCCTTTGACCGCGGTCGGAGATATTATTACTGGCCCGGGATTCGCAAGCAGGTTTATGATTATGTTAAGAGGTGCCCAATCTGTAAAACAACCAAATGTAGTTATAAAATATGGAAATCAGCTCTAGTTAAAACTAATTTCTTGGAGAGACCCTTTCAGAAACTGTTTGTTGATCTTATAGGTCCGTATCCAAAATGTGAAAACAGAAATATGTTTATTCTGATAATGTATGCTCGACTAACGTAATTTGTTTAATCCATATGTACCCATTGAATCCATTGACTAATAGTAAAACTTTAAAATTACAACTTTAAAACATATTTAAGAAATGAAGTATTTCTGTTATTTGGAACCCCAGAAATTATACCTACGGCGAAATTATCGATAAAATTTAACCCTCAGATTTATATGACATTCATGCAGGAGTACCTTAAGACAGTGTACTTGGGCCAGTGGGGTTAAATTGCGTGAAAATCTGCATACTACAAAATTCCGCGATAACAACAAGAATTTTACAGGAAGATTTAGGCAAAATCGAAAAATTGCTAACAAAATTGAGAATTAAGACCAATGAGCGTAAATCGTTGAAGGGCACATTACATTGTGAAATATCTTGGACTACCTTTAGATAGAAGACTCACGTGTAAAAAACACATTGAAGCTAAGCGTCAACAAGTCAAATTAAAATGCGTCAAACTAAATTGGTTAATTGGAAAACTCTCAAAGTTAAGTGTAGACCGTAGCTCTTGTTGTACAAAATGACACTTAATCCAATCTGGACATAAGGTATTCAGCTGTAGGGCTTCGCGTGTGCTTCCAACATAATAAAACTGGAATGAATTCTGTTGCAAATAATTCGAACAATGCGGTAAACGTGCCTTGGTATGTACGCAATGCAAACCTACGTTGAGATTTACTCATTGAAACTGTAACCGATACAATCCATTAGCACAGCAAAAATACCACTTAAAACTAGTTTGTCACCTCAATAAATTAGCCAGAGAACTATTAAATAGGCCAGATATAGGCGACTAACAAAAACGGATTCTTTGGATCTAGCTTGGTATTCGAGTGCATGGTAATATTAAGAACTAACTTAGGTTAATTTTTATTAAATAAATTTATATAAGCTTTTAACATTTGATTACATTCGATTCTTGTTCATTCAAGGATTCAAAAAAAGCCATAGACAGCAAAAAAATTTTTTTTTGTCATATTTCAAAAGTAGGGCTACTAATATTGTAAATAACTCATATGCTATCTATTAGCCAAATTTACTTTGAAAATCAGACGTTTGATAGTATTATGAAGCATTTTCTGTATTAAAATTTCAACTAATCGGTAACTCATAACAAGCCATCCGTCAAGCTGTTGATAGATTTCGTACCACATTGTACTAAATGATCTTCTAAATTCAATATGGCACAAGAATGTGCTTATTCCAACAGAGTATTACGGCTGAAAATGAAAATGTGGGTGCAGATACAAATTTATCGATTTGTTCTCAACCGCAGAAATTTGGAATCAGTCTGTCCATCACTTGGAAAATTTGGTCCGATTTGCGTAACCATCTGTACATTGCATAGCTCCATGTCAGTTTATAGTACTGACATGGAAGATGGATTAGTCCATGAAGTTTGCCCTCCAACAGGTGGTCATAGATGTGTTCATTTATACCACCGATCGTAATCAGATGGTGAAAAATCCCTTTTGCATCCTGCCCTTATCAGGGTTCGTATCCGGTGCCTCGCGGTGCGCCATTTGTTCGGTATCATCAGGCTTTAAAAACAGCATTTTTGTTCTTATAATTATATTTAGTTATCACTATATAGAAGAGATTGAAAGATGTATGTTCTAAATAAGACTGCGTTTCCTATCGATTTTAATGTATTTTAACAACAGCTGAGTAATGCGATGAAAACACTCTAGTAAATTAAAATCGTCCAGAGAGAGCGCGATTTTTTTATTTATTAATAATCATTATCATTGTCTTTGCTTTCAACAATCTTATCGATCAAAGACGAAAATATTGTTGTTTTTTAAATAATAAATTGAAAATAAACAAAGTTGAGGCACAAGGAATAATGAATTATCTCTTGAGGGCGATCAAAAATGATAATTGAAAATTTAACAAAAAACTAAAAATAAATAATTGAATATTTAATATTTGTGCATTGCATCTTATGTCCAGTTCATTCCATCATGTTAAATAAAATGGAAACTCTGTTTCCCGGAAAATATTTGCACTATAGCCAACCGTCAAACCGCATTTTGTGTGTGGTCTCCATCCAACAAACACTCAAATCAATATTCGATTATTTTGTATTTTTTTATTTTTTTTTGTATGCTATATGTGTACATACATATATGTTTTACTGTCACGTCTTACGAGGATTATGCATTTTAAACGTTCCATATTATGTAGATATATGCGATATATACAACACAATGATGATGATGTATTGTTATTGATGCGCACGATGAAGAGAACCGCGCGAGTGCTTCATACACATATGTAGTTGTTGATTTTTTGTTTACTCGCGACGTTTTATGATTTTATAAATTGAATTTATGTACTGAATAGTTGGTGGATAATAATGTTTATAAAATACAATTGTTTTTTTGACCAAATTTATTATCCGTGTTATTTTCTTCCTGAATAACTTTGTACATTTGCCGCACTTTTTTTTAACTCAACGGATCAATATTGTCATGCTTAATGATCTTACCGGAGAAAAAAAGGGTACGTTTACCTCGTGGTGGATTATAATTTAAAAAATATCATCGAATTTTGCAATCTGTGCCATCGTCATAATTTTTAACTGCGCTTAACGATTTGACTGATTTTATTGTAGTTTAATGGAGCAAAGCAATTAATGAAAGCAAAACATAAATAATCGTCGACTGGAGTCGCGTAATTGTCGCGCTTGTTTGGTGGTAGAGTGCATTCCGCTTATTATTATTTTTTTTGGCGTACGTTAATTGAATTTAATTTTTATAATTTTTTCGTTTAAATATATAAATTTGATTTACGATGTCATGTGACGTCTTGAAGTTAAATGATAATTTATGGTTTATTTGTTTTTTTTCTTTTTGCAGAGATTTTTTCATACTGAACGAAACATTCCTTCAAAAGATCAGTAAGTTGTTTATATAAACAAAAAATTATCAGAATTCTATTAAAATTTATAATCGAATTGGTTTTGTTTTATAGGTTTACACCACAAATATTATTAAATGAGGTACAAGATCTTGGAATAGTTATTGATTTGACAGCAACAACGAGATATTATAATCCAAGGGTATGTTATATGACGTGTGTGTGTGGTATACAGTTTAATTTAAACAATATTTTTACTTTCATATTAAAGGAATTTGAGGATAATGATGTACTATATATAAAAATCTTTACACAAGGACATCAAGTACCTTCATACGATGTAGTTGCAAAGTAAGTACATAGCAATATTATTTAATTAAAGTTTTATTACCGTGTGGTTTATTGTTTATGGTTTGAATTTTACAAAAACATTTATCAAAACTTGGTTGTTGGTAATACTGTATACCACGACACTTTATATACAAAATGTTTGTTTATATTTTATATTTATTTTGTTTATAAATCAATTTTCACTTTTTGCTGCTTCAGCCATATTGTGAATGATTGTGTCATAAAGCTAAAAGTATATTCTCAATCGTAACAATATCTTGTATGTGCGGAATCAACTGTTCATAGATTCAGCTCCTTAGACTAGGAAAGTTTATTTACATTATTTTCTGGTCAATGAATGTTTTGCATTTATTGACTTAAAAATCATCTTAGTTCCGTTTGTATTCTCTAATTAATAAGGTATTGTTATTTCGTTTCTCTCAAGTGACCACTGTTAGTAGAGTATCATTAAAATTTCGTGTTATTGAAAATGTTTAAATGTAAGAACAATTTTTTTTTTAAATTGATCAAGGTAAATTATAACCAAATTTTAACTATAAATGAACAAGTAGTTAAATTAAGGTGCTTTAATAAAGGTTTATACTGAAAGTAATCCAACGCAATAAATTTTATTAATATCTCATTGTTCAACATCCATGTGAAGTTATCCCAGAAAATAAAATTTAAATCATATTGCAACACTTATAAAATGAAAACTCGCTTACATGTATGTGAAGTTAGCCCAGTCCAGGTTTTGATAATTTGGTCGTTTAAAATTATTGTGAAGTTGGCCCAGAAAAAAATTGTTTATACAATATATAATATAAAAATTCGTATAAGTATTCATTTATCATAAAATTTTGATTTCCATTTATCATAAAAAAAACTTAAAAGTGTGGCATTCAGAGCGCTCAAACAAATCGCAAATTATCTCACGCCACAATCAATTATCGATATTTCGAGTTAAGTTCTTGTAATTCACTAAAACACTAGTGTCACGACTGAACGTATATATATATATATACGAAACGCACAGAATGAACATGAAGTCTGGTAGCATTTGTGATGTGATGGATTTGATATTTTCAATCACACAGTCGTTCAATGACGTCATCATTATCAGATCGAAACCGGTCTAGTGAATTACAAGAGCAACAACTCCGGATTATACAACACACATTCAAAATTACATAAAGCATTCACGCCATACCCAAAAATCTATTAGAATAAAGGGCTTATTATATGGTTTTGCGAAAGGGATATCCTCAGTAAACTATACAGACAATTATTGGAATAACGTACCATTGCAAGTGTCCGACATCCACCCTAGGCCAAGTTGTTCATACGAATGTTGAACTTCTCATCAACATTTATTCATCTGATTTGACGAAACTAAAAATGTCTAGGATTAGAGCTGTATTGTATGGTTTTGTGTAGGGTTTCCAAATATCCGACATTTATGATTATCCGAATATCGAATACTTACAAATAAAATTATTCGGATAATTCGAGTATCCGGATAATTAAAAAAAATAATACTTTATATTTCTTTTTTGTCGTGAGTTTTTAATCTATTTGCAGTTCATTACATAAAATAAATAACAATTCATAAAATAATACCAAATAAAAATATAATTATATATAAAGTCTGATTTCCATTATGAAAAAAAAATTTGTCAGTATTTTATACTGAAAAACCCAAAGCGAGAAAATAATCAAAAATACCATTAGAGTGACGGAAATCGTTTTTTACTTTTTTCTTTTTTTTTATAGTGGATATATTTTGACAGATACTTATAACATAACCAATAAATTTCAATTTGTTTTTGGTTTTTGAAAAAAACGACAAAAAACATTTTGAATTCACAACAATAAATTAAAAAAAATAAACGTAACATAATTATTCATCATTTAAATTATTTTCACAATGAATTAAAATGAATGAAACAAAACGAACTGTTAAAATTATCAATTGACCATAAAATAACTACTATAAAATACTTCATAATGACGTCACACAAACGATTTCTCATCCATATACATTTTTCCTATAAAATATTTTTCCAGTACCGAATAAAAATATGTACTTCTTTTGATATATTTTGTCAGTATTGCTATAATTATTTTCTCAGTAACCATAAAAATTTATTCAGTATTGATTAAATTTTTTATACTGTAAATGTTGTTTATTTCTCTCGCACTTTAAGAACAATTATATTTTTATCCTACTTTGACTATTTTGTCAGTATATTTTTCATAATGAAAATCAGGCTTAAATCTAACATGTAAATTTAATACTTATCATAAGAAACAGGTGACTTAAGGTGAGTTCTAATTTGTGTTCTAGTTAAACCCGCAATTGAAAAAACACGCCCGTCACTGTTGACGTTGGTTTTTTTTTTTTTTTTTTATTTATTTATTTATCATATTGACACTTTGATACATTTTGTAATTTCTTATGAATTAATTAACTAAAAACTTATATTAAATATTGATTTTTTCCTCTACAAATCTATGTAATATTTTTATAAACTGATTATACTTTAACGATGTAAGATCGTCCAGCTTGCAAAAGTTACTCAATGAGTTATATAATTTCACCCCATTATATCCTAATGAACGTTGTGAAAATGATTTGCTGTACTTTGGTAAACGAAAATGTGTTGTTCTAGTATTATAATTATGAATCTCACTTTTGGTAGACAGCAAATTGCCTAAATATTTTGGTAATTCACCTTTATCAATTCTAAATAACAGCTTCAACACATTAAATTGTATTCTTTGATTAATTGAATTCCAGTTTAATTTCGTCAACATGTCCTTTATATGCGTCCTGTTTTCCGTGTTTAAGATTCCTCGCATAAATCGATTCTGTATCTTTTGCAAACGTGTTATTTGTGTTTGATTCATGATAAATAAAACAGATGAGCAATAGTCTATATGAGGGGCCACAAGTGATTTATAAAATATAATTCTTGTCTCCATTGGTAGCTGGTTTTTAATTCTACTAAAAAGACCTAACTTTTTATTCATCTTTTTGGCGATGTAATCTAGATGCTGGTCAAAATATAGGTTTTCGTCTAAAACAACTCCAAGGTATTTATATTGTTTTACTCTTTCAATGTTTTGATTGCCAACTACGATATCTGCATTATCCTCAAACTTTGTTTTGATTGACAATACCATGTATTTCGTTTTTGAGATATTGAGTGACAATTTATGAAACATTAACCACTTCCTCAGATTCTCCAAATCTTCGTTTACTTTTCGTACTGCTTCAGAATAAGTTGTGGCCGAAATTGTGATTAATGTGTCATCTGCGAACATGTTTACTTGACAGTGTTTTATAACATCTACTATGTCATTTATATATAAGATGAATAGTAATGGCCCAAGTGCTGAACCCTGAGGAACTCCAAGATTATTTTGTAACTTCGATGATACAAAATTGTCGACTTTTGTATATTGTTGTCTTCCTTGCAGATAGCTATTAAACCATTCAACTTCTCTTCCTTGAATTCCATACTTGTTTAATTTCTTGAGTAAAATTTCCCTATCTATAGTTTCAAACGCTCGTTTGAAATCTAAAAAAACTGCAACCACTGATTTATTTTTGTCAATTTGCATTTTCCAATTATCCAACATTAGGTTTAATGCTGTTTCGCAGGAATGAAATTCTCTAAATCCAGATTGTTGGTCCACTAGTATGTTATTTATAGCAATATGATTAACTAGTTGGGATTTAACTATGGAACGGTTAGTTTTCGTATATTGGGAGCATATTGATAGGTCGTAAGTCTTCTGATGTGGTCGGTTTTACGGTTTTTGGAATAGGAATTACTGTTGATATTTTCCAAGAGGTGGGCACTATAGCATCATATAGACTTTGATTTACTATATCAGTATAAATTCCAGCGAACTTTGGATTTTTCATCGCATCTAGCATGACTTTTCGGTTAATACCTTCGATTCCATATTAAGACTTTGTTTTATTTAATATGTTTATTATATCATGTTGGGTGATTTCATGGAAATGGAATTGTCCAAAATCCTTATTAGCCTCTAAACAATTTCAATCCAATATTTCCGGAATATTTTTGTGAATATCTGTCACGCTAGACACAAATTCATGGTTTAGTGCTTCAGCTAGTTCTTGCTTGTCGGTAATTGTTTTACTATCAAATTCAATATTCCACTGTGTCGAGTTTTTTGACTTGTACATGGATTTGAGTGTTTTCCACAGCTCTTTCGGATTGTACTGGTGTTCCATAAATTTGTTCTTAAAGTACTCAGATTGCTCCTTTCTTAATGATTGCTTATATAAATTTCTCACTTTTCTATATTTTTCCCAATTGCCATCTGAATTTATGATTTTCATAATATTATAACTACGCACCTTCTCTTCCTTCAGTAATTTTAAGTTTTCTGAGAACCAAGGGATTGTATTTCTACTTTCACTATTTTTTGTTTGAGTTAATTTATTAACGGCATTTTTTAAAACCAATATTAATTCATCTGTATTTTCATTTATATCACATTTCGTTCGAACTTGCCGCAATTGTTGATTAAGAATACAGTTCAGATTATTCTCAGAGTAGTTTTTCCATGATCTAATTTCGATTCCTTTTGTTTCTTCTAATATCTTCATCTTCCCATTGCTTATGTCCGCACTCAAAATACCATGATCGCTTATTTGTTGGTCTTTAATAACTTCACACCGAATTATTGTTGAATTGGTCAATAATAAGTCTATTAAGGTATTGCTGGTTTGCGTAACTCTAGTGTATTCTTGAACTACTTGCGTCAATCTATAATCTTTAATTAGCTGATTTAATTTTAAACTATAAAAATCGTTGCATTTGGAAATCAATGTTAAAATCTCCAAATATAAAATTTAATTTATTATAATTGATAATTTGTTCAAGCCATTCTTCTAAATTACTTAAAAATACTGCGTTTGTTGTTTGGAATGATCTATATACTACACCAAATATTCCAGCTGTATGGTAACCTTTTATGACCTGAATCGCTAAAAACCAAGTACGGTCCCTTTCATAATTAGAAATAATTTTGAAACTTATGTTTTCATGTATATATATGATAACACCTCCAGTATGCCGACTATCCGAGTCACATCTTACACATTTATAATTTTCAATATAAAATTCTGCGTCATACATATCGACAGTTGTTCGTGTTTCACTGAGAAGTACTATCGCTGGTTCATAGTATTTAAACATTAACTGTAATTCCAAGAAATTTGAGGGTAGACTTCGAATATTTGTATAGAGCAAATCTTTTTTTATGGATTGCTATTGGTAGCTGATTTTACTTTTTAACGTTTTAATTTTTCGTTGATATACCGTACAAGACCTATCCCTAGTCGAGTGATCAGTAGCAATATTCATATTCAGTTTGCTATTTACAGCAATACAATTGCTGCACTTTACCTCCTGACTATTACAATCCTTTTCTTTATGATTCTCGCTACACCTTGGACAACAAAGTTTACTCGTACATTTACTACTGTGATGACCGAATCCATTACAATTATAACACCGTGATATCCCAATTGACTCCACTACATGGCATCTGTCAAAATGAATATTTAACTTTTCAGCTTCTATAATTTTTCTGAAATTTTCCGCGTTAACTTCAATAATTGTGTCTACCTTATGAGAGTTGCGTCTAACATAAGTAGTTACAACCTTAATTTCACTGTTTGCCAGAATAGGATTTTGTTGTTTTAGCGCTGACACTATTTCCACATTTTCTAATTTTTCTGACATACCAAGAATTTTAACTCTTGGGTTACGCTCCATTGGAAGTTTCACATCATATTCAGCACCCATCTTCTCTGTAATAATCGTTTTTAGCTTCTCCTTGGCATCATTCGTATCGCATTGTAGGATAATTCCTCCATTAGAAATGTTTCTGCAGCCCATTACTGGTATGCTTTTAGGATCGATTTTCATTGATAATTCATCTCTAGTTTTCTTGTTTTCTTGGGGTTGCTTCGGTTGTAGTAAAACCAACTTAGTTGGATTAGTTTTTACTACTGTTGCAAATGTGGTAGGTTGCTCCACAGGCTTTTGGATCTCTACTACTTGATTTTTTATTTCTCCTAATTGTTGATTCAGTTTTAAATGGTTAACAGTCAAGTGTTGTTTCAACTCACAAATGAATTCATTAATTTTATTGAACTCTTCATACACTGTATCTTCTTCTACACCTTCGCAGTCTAAACATACAAATCTCACATAAGGGCATTCTTTAAACAGTTTGCCGAACTTTTCAAAATTCCAATCGACGCAGGTGTAATGGTACAATTTTTTGCATCTACCAAAACATCTAATCGTGGTTCTTTCTCTCGAGTCTGTAGCTTTTTTGCACTTATCGCACTGCGACATTATAATGTCCACTGTTTTATTATAATACAATCATACAAAAAGTTTATACTTCACTGACTTCACTTACTTGTCTATTAAAAATGCACGAAATGCAAAAATAGAATAAACAATACAACAACAAAAAGTCAAAATGAGTACGCGTAAAATTGTAACACTTTTGTACTTGTGTCAAAAGTTTTAATTTTTGTAATTACTTGTATTTTCGATCATATTTTTACAGATCTATTACACAACTCACTTTCTCTTAAATTTAGAACTTCACACTATAGTTTTTATCAATTAAAACGGTCATTTAATATTTTATTTAATTATTTAATTCACCGCACACAATATTTCATTCCAATCTATAATCAGGGCTCTCAAACTCAGCAAAGCATTAAATAAAATAGTTGTAAGCAAAGCATTAAATAAAATAGTTAAATTTTCTGTCCTAGTTTAAGAGTTGTTTAACAACAGGAAATCTTTTTTCAACAATGTTCAGCTATTAATTTCATTATGTTCTCGAAATTATGTAATTAAAGAGATTGCCACTTCTATAGTTATCGTTGCAGTAAAGTTGCACTGTGAGTAAATTCATTTTGATTTTCACTTGAGATTATTTCTACTTCGACCACATCCTCGCAGTCATCATGAGTCCTATCACACTCAAATGGATGAGTTATTTAAAATATTTTACGGTTAATTCAATAGCGGTATCCTTTTTAGAATACCCGAAAAATGTATTGGAACCAGGAACGTTAGTACTAAGTTCCATTTATATTTGTACGAAGTTCCATTACAAATTCGTTTTACTGCTCGAATACGAATTATAAACGCCTTCATCGACCAAAAGCGACCCTGAATTTTTATTTAGTTGTTTCAAGTGGCGATAAGATATCAAGCAACTGTTTTAAAATGGATATATTTCTCTCCGTAATTTTAGGTTGATCCAATTCATTGAAAGTTTTATTTACCGGTTCCTTTATTTGATGTAAACGTTTGATCATATAGTTATCAAGGAATTCCATTGTATTTTGATGATATTCTTACATCAATTGCAATGGTTTTCCCTCTTGTTCATATTATTTTTTACCGAAGAGGATTTAATCATTTTTATAATTTCAGTGAGGTTTTTCACCACTTCATCCAATTCTTTGTTCGAATCTAAAATAACATACTTTTCTGCTTGTTCGAAGATTATGTTAGTATCTTTAAAACTATTCACATTCATAAACTATTCACATTTCTATTGTTTTCTGAGTAAAAATAAAACGAAATATCATATCCGAATAATTATGTGATAATATCCGAATAATTGATAAGTCAAACTTGGTCGAATAATCCGGATTGGAAAACCTAGTTTTGAGATGCGACTATCATAAATAAACTCTAGAGAACATTATTGGGAAATCGTTCTGTTGCAAGTAACCGTAAGTCCATCCTGAGCCAAGTTGTCCATACGATTTTTGACCTTCTCATCAATTATTCATCTGATTTGACGAAACTTAATGAGAAGTTCGAAATTCGTATGAACAAGTTGGCTCATGGTGGATTTACGGACACTTGCAACGGAACGATTTCCCAATAATTTTCACTACAGTTTACTTATGATAGAATATCTCATTCTTTTAAAAAATAACTTTTTCTTTGAAAAAATGTTAGGTTTAACAGGCTTTATAAGATGGTGCCAGGTTCTGACAAATGGTTTCTACTGAATCTTTTACGTCCCCAATGTAACAAATAGTCTTTAAAATCAACATATCTACCGTGAACGTCTTTACTCGTTCACGGTAGATTTGTTGATTAACCTTTTCGCTCTCTTCAGTCAAAACGAGTAGTAAGCGTCGTGTGGCAGTTACCGCGCTTAGATCTGCATCGTCAACGATGCAGACGCTTATGCAGACTAAACCCTATCGTTTTGTTATTCACATGTTGCTGAACCGTAATAATTTTTTCAACAAATTCTCACTCTTGTCATCAACTGACTAGTCGAATTGATTTTGGTGCAAGTGTTAAATCTTTTCTTATTTTGTTGGGCTTCTACCGAAATTCATTTTTTAATATGTACATCATGCTACGAGCGGACACATTGAGATTAGTACGACACACAAACATTATGCTTACATATATTGTCGTAGCTCATTAACAATATGGTTGGTTGTGATTTTCCAGCCAAATACAAAGCCATAACTATGTTGCGTTTGAATTCCATCTTCCAAAAAATTTAATCTTGGTGCTAATCACTGAGGTTTCTAAATAAATAGATTTTCTAAATAAATAGAGACGATAATTTGCAAATATTTTTATAACTGCCAATTCTGGGTAATCTTAATGGTGAATCGTATACACACTGCAGTTAACTTAAATTTTTGGAGAGACTGTGGTTAAAAAAGCCTACTCATAAGTTAATTTATACCTCTATTATGAATGTCACTTACGCGTCACCGAATGACGCGAAGTCACTGAAATGAAATTTTGGTATTATGAATGTCACGGTGAGCGAGGATTTTGTCACTTAGCCTCACTTACAATTCGTCGGTGACAGCAAGTAAGAATTTTTTTAAATACGTTTCTAAATTTTTTTTTGTTTTTATTTAAATTAAAATAATAATTTTCTTTTTTGTGATTTATTAAAATAATAATTTTCGATTTATAAATAATAATATTCTTTTTTAATAATTATTTTCTAAAACAGCAGTCAGTTTGCAAAATTACAAACGGCAGTCAGTATCCAAAATTTGTTGAAGAAATGGAAATAAAATCCAGACATCGCTCAGTATTCGAATTTTTGGAAAATATTATTAAAATAAACTGAACTACAAAACTTTAAATTAATTTACTTTTTAAAACTTGAAATTTATTATTTTAACACACCACCAAACGTCAAACATACCGAAATCAAAACAAAAAATAATATTTACCAACTTAAAAACAACAAAATATAGAAAATAACGCATCATGATGCGTTCTTCACTCACTCAAAATAAAGCGACAATCATAATACCAAAATATGACTCGAGTGACAAAATACATCACGGTAACGAGTGATGATATTCATAGTAGGGGTATTAATTGCAAATCACTATCATATCCGGGAAAATTCCGTTTTTTTTATTTATTTTAGCAGCACCTGTACTTAACTTTTCTATATTCTTGGGTTTTAATCTGTGCTTCCGGCTTTTATTCGTATACACATATTTACCTATACTTGTGTATTTTAGACTTGTGTCCGTATCATGGCTTTCATTTTTTGTTGTTAGTATTGACATAATGATGAACGGCCAACATAATGATGAAGTTTTCTGATAAACGATAGTTTTTCGTGCAGATCATCTCGTAGTCCAGATAATTAAGAGTTATAATTTTTTCCTTTCTTTACTAATACACTGAACTCTGTTTAGAGATATTATCTTGAACATCACTTTTCTAATCTACAGCTTATTGCGTAGGCTTTGATTGATTAATAGGATATTCATTTATGTTACTATCGCAATGTTTTTCTTAACTGTAAGTGTACCATAGAGAGACGTTCACATTTTACGTTGTTTTAAGTGGGACCATAAAGTTTAAGTCTTCGATCCGTTTCTGCGGTTGCAACATTCTATATTTTCACTTTCCGTTTTAACTTAAGCTACCTAACTTTCCTTTTCCGACTAGTTTGGTTAATTTGTTTATTGCTGCTATGTTTGTGATTGTGATTTTCTATGATCTTCTTCCACATTGATGTATGTAGTATTACAATTTTTTACTATATATTTACCTCTTAATTTGTACTTTTAGTAATTGATTTCATTTCTTTTTGTGTGCATTCATTAACCTTTTTTTTTATATTTTATACTATGCAATCTTTTTTGGCGCTCCTAGCTCTTTTGCGGTTCGCTTATTTACGCCCTACTTTACGCCATAATAGCCAAACCGAGGACGCACGGCTGAATTTCTGATTTACGTAGAACCATCTGCGCATTGCATAGCTTCATGCTAGTCTATAGTACTGACATGGAAGATGGGTCCATGAGTTCTGCACTCCAATAGGGGGTCATAAATGTGTTTATTAACATCACCAATCGTAATCGTATGGTGAAAAATCTCTTTTCACCCTGCTTCTATCGGGATACGAACCCGGTACTTCCCGCTCCAACTGCCACAGCTTTAACAACTGAGCCACCTGGGTGGTATTCGTCAACCTTATTCGAAAGAAAAATCCTTCGACAAACATAGTAAGCAGTCTTATCGCGATGCCGGTTTCTATTTACTTAACAAACCTTCTCACGGTATTCTGTTGTTCTGTTTGAAACACAGTAAAATAATACTTCAGGTAGATTAAGTATTTCTACAATGATTTCACTGCCTGTTTAGTTTCGGTTTGAAAGATTATGAACTTTTTTATAGTTGCATTCAAATAGGTAAACAAATTTGAACTGTTTTGCGCAGTTGTGTCGCATAAATTAAGAGATCCTGGACTAAAAACGAAATATCAACGACCACACATTTTCATTGTGATACAAATTTAAAGGTAAAAAAAAAACAAAGGAACTAATAATAATAACTTTCCTAGGAAAACCTATAAATTGTTGTATTGAATTGAACAAACGAAACGTTTCGCTCTATTTTACAAATCACCTCATCAAAACATTGGCGGTAAATAATATTCTTCACCATCGGTAATAAATAAAGTTATCTCTACTATAATAAACCACAATTACAACCGATCAATCGTAAAACATTACAACAACAAGGAATACATATTTAACCGAACATCAAAATTATGCTTAATGTTAAAAATTTGTTTTTAAATAAACCGATGTTGTTGTAATTTATGGATATTTTATTCATTTTTGAACAAATCATGTATGCGCGCACAGTCCCATCTTTAAGATCTGTTTAAAATCTACATAATCGCAATAATAAAATTCGAGGTGGTTTAGTATGCGGTTAAAAGAATTTGTTTTCAATTTTTTTTTTAACATTTTTATTTCCTTCTGATTAGTTGTAAAATTTCTGTGTGTGCCGAACCCAGGAATCCTTTCTTCATTCAACAGTTAATTTATAATCTTAATGCTATATATACCTTTTCGGTTATAAGAAATTCGTATTTAATTTATATTTCTTGTTTTGTTTAATTTTAATTTTTTTTTATGATTTCGTTTTGTTTTGCGTTAAGATGATGAAATGATGTTTAAGGTACCGTGGTTCATTATTCCACAATTTATTTTATTCGAATTTATATAATAAATAAATCGATGTTTATGGATTTTATTTGTTTTAATTGTTTCCCCTATCGATAAGACATATATGTACAGGTCTAACATATGCATATGCTCATATGGCATATGCATATGTTAGAATATCGTTTAGTAATCTCAATATATAACGGGTGATTTTTTAAGAGCTTGAGAACTTTTTTTTAAAAAAAAACGCATAAAATTTGCAAAATCTCATTGGTTCTTTATTTGAAACGTTAGATTGGTCCATGACATTTACTTTTTGAAGATAATTTCATTTAAATGTTGACCGTGGCTGCGTCTTAGGTGGTCCATTTGGAAAGTCCAATTTATTATAGCATCGCTATCGTTCGATGCTAACAAACTTTTTGTTGCCAAAAATGGAAGAACTGAACTTAGTTGACATGTGGTTTCAACAAGATGGCGCTACATGCCACACAGCTCGCGATTCTATGGCCATTTTGAGGGAAAACTTCGGAGAACAATTCATCTCAAGAAATGGCCCGGTAAGTTGGCCACCAAGATCATGCGATTTGACGCCTTTAGACTATTTTTTGTGGGGCTACGTCAAGTCTAAAGTCTACAGAAATAAGCCAGCAACTATTCCAGTTTTGGAAGACAACATTTCCGAAGAAATTCGGGCTATTCCGGCCGAAATGCTCGAAAAAGTTGCCCAAAATTGGACTTTCCGAATGGACCACCTAAGACGCAGCCACGGTCAACATTTAAATGAAATTATCTTCAAAAAGTAAATGTCATGGACCAATCTAACGTTTCAAATAAAGAACCGATGAGATTTTGCAAATTTTATGCGTTTTTTTTTAAAAAAAAGTTCTCAAGCTCTTAAAAAATCACCCGTTATATATATATATATATATATATATATATATATATATATATACATATATATATATATATATATATATATATATATATATATATATATATATATATATATATATATATAAATATTATAAATATATATATGTATATATATATATATATATATATATATATATATATATATATATATATATATATATATATATATATATATATATATATATATATATATCATCTTAAATATTGAAAAGATTTTCGTATAAGTCGAAGAAGAGAGAGTTTACAAAATGTTTTTATTTGCCATACGATACTCCATTAATTTTGTAATTGTGATTGATTTATTGGAAGTTGTGGAACTCCTCCCGCGCTCGCAATTGTCATTTCTGTATATATGATAATAAAACACACACACACAATAGCGATTGAATTTGTGCTTGAGCTTGTACAAAATACGATATTCTTGTTATGTTAGGTTTTTTATTGTATCAGCTTTTTGGCAATGTTCTGAAATTATAGAAAATCATAAATAATATTTTATTTTACATTAATGGGGGTTCGTGGGAGTATTATTGGAACTTATGATATTCGTATATTTTAAAAAATTTGTTTATCGTTATATTTTATTTTTTTTGTTTTGTATTTATAGTTTTTTTTGGAAGATACACAAGATTTATACTAAAATTTTCTTTTTGATTTGTAACTTGCAGATTTACAACGGCAGTAAACAAATTTCTTGAACGGAATGGGCATAATGGTAAATTAAATTTATTTTTGTGTTTTTAATTTAATTATTTATCTATAAATGTATCTTTGTTGTATCATTTTTAACTTACGTTTTCTTATTCATTTGTTCCACAAAACTTATAAAAACCATACAAATGTATGGTTGAGCGCTCAAATTTACACTAATTCCATTGTTTACAATCGTTAATCGTACAAAAACATTTCAGAAAAAAAGTTATCCGCAATGGAATTTAAGCGTATTAGTGTGATTGCTTTATATTTGGCTGGAAAACCACAGCCGCAGATTGTTAACCAGTTAAAACATTTGCATGTGAATAAAATGTTTGTGTATCGCACTATAAATCGTTTAAGCGATACTGGTAGCATTGCAAAACGACATGATGGTGGATCAAAACACACCATCACAGCACAAATTGGCTCGGAATCCGCGTCATAGCGACAGAAAAAGGGCTCGTGAGGATGCAGCACATATTGAAAGATCATCTTGGTTTAAAGGCCTTCAAATTTAATAAAACGCATGGTCTCACCGATGCTCAAAATAAAGTTATAGTGGAAGGAGCACAAGAACCTTCCGTTATTGAGCATGATGTCCACAGCAAAACGACCGGATTTACTTGCCTTGCTGTGCTACTGAAAATTTGCAATAGCAATTTGACCACACGAAATGGATGGTCATGGTTTGGGCCGCCGTAACAGCCGAAAGCCTTTCACCGCTCGTGAAAATATATCAGCCTCTGAGCCTGGACATTTTAACAGGACACGGTACCGAGGCATAAGCGCGTCAATCAAGATTGACTGATAACAAAGTTCCGCGGTTCATTTCCACTACCAAATTCACCGTATGCAAATCCGTTATAAATCTCAGTTTCGGCACGGTTTGGACAAAAAATACCAACGTGTCGATCATCTCAAGCAAGTGCCTCGCCAGGAATGGGCCAAAATACCACAGAGTGTGGGTGGCCAAAAATTCTGTGGCGTTTTGTTTTGGTAACACATTGTGTCAGTCACCCACCCTGTATATACAATAATAGTTAATTATATACAGTAACGTTCAAAACTAAATGGTCTTCAGAAATAACATTGAGTCTATATTTTCAAATGAAATAAATTGCATTATTTACGCCAAACCATCTACTAAGAAAGATATTGAAAAAAAATTACACATTTTAATCCAGGAGTTATTTACTAATCGGGTTGCATCGGTTCTTCTCGTGACTTTCTTATTACGAGTAACGATTAGGATTGCGAATATTTGGAAAATAATATATAACAAACAATTATATCCGGACGAGTTTTCGTGAAAAATAACTAGACTTCGTAAATGTTTAATTTGAAATTTTCAAGTATGGCTTACTTGTGTTAGTTATTTATTTTAATGTTACCTATAAAAATAATTTATGGCTTAGAGGTCGTAAACGGCCCTTACTGCGTCTCAACTGAGAGCTTACGAACCAGTTTTTTAGCGATTGGTGCACATTGTAGGTGGTCAGCCCAACGAATGTTTTTACACACAAACGTGTTTTTATGTCATCTGGTTGCATGCTAATTTTTAGTCAACGGCGGGAATCGAACACGAGACCGCGGCATGATGAGAAACTGTCTTAACCATTACGCTACAACCGGCGACCTATAATGTTATGATAACAATGATTTTAATTCGCATATCGACGCTTAGCTTGAATGATTCTCTATAAGTTACTGGATACTACACCAGAAGTAGCCGCTCAAGTAGTTGCACTAATTCATACCAGCACCAAAGTGAAGTGACTTCAACTAAATTTGAGCTGATACTCCAACTGTCGAATGTGGTAGAGATATCAGGAAACTGATGGTTTCAGACGGAAACAAGGATCTGCCCAACCTTGTGCTACAGACCGCTATCTTGTAACAACTTTGTTGCGAAATCGTCGTATGAATGCAGTTCAACTGGACGGCGGGTCCAAGAAGTTCGTGAAGTTGAAGTCGTAAAGCTGAATAGTTAGAAAACGACTTCAAGAAGTTAATCTGACTGCACACAGACCAGCAAACGGGCCGAAATTGACTGCAGCCCACTGACAATCCCGTCGTGAGTTCAATCGAAATCATTTGAATTGGACAGAACAAGAATGGAAAAGAGTCCTGTTCTCTGACTAGTGCAGAATGTGTTTATATGGTACCGATGGACGCCGAAGAGTATACAGAAGACAAGGCGAGCGATATGCACAATGTTGCATTGAAGAAGGTGTCTCGTATGGCGATGGATCGTGAATATTCTGGGGTGGCAAATCACTAAACGCGTAGACAGATCTTGTATTGTTCACCCGAGCCAATACTGGCTGTCGATCAAGAGGAATGACTTCTCAACTGTATTTTGAGGAAGTAATCGAGGAGTACGTCATATCTTTTATTGGTGAAAATTTTCTGGTCATGCAGGATAATGCAAGACCTCATACAACTGGCTTAAATATACCTTCAAGGGATGGAGGTGCCTGTTATGGGGTGGCTAGGTAGAGTTATTGCTCTAACGAGTATCCAGGAGCTGCAACAGGCGATCGTAGAGAAATGGGAGGTGATACCTCAAGATTGTGTGAAACCTTTTGGGAAAACACACAATGCGTGATCCTTCAAGTAAAGGTTGATAGCTTCCTTAAACTTGTGCATTTTATATTCAAACAGAAACTGAAAACCGAATAACGAATTCCACTTCCTAGATGTTTGATAAATAAATTCGCGCTTTACACCTTCAGTTCGAGGTTTCAACAGTTTCACCGTAAACCTATGCGCATTAAACGTTCCTCGTGTTACCCGTCCTGGTGTAAGAAATGGTTGTATTTTCTCCTTTAATTCCGCACAACATTTACCATTTATTAATTTACAAAACACGAGTTCTGCAACATCTGTAAGTCTGGAGTTTCGTATATTCGGATGGCATGCCGCTGAACTCTATCCAGAAACTGAAGAGCTATGCCATATGCTACATACCAAACCTGACAGCAATATTCTATAAAGGTTTTATATATCTGGAGAACCTGATGGTGCATACCAAACCTGACAGCAATATTCTATAAAGGTTTTATATATCTGGAGAACCTGATGCGATTTAAAAAACCGTCTGCATCTATACCAACTACGTAATTTTATTTTATATTTTGAATTTGTTGAAAACAATATTATCAACTTATAAAAGATTTAAGATGTCTTTTATAGTCATGTGATGTTTTCCCCCAAAAACATAAAAAGGGCAAATAACTTTCTTGATATTTATCGTACAATTTCATAATACAATAACTGTATGTACCTATACGCATGAATATCAATTAATTGAATTGATTTTTACACATTTTATAATACTTGTCAAGTTGTCACATGCGATTACAATTGTCGCGTGAAACATACAAAATCAGCACCGCATAATGTTTTTGTCATTGTGTACATAAAAAATATGAAAATTCAATGTCAATGCTAGCGTTTCGTTATGTAAATTACATATTATGTTGATATTTTTGATACGAAACATGATTTCTAAATCAGGCAAATAGCACAACTAAAATAAAATTGTTTTATTCTACTGCATTGTAAAAATTGAAACTTATAATAGTTCAAGTTACTTTATTCAAGATGATATGTAAATCTTAGTGATGCTGTTCGATGTCAATTTCATTCATAATTTGCATAGACAAAGATAATCAAATCAACATACAAAATTGTGCCAATATTTAAATTAAGTTTTATGCAAGGATATTTTGAATTTGTTTGGCGTCGTTTGGCTAAGAAAGATGAACATGTTTCTAATTGTATAAGTATAAGGCTAATATTATTATTTTTTATTTGCAGATAAAAAAATTGGTGTTCACTGTACACATGGCATAAATAGAACAGGTTATTTAATCTGTCATTATATGATAAATCAAATGAAAATAGATTCAAAAGAAGCTATTAATCGTTTCGGTATATGCCGGGGTTATCCAATAGAACGAACCAATTATATAGAATCACTTAATAGTTTAGTTCAACCAGGCGCTGCAATAAATAATGATGGAACAGTGAAAAGGCGAAATAGTTTAGATAAACGTGATAATTTATCAATTGAACGTGATCGTCAGAATCGAAAAAATCAAAATGGTAAAGCATTATCACGAGCCTATTCGCGCGATCGTTATGTTGAGAGAAGAGCTCATCGATCTAGGTCGAAGGAGCCTAATCCATTAAGCTTGTGTGGATCAACATCGAGTAGCCGCCGTATATCAAGAGTAAGTCGAGTAACGGTTCAAAATGATCGAGTTGCGCACACTATGGCAGATCGTACGCAAAGTTGTGTACGTCCGCGTGATGGGAACCAAAGATGTAATGAGCAATCATTTAATCGAGATCGATCACGTCACAATATTCGTAATCCAGACTATCAACATCATGGCGATCAACAAACAAATGGTGATACTGAATATAGGACGCGTCGCAATAGTAATGAACGACCGCCGATAGGTGTTCCGCCATCGCGTAATTATAATCGTTATCATTGGACACCACGAAATAATAACAAGAGAGAGCAATCTTCTTCACAAGAGACGTCCCACCAAAGATAATTTCTTCCTTAGTGACATTTTTCTACGTTTTTAATAAAAATAAAGAACAATCATAAATATAATGAACAAATATAAATTTGCTAAGTTTTAATCTCCATTGAAATTTGAAATCGTAAGGTATGTACTAAGTGTGCTCTTGTATTTATCTTGTGATATTTTTTATTATCTTAAAATGCCATCATTTGATTATAGTTTCAATTTACGTAATGATCCTTAAATTCATATAATGAAATCATTATTTTATTTTTAAATCTGATGTCATATCACGAAATTACTATCACGATACCATCTCAAAACATATCTCTCATGTTTATTACACATCTCATCGTTTCAATGACATAGCTTTATTCCTTTTCATAATCAAGCGGAATTATTTTTATACATACATATGGATATTTGTATAAGCCTGTGTCATGTAGAATATAAGGTCTAATAAATTAGCTGATTATCTTCATAGCTACTAAATGTCGTATACACAGTAGTTTTGATCTAGACAATGTCAATTGCGCGAGGATTTTTAATTTAATTAAATTCTTGAAAAAATATTTTGCTGTACATATTGTTATTTATATGTTTTGTTGGCCGTCTCTCAATCCTCTATAATTATTCACTTGATATATTTCATATTGTATTGTATAGTTTTGCGTCGAAACAATTGTATTTCGCATAGTTAAAACGATAGTTGGATAGATAAGTTGTAGAGATAAACGATTCTATCAGAACCAAATTTTGATTATCTTTCTATCTCTAGATAGTTTAACTCTAGCATAAATCATTCATATAATTTGGCACACAATAATGAAGCCGCCATCGAAAGCGCCAGTCAATGTGGTATTCGGTTCCAAACGATAGAAATTTAATTTTATTTCTGTGTGTGTACTCGCGTAGTTTATCACTATCAGCAATCGCTAATATGTTTTGTTTTATTATTACACATTTTGTTGTTTATTTTACATTTTTTAACAAATTATTTTTGCAAAATGAAAAGCGCGTTTTTTGTGTGATCTTATCACTAAAAAAAAAATAATAAAATACGAACAAAAATTAATAAAGAAATGGCGCCGCGATAAATATTAAACCGCGCGCAAAATTCCTCCTCATTTAAAACCATAAACGTTTCAAATATTAAAACATCTTTACGTTTGAATTGTTAATGTGATCGTGGATAATTCTTTTGATCATTTTTAACACGTACTAAACGTGATAATGTTTAATGGGCTATAACGTGGCTTGAAGCATTTGAGTCTTGCCAGACTGTCATATGAGTAGGTTTGTTTAAATATACCCGAATTGAGCATTTTCACTGTTTAATAGGTTGCAAAACCTTTGAAATCGAAAAATTTTAATAACTGAAATAATAAGATAATAATTTGTATAAGGGTGAACCCTTCCAATTTGAAATAGTTTGAAACGTCAACTATTTCAAATGGTATGGTTGACTACAATAAATCAAATAAATTAATGTATTGGTAGATCATCGTACGTAAATTTTTAGATTTACTTCTTCGTGTTAAAACCTACTCGACTTTGAGAGCTTCAGAAGTTGACAGATAATTCATTCGAATAAAATAAAATATAATATAATATGTTCTTCTTCAGCTAACTTGACTACAATGAAGGTATCAACGTGTCCTCCTAGTCTAAAAAGACCGGGTATACGATACAAGATAATGTATTAAATTTCTGATCTTGCAATGGAATAGAACACGGTATACGTTCCGTCAATAGAAGAAAACATCGCACAAACAAAATTCCTCAAGGTCTCTGTACAAAAGTCGCGATACCATTTTATAACTTTGTTCAGAGAAAAGATAAGTAGGTTTGGTTTTCATAAAAAGTTTATTTGGGTTTTACATTTTTTTCTCGTTATGATTGAAAAATTATATCGACAAAATGGTGACCGCGATTCACTATGCAACTTTCGGCTCTTTCTTCGTTTGGGGCTTATTCACATAAATTTTTGATTTTAAAAAAACCCCATAAGAAAAAAAGTCTGGTGCTGTTAAATCCGGAGATCTGGCTGGCCATGCTAAATCGCCAATAATTGAATTGTTGAACGGGCTGTGTGTGCTGTGGCCCCATCTAGCTGAAACCACATGTCCTTTAGTCCTTGCTCTTCCATTTCAGGCACAAGAAAATTTCGAATCATGCCTTGGTACCGTTCGGCAGTAACAGTAACTACAACACCTTGGTGATTTTCAAAAAAAACGGGGACCAATGATGTTTCCAGCATGAATACCACACATTGTTTTAAGTGGATGCAATCATGTTTGATGAATAATTTAGGATTCTAATGCTCCCCAAAATCGACTGTTCTGTTTATTGACGTGGCCACTGAGATGAAAATGGGCTTCATCGCTCATTATCAATTTCGACGAAAAATCTTTAATTTCACCAGATAGCCTTAGGATTGCATTACTGTACTCTACTCGTTGATCTGGATCACTCGGTTGCAATTTTTGGACTAATTGAATTTTGTACGGGAACATTTTCAAATCAGTTTTCAAAATTTGCCTTAAACTGCGTTCAAAAATGTGTGATGTTTCTGGAGACTCTGCAACACTATCGCGCACCAGAGCCACATTTTCAGCGTTACGAGATGTCCGTTGTCTTCCAGAACGTGATGTCTGCTGTCGTGCCGTACTGTCGAAAATTCGCATGTTATTAGACGATTAGAATATTTTTGACGCAATTTCCGCTGATTGGCAATAATGGAACGATTATTTTCAATTAATATTGTCACTATTTCTGCTCGTTCTTGTGGCGTATATTTATTCATTATAAAATTGGGGCGTCTACACAACACAATGGTTAAAGCGAAACTAAACTTAACGTCACATAACCAAGATTGCGCGCATTTAAAATGGTAGCGTTATTTTTACCCCACTCTGTATCTTTCAAATCGACACACAACTAGATGCTGAATGAACAAACTGTTACAATTATAGTTTCTTCCGATTTGGTTAATGTTTTGATTTTATTAATCAAAATACAAGTTAGGAGTTAGAAGTCTGGTAAAATTACTAGGGAATGCACCACAATCGTAAAACCCAGATGTCATGTGTCAATACCATCTATCATAAGAACCAAAGTAAGTTAAGTTTTCCAGGTTTGACGATGTTCAAGCGAGTGTTTTGCGTATTTTCAGAACTGTGGATGAAACATGGATCCATCACTATACATCGGAAACCAAAGAACAGTCTAAGCAGTGGATTTCTACTGACGAAGAAGGCTAATGCGGAATGTTATTTATAAATAATATTTTCAGTGGCGAGGGTCAACTTGAAACCATCGAATAGTAATATAGTATAAAACTTTCTCTTAATAAATGCATATTACAAACATTGAAATAAAGAAACCTAGAATTACTTCCGAATAGAATAAAAGGAGCTCTGACTTATTCATATTGTGTTGTCCTGGATATATTTAAACATTTGAACCAAAGATAATTGTGGTTATTAGATCGTAAAATGCTATTGCTGACAAGATCTTGGTATTTTCGTTACGTTTCTTTATTAACAAGACTTACAGGAGAATCGTGTTGTATTCTCTTCCCGTGCTCTCTGACTTGTACGAAATTGTTCATTGTTGCTTTGTAATGATTAGTTTATGATCACTGCCTTCGAATTTAGTTGAACTGATACGATGGGCAGTCGCTTCGAAAACCTGGCGCATTTGACGGTCTTATTACATGTAAGAGTATCGGTTGGAATTCGTAGCGCTCCAAGGTCTAATAGTGGAGACCATGTGTCCAAGGACTATATGTTGCTACACAGTGGAAATGACCTCGGAAATTTTGGAGTTGGATTTATCATTTACTGTACGTTCTCACGATTTGGTCGGTCTGATTTCTGCCAGCTATAGCATTAAAGTCACCTATCTCTAATCTGACATCGTGCTCAGATATAAAGCCCATCAGATAATACAAATTATTGTAAAATGTGTCTTTATCCTAGGCTTACATTAGTTGGCGCATTTACACGGACAATTGACAGGCTGGCTATTCTCACGTGCTATACTCATCTTACAAATTTAATTATCGACTGCTTGGAAATTCAACACACTCTTTTTTACCTGTGGCTGAATGAGAAACCTAACTCCAAGATTTCCAAAGTTATCTCTACTAGCAAAGTTTATCCTTTGGACACATGATCCCCACTTTTAGATTATCGAGTTTCTTAGAGATCCTCGAGTATCAGGCAATAATGTTTTATGCATGTGTTCAGGCCGATTTTATTTCCTTTTGCTGACATTTTAGACAACTCTGGATACAGTGACGACATTCTATGGGTTTTATATTTTGTTCGAAACATTGACGAAATATGAATGCCAACACCCATAGGGACAAATAATAATTTCAAATAATATTTACCATACTGTCTTTTATGTTGCTTCTTAATCGGTATCTTTACACTTAAGCTGATCATCCTACCATTATTTCATCTTTCGGTCATTATATATGATGTCATTAGCTTTGAATGAAATGTCTATTTGGCCTGCTAGTTTAAACTTAAATTGCAACTACACCAACCGGAACTCCACATGCATGCTGTTGTTTACACCACATTAACACTGTTTCTTCTACTTCAGGTTCAAAGCCAATTTCATTCCTTTTGTGTGATTTTTTGTCTGTTTTTATAATATATTTTTAAATTGTAATAAATTAATTATTAACAATAAATTAATTATATAGATTTGCCGTTTCCCAACTATTAATCTTCTTAAACGTACTCTTATGTTTTTTGCGGATCTTCCAGAACAGTGGTATCTCTTTCATCTTTGACATCAAGCTTAATGACAATCGAGGTCTACAGTTCGGTGTTCTAGGGAGTGATCCAATAGGATTCTTTCCAATTGGGATTCTTATTAAGATTCATGCTTGATAACTGTCATGTTTATATGACATTTGTGTTCAGTATTTATTGACATTTCACCATGATAGACTTACGTGAAAACAATGTTTACAAAAATGGTGGAAATTTAAATAAAAAATCAGTGATCAATGAAAATTTTTTTTCGTGTTCTTCGACCCAATTTCTAGCCTTTTTTTCACTATTGGATATTTTTTACCCGACTAGAGTGCCTACAAGTCGATCTAATGTGAATATTGCTGTTGTAGCTGAAAGTGTACGTCAAAACCGAAATCAATCAATTCGTCGCCGTCCTCCAGCTCTGGGTCTCTCATATAGTATATTGTGGCGTATTTTGACGAGGGACCTTGGTTTGAAGGCATACAGAATACAGCTTGTTCAAGAATTGAAGCCGGTTGACCTTCCTTTACACCATATCGTTTTGGTTTATAGCTCATTTTTGGCATGTTGTCGTATTTGGCCTGATGAACAGCCAAAAGAGATTTAATAGCTTCCAATATTTAAAATGCGGCAGGACAGTGTAAACGCAAGCTATACAGAGCAATGATCATTGAATTTTTACTGCCAAAAATTCAATATATTATTGTAGCCGACTTGTGGTTTCAACAGAATAGTGCAGCGTGCCACACAGCAGACCAAATTTGTTGTAAGACCATCAATTTATTGAGAGGTAATTTTAATGAGAACATCATATCGAGAAAGAGACCCTCTCATTGGGACAATTGACATTGGTCGCCAAGATCTTGTGATATGACGTCGTTAGATTACTTTTTATGGAGATATCTGATATCACTAGTTTATATTGATAAGCCATAAACGATTCCTGCATTAGAAGCGAACATTACACGTGTAATCAACATAACACGTGGAATTGCTCGAAAGAGTGCTAGAAAATCGAACCCATCAAAATTGATGATCAAGAACCAGTTGCGGACAACATTTAAGAAATTATTTTAAAATTATTACTTTGAAATTATTTTGCTAATGCATTTTGTTTAAAAAAATTTCCGAAAACTCTTATTGGTTCACCCTTTATTTCGGGATGTCTTCAATTAGTCCTTAACCATAAAATAATATTATCTAGTAATTATCGATGAATGTAAAAAAACAAGAAGCACTCACAACTCTTTATTCTATTCAGGTCTACTTTAAGCCGATTCCTTAGTTCACATATTAGAATGTCGTAAACAGTTAACCAGTTATTTAACTTTGACAAAAATTGTAAAAAACTTTATGAATTATATTGCTAATTGAGAACTTGACTACTATAAATTAATACAAGATTTGTTTTGACCAACAATCGATCACTTCTCGACCTATACCTGTGTGTCCTTCTGCAAATGATTTCATTCCTTGAGTAAATACGAAATTACAAAAAATACAAAAATCACATTTTTAGCGACTGATTGATTCGACCTTTCCAACATTTCAATGACCACACTCAAACTTTATATATAATTTACAAAGTCGATGGCCAATGTTAAAGTGGTTATGTGCGCGCATAAAACTATCTTACAAAACAATTATTTAACACACCACTTAAGGCCTAAATATAAATCATAAAATTACAGTATTATTTCGTTGTGCCGCGATAATATATGACCGTACAGTGTATATTGTATATGACACAATTTCTAAAGTTTTTGTTTTCTGCAAATTGAAAACAACAACAAAAAACCGCGACAAATAAAATCCCAAAACGTATCATTATTACTTAAATTGAATTGATGATGATGATAGTGTCATTCATTTATAATTAAATGATTGGGTTGTAAAACGAACCAACCAACCAAAAAAAACCAACAACAAACTATCATAAAAACTAATTGTCATGGATGGATTTTTATTAATGATTTTGTTGAAATGTTAAAATCGACAACAACAAAAAATTAAATATTTTAATGATTGTGTCATATTATATCTGTCTGTGTTGTGCTGCTCCGTCACACGATCATAATCGTCGAAGCGCGCGATTTATATAAGAATTGACGTGCGAGAAGCGCAATTAAGTCTTACGGTTTGCTTTTGCGATGCATTCATTGTCTAATAATGAAAATAAATAAACACTGTGCAAATGTCTGCGTGGTCTTATGTATAACCAATAATAAGTAAATAAACAAAACTACTAATCATAAGTTAATATAATAAGATATAATTTTAAGAAGAAAAATAAGAAGGTTTCTTGGTATTTGACTGATTGTCGTAATGTTTAAATTTTTTTTTTTGGATAATAAAAAATAAATAAAAAATAAGTTTTATAGGCGCCACTATTTAGATATTCTAATAATAGACGATGATTACGGTGATGATCAGTGTGCCAAAATTCAATAAATTAACAAAAAAACTATAAAAAATAGTGATTGCGGTTAGTTATACGATTATGGTTTAATAATCGTTCGCCATTAGCGAGACTGACGTAAGTTTGCTTTTAAAATTATTTATTAATTAGTTAATTAATGATACGCGTGCTTTCACTCTTGTGACATGCCTAACACGATAAGTATGATAAATGGTTACTTGTATTTCTCTATATTTTAGCCAAATATCAAATCTTAGCGTATCATGAGCTTATTAGGTGAAAGTGTGGAATATACCTAGGATATCTTAAATGTATATTTACAAGTTACCTGAAGAAATTTATAATGAGTCGAGTTATGTTATGTTATTTTATTGCGGCTGCTAATGCACACTTAGACCGGCGTTGTGTTTGTTGTGATACCACTTATATGTACGGCTGACTATAGGTTCGATTTGTTCGTAGAAACATCTGCGTATTGCATAGCTCCATGTCAGCGTATAGTACTGACATGAACGATGGGACGGCTCATGGATTCTAAATTCGACAGAGGATCCAGATGTGTTCATTCACACCACCGATCGCACCGCCCACAAGACCGATTGGTGAAAAATCCCGTTTTGCATTTTGCCCCGGATTGGGATTCGAACCCGGTACCTCCCCGCTCCAACTGCCGCAGCTTTAACCACTGCGCCACCACTGAGCCAGTTACAGAAGTTATTATGCTGCAGCTATCCGGAACGATAATTTTGCACAGTTTCATCGAGCCTATAAAAAGGAATTTATATATACCTCTGTGAAATTAGCCCGAAAAATTTTCCCGAAAAATAGTTAAAGTCAAATATGGCAATACATAACTATAACTATAAGTATATAAATAATATAAAAAAATTATAACTATCATGATATAAACTGTATCTATATCAAAAATGAAAATTTAGTATGTAATAACAAAAGATTTAAATAAAAAAATTATTATAGATGGAATAACAAACCATGTGTACAAAAAATTACTAGCCGAATTTTAGTTATATGTAGGTGATTGATACACCTCTCATCTGGCACAGTATGAAAAAATTCTATTAGTCGTATTTTAGTAATAGTCGTCTGAAGTCATAGTAGATATGGATTACAAAACACGAGATGGTATATCACGAGTTGTATCAATCACCAACATAATCTATACCATCTCGAGTTTTGTAATCCATATCTAGTATGACTTCAGACGACTATAGCTAAAATACGACTAATAGAATTATTTTTTAAATTGATCACATGAAAGGTCAACTCATTACCTACAAAACCTATACCAAGCGGATTTGGTATTGAAATTCTTTACTTAACTATCCTGCTACTATAACTATCGTGATAGAAAATATTCTCGGTATGATACCTAAACATTTTTTTATTTTAGTGTTGCCATCGCATTTTCTCGGGATATTTTTCGGGCTAACTTCACAGACATTTTATATATGATGAATACATTGCTGATAAAATTATTAATTTATTAAATTTGAAATTTGATGTATTAGCTGACTTATTTGTAAGTTCTCAAATTACAGACATCGCAATATCTATTAAAAACTTCTATAAAGTTTCGATCGGTTTCATCAGTTTCGATTACGAGTCAGCTCTTCATATGGTTGTAATCAATTATAAGTTGCCAAATCGCTCTCTAGCGACCACTTCACCTATTCTATGCGGATCTTCCTTTAGGGATCGCTTTAAGGTCCTCATTATGTTTTGATTTCATGCACGATGTTAGGATTTCTCATTGAATTCCTGATCTTGAGATTAAAAAAAATTCTAATATTTGGTTTTTGACTCGTTAATTTTGTGACCAATGGAAGCTGAAGACTGTTCTATAGAACACTCCTTTGCCAATCCAATCAGACAGATATCCTCTGCATATGTAAAAGGTTGATTGAATTTCGGAATAAGATATTGTCTTGGTGTGTTACTTTTACCAAGGATGTGTATTCCAATATGAAATTAAAAAGTATCAGGCACGACGCATCCCTTATCGAACACCAGAACTATAATTGCAATAGTTTTCGACAGACTTTTCTCAACTTTGACACATCAGTGTGACTGCTTTACTGTCATTTTACACAAATGAACGTATTTGTTTATGGTATTCCTATATATAGCGCATAAATATAGGGTCTCTATCGATTGATCGAGTCTTAAGGTTGCGTGAAATCTAAGAATACCTGTTGTACATCGCGAGATGTTTCATAGTTAAATTTTTCAATAAGAGGTTTTTTTTTGATATTTTAAATCACAAGATCTCAGTGATCATTGGTGTTTAACTCTTCAAGAAATAAAACAGGAATTTTTTCTTGCAAAATTGCGATTGTTTCGTTGCTTGTGTGGCACGTAGCGCAGCTTTGTTGAAAATAAACGTCCATATCAATATCTTCCATTTCCGGACTTAAAAATCATTAATCATAGCTCAGTAGTGCAATCCATTCACCGTAACAGTTGCGCCAGCCTTGTTTAGGAAAAAGGAAAAGCCAATCAAATCGCCAGCCTAACTCAAGATGATTATTCGATAAAAATCCGGATCATTTTGATGCATTTGAAGGGCCCAATCAGCGAGGATACGACGTTTAAAGTGATCGACCGACTTGAGTTCTTGTGTAAATTGAACTTTAAAAGCCTATAGACCTAACTAAGTTTTTATGCAAATTAAGGTGTAATATCGTTTGTGGAATGTCTAATCCAAAAGATCGCCGAGAAATCAACAAACCTGGGTTGAACACTACGGCCTACAGCAGCATTATTCTCAATTGTTCTAGAGCGACGCACACGGTTTCGATTCATTACATTAATAAATTGTCTCAACAACCTAAATTTTTTTCACTAGTTTTACTACTGCCGGTCGAGAAGGTGCTTCACGACGACCAAAATGTTCTCTAGTTGTTGAAGTATCGTACCATTTTTAGTAATGACGTAGTTTTACTAAAATGTTAATTAAAGTTGACAGTTGTTGTAACGACCCTGGGCGGTATGAATTAGAGATGAATGAGACTCGTTCCATAAGAATACCAATCGTTACGAAATTTTAATTTTTCATATAGTCAGAGCTTCGGAGTGGTCGTAATATGCCGAAGATGGTTTAATGCATGCTTGACCACTAAAAGGATTCAATGGAGGGTTAAAGGAAATAAAATTGGGACGGAATAACATGAACTAACTTACCATCACATATTGTGATCACACTAACCCCCTCATACTATCTCAACAGCTCTATATTTTCTCTTCTTGTATAACAAAACTAGCAAAGAGAAAATTAACTTAAGTTTGTATATCCGAAGTTGTTGATAGTCATCTCATGGTAAATATATACTGTTATATGTGTTGACACTATTTCGACCTCCATACACTTTATTATTTCTTTTATGTTTATTTATATATTAAAAAAAAAATCTACCTTCTTGAACCAAAAACTAAACCATAATTATCATTCCAAAATTATTTCATACGGCCTAGTCTTGTAAAATTACCCTATACCGGATTTTTCCGCGATTTTCAATTTTATTTCAGGAGAGTTAAACCAACCCAACTTGGAACGCTCGACGTTTATAAACGATGGTCGACGTTTCAAATCTAGGGGACGACCTTCACCCATGATAAAGTCTCAATAAGCCGGGCAAACCTATAATAGGATTATTAGCATCAGTTTAAGAACGTAAATCATTTGCGCTATAGATACCTAATGATTGGTTATGAGTATCTCGAAGCTCAAAAGCCACGTTCTCAACACATTTGAAGATAATGGCTTTTTTAAACTTTGGACACAATTAAGCAGATACTTTGAGCTGCATCACTTTGTACGTAGTTTCGCACAAATACAGTTTGACCTACTCTAAAGTTTAAGGCGCGTGTTCTTAAGTTGTAACGCTTACTGCTTTGCAAATATGCTGTTCTAAGGTTATTGATCACATTTTGTTGAATTAGTCGTTCCATGGGAATCAATTCAATCTCTCTATCATCTAAAGAATTTAGAGTTCTTAGGAACTTATATTGAAAACCATGGCCAATGTAGTGCTGACCAAAGGTGGTAAAATACGGTGGAAATTTGGAACTTTCGTGAACAAAGTTCCGTAAAGCCGAGCCAATTAAATGGATATTTTGATCCCAATTCCGATGGTTATCTTGAACGTACGCTCACAGCACTGAACGGTTCACCCTTTCGCTTGCATTAGCTTCAGGGTGGTATTTAGGTGAAAACTGTTGTCTATTTAGGTGAAAACACCATACTTCAGAAGCAGATTAGAAAGTTCTTTAGACCCAAATTGTTTAGAGTTATCACTCACGAGTATTTCGGGAACGCCAAATACGTTGAACACTCGATCTTCTAAGTATTTGCACACGTTTTTAGACGTGGCTTCTCGCATTGGTTCTAAAAATACAAACCAAAATGAAACCTTTTATTGAAAAACTCTCTACTTAGAAATAATTATCTGTAGCGAAAAAACTTAATTAGTGATTGACCGATCCACCAGAGGAGTAAGATAATGTATATATGACAGTTACTTGTTTGCATTGTAATAATTCTCGTATTTCAAGCGATCATCCTTCTTGAATATTTGGCCACTGTCCATCTTTCAAGCATAACTTCGTTTCGTTATACCAACCGAAACAGGTCTTATCAGTTCGATAATGGTAGCCCTGCAAATGTCAAGAGCTTCGAATTAATAAAATCAAATCCTGGTGAACGATTTTTCTTTATTCTCGGCATGGCCATTGTGAATTCATAATAGGATGGATCCTCAATGAACATCTCTGTGGTCTGCATTTAAGGCCATTTAAATACAGCTTGTAATACATGTAGAACCTTTTTAATATATAAAAATAGTTGGTCAATCATTTTTGTATGTTTAAGCTATTGTTTTAGAGTTCTATAGTATGAAGAAAAATTTGCATTTAATCTGACTTGAATTGGTAAGTTACTGTGAATGATTGGTGATACATTAAAATCGCCTACGGAACTTTGGAACAGTTGAAATAAGCTTTTTCTCTAAATCTGGTTCAATATTAAATAATTTAGCCCTATGCATGTTATAGAGAAACACAGTTTTGGCTCGTACTCTTGGTGGTTTCAGATAATCATATAAGTATATCAATTTGTTGTTCTATGAACATCACAATAATAAAGGTGTTTAGGAAAGTGCGTTTCATTTTATCGAAGGCTTTTGGTAGATCTATTAAGCAGAATACTTAAGGACAGAGTTTTTACATTTAGTTGATTTCGGATTTTTAGTAAATTTAACAAAAAGTTAGTCACAGAACCGTGGTGGTCAATTGGTGGATCCAACTAACTTCATGTTGAATCTGCATATCCTGCAAATATGTGCCATCTAAACGCGGAAAAGCCTTGTATCATGGTCAAATGATCTAATAAACTCAGTAGTCGCTAAATTAATACGTCGAATTACGATTAGTTAATTATCTGTATGGTATCGCGAAAGTTAACGCAATGATTTCGACTTCATTGTTCAGTAAGAACATTCTTGAATGCAATACTATTTCTGCAACCTATCTATATAATATCGCAAACATTATCGGAAAGTTTTGTTAATAAAGTCGCCATTCCCGATGGTGGTAAAATTGTGCTTTTGATACCATTAGCTTATTAGAAATATTAAAAGCTTTACTTTGTTCAAGAGATACATCCAACAAATTTAAACGACTAATGAATCCTGCATATATTTGGACACGATAAACCGCGACGATAATTATGACCTTACGTTTTATTTTGGGTACTGGATAATTGGTCTTCAACTATATTTGTAAAATTGCAACAAAATAGACTTGAGCTTCCACTCTAAATTCAACCCAACCATGCCAAGGTTGTTCTAGACATACATTCGAAATTCTGTTTTTCTATGCCAGTTTTGTTATAGACATCCATCCATAATACCATCTTACTATGCCAGTGTTGTTGTAGACATACATTTTAAATGCTATCCAACCACGCTATGCCACCACTGTTGTTTCGGACATACAATCCTAAATCTACCTTATAGGGTCAGTGTTGTTCCCAATATACATTAGATTATCTGTTACTATGCCAGTGTATTAACACTGGCTTAATAAAAAAGAATTTCGATTGTATGTCTTGAACAACATTGGCATAGTTGGGTGGAATTTTCAGTATATGCTCATTACAACATTGTAAATCAAAGTGTTAAGAACTCATGTTTACATTTGTTTCGCAAAGAGAGTTTAATCGTGAACTTTGTTAAATAAAATACCACGGTAACATTAGCATCTTTACTTAAATCTCCCAAACTCAATTTGGCACTTTTCGTACTTGAAATAAATTAATAATACGGTTCTTTACAATCTTTCCAACCTGTTTTGGGGCGCAACGCACTCCCAACTCTATCACGGTTCGCTAATTTATGTCCTACCTTACGCAATTACATTCAAATTGCATAGCTCCATGCCAGCCGATAGTACTGACAGATTGGTTGGCTCATGAGTTCTGCACTCCACAGGGGGTCAAAGATGTGTTTATTTACACCAACGATCGTTATAAGATGGTGAAAAATCCTTTTTGCATCCCGCCCCTATCGGGATTCGAACCCGGTACCTTCCGCTCCAACTGCCGCAGCCTTAACCACTGCGCCATTTGGTCAGTCGGTTTTTTACAATTTGGACAAATGAAACAGAAAACCGTTAAACATAAACGTTTGTTCTAGCCTTTTGAATTCCTTACCAAATAAATCTACTGAAGTATGACGAGCATACTGACCTCAAAATAAAAATTGTTAACGTGAGAACGCAATATAAGTACAAGACATCATCATAACATCACGTAGCATACACATATACACGGATGAGGCTCATCAGATCAAAAAACTAAATAATCATTTAGAAATTACACCGCCAAAGATGATCAACTGATTAGTCTTCTATATATGTTGGATTTATCTTATGTCATTGATCAAACATACAACCCATCTATTTGTCATTTCATTTTTTTTGTTGTATTTTAACGAAAATACCACAAAAAATTGTACTGAAATTAACAATCAACTAAATTGACAGACGACATACACTCAACAAGAGACACATTACAAAATAATGGACAAAATTTTGTGTAGGTGGTTCCTTCACTCAACAATAAAAACAAAACAAAAAACTATTATTCGTGATAATGTTTTTATCGTTTAACCCTGTGCAGTCTGTATACTTTTTCTGTACATATATCGAAGCAACATCTATCTTAATGGGTTAACACAATTAATATTATTTTTTTTGTACATGTGCAGAAGGTTTTCCCCGCACACCGATTTTCATAACAAAATAAAATAAATTTTAAATTTCAATTTATTCAATTTAATTGTGACACATGATCTTAATTTTGGTTCGTTGAAAAAATAGTTTTGGTTTGAAGATTAAACAAAAAAAAAAAAATAAAATCATGTAAAGTGTCTGGCGCCAAAACATTACATTGTTCGAGATTTGTTTTTTTATTTTATTTGATTTCTATTCTCGAAAGGATCGAATTTTTATATTTGTTTTCATGCAATGCACTTCAGCAGTTTTCATCTCGCATGATAATAGCAATTTTGGGTTTTTTTGAATTTTAATAAATCAATAAAAATGATTTGACGGTTTTTATCGGTTCGATATATTGAATTCTCTTAACCAGAATCGGGATTCAATCAGCACAAATACTCCATTCGATTGTTAATGATTTTATTTATGTTTAACATTTTTTTTTGTGTCTTCCAAGGAGTTGTATAAAAAAGACCACGCGCCCCTATTGTTTATGATAAATGGTTTTTATTTAAAAATGAAATTTTTACAGAATATATTTTTTGTTAAATTAATTAATCATTTGGTTAATTTAAAAGAAATTTTTTCATTGGCTTGTTTTTGTTTGATGGTAAGTTTTATGTTCTTAAAGGTGTTAAATGTTATGTTATTTTGATGTTGTCAATCAATTTTTGGGATTTTTTGTTTATGTTAATTGAGGTTTTGATATCAATTGAACATGAAGTTTCACAGGCGTAGGAGTTGAAAGGTAACAGTTTTTGAATGTTACAGTTTTCTTTACAACGAATAGGAATTTTAATTAGCGTTTGAATTTTCTTTCCAAAGGTTTTGAATTGTTGTATAGGTACCACATAAATGGGTGTGTGATACCGCATATTATTTGTTTATAACGTGGTGCACAATTTTTTTTGTAAAATAATTGTAAACTTTAATGAACTTAAAATTTTATAGTGGGAAGTGTTTACCTTGTAATATAACAGTACTTAAATTGTTGATCCAATAAGGAATAAGAATAAACTAAAACAATTATAACTAAAGAACTTGAACTGAGTGAAATCGTGAAATTCTTTTCAAGTGTTATAGTAATGTGCAAGAGATCTTATGTGATTATGAATGGCGCGCTTGATAAACCAGGAAGAAACAAGAATAAAGTCCTGATTGAGGTAGGATTTATTTGTACTAGAGGTAGTCTACGTAAATCGGATTTATAAATGCAAAAGTTTAATTACATGTATATGTTATAACAAATTGTACGTTTCGTTTCACGACAGTAATATTATCTCGTTATCGACTAAATGGGAAAGTATAATTACAGATACGAATGTTCATTGCCAGGTTTGCATGATAGAGTCAAGATACCAATAAGATTTTAGTATCATAATAACCGGTGCTGTGACTTCTATGAGCGAAAGGGAACACTTTTTTGTATATTTGGGATAACATAGTGGGCAGAGATAGGGTGAAATTTCGGCATCATATTGACTTTTATTCATTGAAATAGGGGCAGTGGACACTAATATGATTTTAAGTCTGTAAGCTCCAATACGGTGGAAGCACGGGTATTCAGTATATATGTATGTTGGACAAAGCTGAAATATATATATATATATATATATATATATATATATATATATATATATATATATATATATATATATATATATATATATATGTAGGATCGCAAACCATATACGTCGCAACGCATCCCACCGCATCATGGAAATATTACAAATCACCCTATATAATAATTATTATAGTACATAATAATCAACGGTAATTATATTTACCAAAGTTATGTATATGAGGAGAAATATAATTTGGAGGATTGGAGAGGCACTCTCGATTTGGTTGTAAAGAAGTAAAGTTGAAAATACATTGTTGCGTATATGTGCTAGTTTTGGGTTTTATTTATTTTTCCTGTTACCAATTTTATCCCGCACACTACAAATTTGGGGGCTCAACCGATTACTCAACCTCTTATTCAACAAGTTACACTTTTGGAGCTGCTTCAAGTCAATATTAGTTGGCATTAACAATTTATGGTACGTACAGTGGAATTTTTACGTAAATGTGCGATTAACGGAAACGTCATTGACCGTAAATGAATGAACAAATAGTGTAGTGCTGTTTAAGTGTAATAAGTGAATCCACATTTCGAGAGGAAGTAGAATTGTGATTAGATCTCGTAAACTGTATAATGGGTAAAAACAAAAAAAAAAATAATAAAAATCGTGATGATAACGATGCCGCGGGTTCGTTTGACGAGTCCGAATTCATGCGAGGCTTTCAAGCGAGTCTACGGGAAATCACAGAACAGGTATTAAATCGTAATCCTGTACATTCATCAACTAATAACGGGATTCAGAATGGACCAAACCCAACGATAAATCAACCAAACAGTAACCACGTGGCAAACCATTTTTCGTTGCGTGATTTGGATGGATATGTACCGGCTTTTGACGGTAATGGCTCGTATTCGATTGACAAATGGTTGGATGACTTTCAAAACGCCGCAACTCTGTTAAAATGGAATCCACTTGAAAAACTCGTTCATGCCCAACGATGCCTTAAGGGTGCCGCTAAAACGTCCTTAAGAACGGGTGTAACGATTACTTCTTTTGAAGAGCTGAAAGCACATCTTTTAAGTGAATTCAAGCGTACTGAGAACAGTGCTGACATCCACCGGTTACTAATGCAACGTAGAAAGAAGAAAACAGAAACGTTGCACGAATATTTTTTGGAAATGAGAGAACTAGCAGCTCGAGGACGTGTTGATATACCAGCTACTATTCAATACACAATTGATGGGATTGATGATGTCGCTGCTAACAAAGCTATGTTGTATGGAGCAAAAACTGTCGCAGAATTTCGAGAAAAGCTAGAGGTTTATTCAACGTTTAAAATACGAAACGACAACACAAGTTCAAGCTATTCGGCACCGCCAACAAAAACAAAACAGATAAAATGTTATAATTGCGGAGAGAGTGGCCACTTATCAAGAAATTGCAGACGACGTGCTGATGGATCGAAATGCTTTGGTTGCAACGAGTACGGTCATATTGCGGCAAAGTGTCCAAAAAAAATTAAAAACACTGGATGCGCAACTGAACATAGAGCATTATCTACAGGATGTTACAAAGAAATCAAAATCGGTAATCACTCAGTACAAGCACTGATAGACACAGGAAGTGAGGTTACATTGATAACGGAAGATGAATGGAAAATTTTAGGGTCACCAGAACTTGAAAACAAAGTTATTCAAATTAGTGGTATAGCAAATGGCCATGCAGATACTATGGGATATTTTGAGTCTAAAATCTACATAGACGACAGCGAATTTGATGCCAAAATTCAGGTAGTGCCAGCTAATGTATTGCATACGAAAGTGATAATCGGGAAAGATGTTTTGACTGGTACAGAAATTTCTATCGGGCAGAAAGAGATACGAGTCAAGAAAGTAGCGGAAGTGCTGCCGTCGATAGACGTTAACGAGGGCCTAAATATTGGTGATCGCAAATATATAGCCGCTATTGAGACTCTGGTAAGCAACTATCACCCTATTAATAACAATGTCTCCCCTGTACAGATGAAAATCATTTTGAAAAACGAAACACCAGTGTATCAACCACCACGACGCCTCTCGCCAGGAGAAAAAATCGAAGTTGAGCGGCAGATAAATGAGTGGCTCAAAAATGATTTTATCAGACCAAGCAATTCGGAGTTTGCTAGTCCGATAGTACTGGTTAAAAAAAAGGACAATTCAATTAGACTCTGCGTGGATTACCGACGCCTAAACAAACAAATTGTCATGGATCGTTACCCTCTGCCTATAATAGAGGATCATATCGACCAATTATACGACGCTTCAATTTTTACGACGTTAGATTTGGAAAATGGGTTTTTCCATGTCCCCGTTGAAGAAACCAGTATAAAATACACCTCTTTTGTAACGCACTGTGGCCAATTTGAGTTTAAAAGAGTACCTTTCGGCTTATGTACCGCTCCAGCGGTGTTTCAACGGTATGTCAACTGCATTTTCCGTCCATTGGTTTTAAAAGCGAAAATACTGATATATATGGACGACATAATAATACCTGCCAAATCTACAGATGAGTCAATCAGAAAACTTAAAGAAGTTTTAAAGCTGGCTGAATCAAATGGTCTTCGAATTAAATGGAAGAAATGTTCTTTCCTCTACAGTAACATCGACTATCTCGGATACGAAATTTCTAAAGGCGTTATTAAACCTTCATTAGCAAAAACAAAGTGTGTAAGGTCTTTTCCTGAACCAAATACCATTAAAAAGTTACAAAGTTTCTTAGGTTTAACCGGCTACTTCAGAAAATTTATTCCGAATTATTCAGTAGTCGCGAAACCTCTAAGCGATTTATTGCGGAAGGACTGTTCGTTTAATTTCAGTATAAGACAAAAACAGGCTTTCGAACAACTAAAGGAATTTTTAGTGGATCAACCAGTGTTGGCAATCTACCAACCAACAGCAGAGACAGAGCTTCACACCGATGCATCAAAATTGGGATTTGGTGCTGTACTCTTACAAAAAGGTGACGACTCTAAATTTCACCCAACATACTATTATAGCCGAAAATCAACTCCTACGCAAGAAAGATATTCCTCGTATGAATTAGAAGTGCTTGCAATAGTCTATGCACTTAAAAAACTACGCGTTTACTTACTTGGAATTGATTTTAAAATCATAACGGACTGTAGCGCCTTCAAATGGACCATGGAAAAAAAAGAAATTTCAGCACGCATAGCAGGTTGGGCTCTCCAACTACAGGAATTTCAGTATACGTTAGAGCACAGACGCGGGGATCAAATGAAACATGCTGATGCTCTCAGCCGCAATCCATTAGTTATGGTGATCGAATCCAGCTTTTTAGAAAAACTAAATTGTGCACAGAAGAAAGATACGAATTTACAGTTAGTTGCTCAATTACTCGAACACGGACCTCACAAAGATTATGTTAATGAGCGGGGTGTAATTTTTAAAATACCACCTGATGGAAGGAAGCTTTTTTGTGTCCCGAAGTCACTCCAAAATGAGCTAGTTCGTAAGGTGCACGAAGATGGCCATTTTGCTGCTAGAAAAATGGAAGAAATTATTGGAAGAGACTATTACTTTCCCAAAATTCGTAAAGTTTGCGAATCATGCAGAAACAGCTGTATAAAGTGTATATTGGCCGAGAGAAAATTGGGCAAACAAGATGGTTTGCTTAACCCGTTACCAATAGCAGATGGACCATTAGCCACCCTTCACATCGATCACTTAGGTCCACTGGTAAGCACTAAAAAACAGTATAACCATCTTCTCTCTATTATAGATAGTTTTTCGAAGTACACTTGGCTTTTTCCTGTTAAATCAACAACTACTGCAGAAGTTCTCCAGAAAATAGAACAGTACAGGACGAATTTTGGAAACCCTGCCATAATTATCTCTGATCGTGGTACTGCCTTTACGTCGAACAGTTTTCAAGACTTTTGTAAAGAACAAGGAATTCATCACACGCTAATAACTACTGGAGTTCCTCGGGCAAATGGTCAGGTGGAAAGAATTCATCGAGTCATCATACCAGCACTCACGAAATTGTCAATTGAATGTCCAGAAAACTGGTTCAAACATGTTAGTTCTTTACAACGCTTCCTTAATTCTACCTTCCAAAGAAGTATTAATCGCAGTCCATTCGAAGTTATGTTTGGCACGAAAATGAGGAACCCTGAAGACCTACATCTGGCCAAAATTATCGAGGAAGAACTTATAAATGAATTCATAGATGAGAGAAACGCTATACACGATCAAGCAAGAGAAAGCATAGCCAAAGTTCAACAAGAAAATCGTAGAACCTTTAATCGCAAGCGGAAGGAAGCTATGAAATATAACGTTGGATATATGGTTGCAATTAAAAAGTGTCAATTCGCGACAGGAGAAAAACTATATCCTAAATTTATGGGACCCTATAAGGTCGTTCGAGTCGGTTATAATGATCGCTACGAAGTCTAGCGAATAGGTATTCACCGCGGTCCCAAACTAACAACCACAAGCGCCGATTATATGAAACCCTGGTCACCGTATGAAGATAGTGAAGACAGTGAAGACTGTGACGTTGATGATGATGCAGCCGACAACATCGAAAATACCAACGCCGGAATTGGTGAATAATGACGCTATTGATAACGACGAAAATAACGACGAATATTATAAACGACGGTATATTCACGACAATATACAAACGACGAATATCATAAACGACGGTATATTGACGTCAATATACTAACGACGAATTTAACGACGGCTCATAAATATTGTGAGTGTAAATCATTAGCGTTTTTAAAAAACCATTTGATCGGGTCGATCAAACAACAGGATGGCCGATTGTAGGATCGCAAACCATATACGTCGCAACGCATCCCACCGCATCATGGAAATATTACAAATCACCCTATATAATAATTATTATAGTACATAATAATCAACGGTAATTATATTTACCAAAGTTATGTATATGAGGAGAAATATAATTTGGAGGATTGGAGAGGCACTCTCGATTTGGTTGTAAAGAAGTAAAGTTGAAAATACATTGTTGCGTATATGTGCTAGTTTTGGGTTTTATTTATTTTTCCTGTTACCAATTTTATCCCGCACACTACATATATATATATATATATATATATATATATATATATATATATATATATATATATATATATATATATATATGTATATATGTATATATATATATATATATATATATATATATATATATATATATATATATATATATGTATATAATTATATATATATATATATATATATATATATATATATATACAGTGGCGAGCAAAAATGGATACATAGATTTAAATATTTTAGATTTTTATTTCTATAGTTCTTTTTTTATTATATACAAAATAAAAATATGCTTAGGTTATAACTTTGTAATATTATTCATTAGAATTTATTAAAAAAATAACAATAATTCAATTTATTAAAAAGTTATATTGCACACAAATAGCATTTGAATGGTATCCATATTTGCACGTTTTTACCAAAGGTTCAAAAATATTTTCAAACTTTAATCCAAAGCCCATTATTTTCAATAACTGATTTTATTCGTCTGGGTATACTTTTGACAAGTCCCTGGATATATTCACGAGGAATTTTTATCCATTCTGTTTCAACTTGCCGCCATAATTCGTCTTCGTTTGTAGGTGGGTTGCCATACGCGGTTTAATCGATGTTTGACGAATGCCCATAGATGCTCTAAGTTTTTTAATTTCTTAGTTTGAAATTTCTGGTCTGCTAGCCAATTTTTTACTACATTAGGTGTTTCGGGGCTTCATCTTGCTGAAAAACGATTTGCACGTCCGGATTAGCACATTCATCTAGAAACTTCACTACATAAGTTTAATTTCAGAATTTCCCGATAAACTGCTTTTCTCATAATGCAATTGATCCTTACTAATGGGTCAACATTCCACCACGTGAAGCATCCCCAGACCATTAAGGATCCGCAATTGTGCTTTACCATTATCTTTACATGGTGTTTCTTAATTTTTTCGTGTGGTCGTTTCCAGTAATAGGATTTTCCATCTGATTGAAACCGATTAATTTTAGTCTCGTCGGACTAAATCACCTGTTTCCAATCATCAATAGACCGATTTCTATGAAATTTTGCAAATTTGAGCCGCACTTTGATATATTTACAAGATAACGCTGATTTTTTCTTCTTAACATATGCCTGCAAGCCTATTCTTTGCAACGCCCGCCGTGCTGTCCACTCACTCTTACCCAACTCTTTTCTAATTTTGTGAGGTGTATTTATTAGTTTGTTACTTTGGTTCACTTTTTTTTCTTTAAAAGTCGCGCAATCGCCCGAGAATCTCTACTTTTTAGAAGCTGTGAACGTCCCTTACAACCATTTGATTTGCCCAAATTATTTCTATTTCTTACATTACGTACAGTCCGATAACACTCGTAATTGAGATTCATTTTTCCTTAGTGAAAATCCTTTTTCGCAAAAATAAATAATGTTTTGTTCTAATTCGATTGATATTTTTTCATTTTAAAAAATTGGTTGTGTTTTAAAAACAAATAACTAAAATTTTGAATAAAACTTGTAAAAGCAAAATTTCACTCTTTGAAAATTTAATAAATATATAAATTAAAATAAAATTTAATACGGGTGAAATTCATTTATTTTATAGGGACATAAAACGTGCATATATGGATACATATCACCTACACAATGAATTTTTAATTTTTCTTCCTGGATTATAGTTTATTTTTAAATGAATTATATGAATGACATTGTAAACTTGTAATTTTGATAGTAGTTTTTTTTAAATTATAAAATTAGACCAATCGAAATTAATAATACAAAAATTTGGAATTACATATCCATTTTTTCTCGCCACTGTATATATATATATATATATATATTAATATATATGTATATATATATATATATATATATATATATATATATATATATATATATATATATATATATATATATATATATATATATAAATATATATATACACAAGTATATAGATCAAAAAGTTCCCGGAATTTATTCAGAAAATTAAAAATACAAGTTTATTAATCTAAATCTATACTGTTCAAAGTAATCCCCATCGATTACAACACACTTATGCCAGCACTTGATCCAATCCTCGAAACATTTTTTATATTCGGTTTTCGGTATGTCCATCAGTGCTTTCTGCGATTTTTTCATTATTTCTTCTCGGCTGCTGAAACTCGTTCCCTATAGTGGTTTGTTAACTCGATTGGACAGAAAGAAGTCACAGGGACCCAAATCAGGTGAATCGTTACAGGTGAATTTTCGCCAAAAAATTACGAATAATGATGACACTGTGTGAGGGCGCGTTATCATGGTGCAAAATTCCACGAGTTTTCTGCGCACAATTTTGGTCTCTTTTGGTGAATTGCTTCACTCAAACATCTCATAACGCCCAAATAATACTCTTTGTTTACGATCTGGCCTTCTGGCAAACATTCATGTTGCACTACACCGTTATAATCCATGAAAACCGTGAGCATTCCCTTCTTTTTTTATTGAAAATGACGTGGTTTTTTGGTCTCGTGGTCATTTGGTGAACGCCATTCACTTGCTTGATGTCTGGATCGTACTCATAAACCAACGTCTCATCTCCAGTTATGATCCTTTTGATGAATGCGGAATTGGATTCAGCCTTGCAAATCATGTCTTTTGCTACGTTAACGCACGGTCTCTTTTTTGCATGAAGTTTAGGTCTTTTGGCACCAATTTTGCTGCTACACGACGGAAACCCAAATCATTAACCAAAATGTTTTGGATGAATCCATAGGCAATGTTCAAGTCCTCCACTATCTCTCTGGTAGTTAATTTGCAGTGATTGACCAACATTTTGTTTACTTTATCAATGTTTTCGTCGGTTTTCGATGTCGATGGTCTGCCACTATGTTTATCATCTTCGATTGACTCACGACCACGTAAACCGCTCGTGCCACTAGTAAACGACCGTTTTCTTAAGAGAATCGTTGCTGAAACACTTTTACAACATTTCCAACGTTTGCGCACCATTAAATCCGTTTTTACGCAAAATTTAATACAAGTTGGTTGTTGCAAATTTAAATCCATTTCTAAAGTTGTAAATAATCGCCAACACACACAGAGATAGATGTATTTGTTTGTTTGTTTGTTTGTTTTTATCTCTACAATCTGTTTTGGGGCTCGAGGCACTTCCAACTCTTTCGCGGTTCGCTTATTTACGTCCTTACCTTACGCCATTACAGCCAAATCGAGGACGTACGGCTATAGGTCCGATTTACGTAGAACCATCTGCACATTGCAAAGCTCCATGCCAGCCTATAGTACTGACATGGAAGATGGGTTGGCCCATGAATTCTGCACTCCAACAGGGGGTCATAGATGTGTTCATTCACACCACCGATCGTAATCGTATGGTGAAAAATCCCTTTACCATCCCGCCCCTATCGGGATTCGAGAGATAGATGTACTTTTGACTACGTAACTTTTGCAAATGTCAAGTTATGATGCTGAGATTTAGAGGGAATATCAACAACTGAAAAAAACAAAACTCAAATCGGAACGAGGGGAACGCCACACGGTGGTTATTCCGGGAACTTTTTGATCAAGGTGGTATATATATATATAAATATATATATATATATATATATATATATATATATATATATATATATAAATATATATATATATATATATATATATATATATATATATATATATATATATATATATATATATATATATATATATATATATATATATATATATATATATATATATATATATGAGGACTACTCAACTTACGACGAGCCGCTGTTCCAGACCAGTCGTAAGTCGAGAATCCTTTGACCACTGATCTAATTACAACTTTTTTTTTTAAATAAAATTGTTGAAATGGTCGAATGGTTTAATTCCAAATCTCGAGGTCGTCGATTAACTATTTTTACATCCCAGACTTCAGCGTCAGGGTTTTTTAGATGCTGTCATGGTACTGATCCCAAGAGTTAAAAGAAAGTACGCGGATGTAATAGCCGCTGCTTATATCCCAGAGGAGCACGATCTAGCGCCACCTGTTGAAGACAAACGACTGACAATCTATTGACTGAGAAAAGGACTAACCTTTGTCATCGGATTTAATACTAATGTACACCACATATTATGAGGCAGCACTGATATAAATATTAGAGATGAGTATCTTTTTAAATATATTGTTACTGAATACATGGAAGTTGCTAGCATTTGAAGTATAATAACTTTTGTTAATGCCATTAGGGAATAAATTCAAGACATTCACTTTTCATCGGCAATTGGTACGTCTCTGATTTTGCTTTGTTGTCTGAAAACATATCAAATTTGATCTAGAAATCATTTAAAAGCAATTACAAGAAAACGGAGCTATCAGATCTATGAATCTTTATAAGGTTTAATTCGAAAATGAAATGCGATTGCAGATTAGTGATTGCCCTGTGTTAACAGTAGTTTAGTTACGATTTCTCAGGTGTCTCTACCTCGATTTGTTACGATTTGTCAGGTGTCTCTGGCTATACCTTGCTTTCCTTACCTATCGTTTTATGTAAACGGCTGTATGAATAGGTCCGGTGTTATCAGGGAATCTTTCCTAGTACTTGGTCCTGCAGTCCTATCAATCAATCAATTTATGATACAGTCATACATTATCAGATTATTAATTCTATTTATAATAAATTGTTGAGATAAAAGCTATCATTGAAATGAGAGTTCGAACCATATTATGATGCGACAAAATAAACCGTCCACCAACCATATTGATTTACTAAAACCACTAGTTTTGTAGCTAAACACCAGGGGAAAGAGAAATTTTTATGGTCTGATGAGTTAAAATTTGAACTATTTGGGTCAAAGAGGCGAAAAAAGTTTGGCGAGGTTGGATTGCGGGACTCAAAGATAGATTTTGAAAGAAGGCTGTGAAACACGGTGCTGGTATAGTATTTTGATATGGGGTTGCTTCTCAGCTAACGGAGTCGGTGAGTTCGTATTGGTTGACGAGATAATGAAGGGGAACGACTATGTGAAAATATTAAATCAAAATTTAAAAAAAATCTGTGCGTAAATTACATCTTGAGCGACGTAACACTTTTCAACAGGATACTCCAAATACACTTCGAAAGTCGCACCGATATATAAAAAAAAAAATTAATCGGCTTGAGGGGACCTACCAAATCTAAGATCTCAATTCGATTGAGAATTTGTGGTCGATCATCGATAATAATATTCCGATCACTAAAAGAACTGACAAAAGAGAATTTTTCATATTAATTAAGGAGACATGTGAAAATATTGGGATAGAGCTCACAGCAAAGCTATGTTGAAAGTATACCAAACAGACATGAACCTGTTAAAAACGCTAAAGAAGGACTGACACAACATTTTTACCGGCTCAACATTTCATCGAGGCTTAGATTAAATATATATTTAGTTTTGGATCCACTGATTATGAATATAGAATATTTCTAGTTGATACAGTCGTTTTTTCACTGCCCTTTCCGATATTCTGTTATTCAATTTTTTTTTTAACTGGCTCCATCGATCTGGATCCATCGATGCACATTGTTGCAAGCAATTAGAATACGCCAGATTTCTCTCTTTATGCAGTGAAGCCATCGTCCTCGACAGAGACCTCCTCGCCTACCGAAAAGCGTATCTCTCTTTAAGTTCGCTGTATCATTCGGTTCGAATTATTATTCGTGACTGACCGATTTGGACGGAATCCTCTTTGGTAGGAGAGCTATACCGCGATAATTCCCGCATTTCAAGCGATCATCCTTCTTGAATATTATGGGCATAACGCGGCCATTTTCCATTCTTCAGGAATAACTTCATTTCAGCACACCGCAGTCGAACAAGGTCAAAAAGACAGTTCCAAAAAGTTAGCCCTCCGAATATCAAGAGTTCTGAATTAATGCAATCAACTCCTGGTGAAAGATTCTTCTTTAATATCTGCCACTGATCACTTCATCAGGTTGGTAATTGGATCGCAAAACGCTATTGCTGACAAGATCTTGATATTTTCGTTGCGTTTCTTCATTTATCCGCCGATTGTAGCTTAATGGTTAAGAGAGTTTCTCATCGCGCCGCGGTCTCGAGTTCGATTCCCGCCGTTGACCAAAAATTAACATGCAACCGGATGACATAAAAACGCGTTTAGGTGTAAAAACATTCGTTGGGCTGACCACCTACAATGTGCACCAATCGTTAAAATTGGTTCGTAAGGTCTCATTTGAGATGCAGTAAGGGCCGTATTTTGCTTCATTTATCAGACCTTCACAGGTGAGTCTCGTTGTATATTCTCCTGTCCTGACCAGATAATGATCACTGCCTACGAACTTTGGTGACGACCGATAAAGATCTTACGTCTAAGACAAACCGAGCCCGCTCTTTTCAAATCAACACATGGTCAATTTAGCTTCGGATGTTTTAGTTGGATGTGCTGATGTTTCCAAATGGATATTTTTATGAGGAAAGAATGAACTTGTCACTTTGAGATCATGAGCGATCGCAAAGTACATCATTATTGCCTTATTTGCGGTCGTAGTTCCGTGTCGGGAGTATGGATCTATATTATTACATAAGTCGGTCTAATTTCTACCTTGCTGTAACATTTAAGTCACCAATCACCAATCTGACATCGTGCTCAGATATAGAGCCCACCAGAATATCCAAATTATTGTAAAATGAGTCTTTTTCTTGTGGTTGGCTTACATCAGTGGGCATATGTACATATAGACAACTAACAGGTTGGTTAATCTCATGTGCAAGCGAAGCTGACACATTCGACTATCGGCTTCTTGGACTGGACTATGGTTTAATGTGATATCGAACTCCAAGATTTTTGAGGTCATCACCAATGTGTAGTTATGTGTAGCCTTGGGTCACATGGTCACCAGTTTTAGGCCATCGAGTTTCTTATAGCACTACGAGTTCCACCCGATACTCTTTCGTATATGTGATATGGCCGTCAAACTTACTGCAGCTTTTCTAAGTGACTGCACGTTCCACGTGCCTATATCCCCAATCTCGTGTCCGGGCACTTAAGCGGGAGGTCATTGTTGTTTTGGCGGTTTTGATTTTGTATGTTGACATTTTTTACATTTGTTAAATGACCAGCAATCCAACCAGAGTTAGTCGCCTCCTATAACGATAAGCTCTGGGTGCTGTGATGGTTTTCTATGGGTCTTATATTTCGTTCGAAATATTTATGAAACATGGATGCCCTCACCCATGGGGCTGATCTATTATTCAATAGATTGCTGGTATTAGATGCAACAATTAGGAGTTCATTTTTGGCATTTTCATGTGTGGTTATATTTTGATGTTAAATCCTGTTATTCTATATGATTAGTGCTGTTCCTTATTTAGGAACATGAAGAGAATTTCCAGGCTTATCTTATAAAGGTGTATGTGTTAAGTATGTAATTGATGCATTGAAATATTGAATACTGAACTTTTACTTTATTTTTGCATTTTATTGCACCAGAAGTTAGTTCTTGTGATATTCAACGTAATTTAAAATTAACTTAAATCTATGTGCGAGTACATATATACGATCAACGTTATATATACCTGACCATTATCATAAACGTAAGATAAATATAGAACTAAATAATTATATCACCGACAAACGATCGATGTTCTTTCGTTATCGTGTCCATATAAGTTAAATGCCAGTTTAATTCAAGGTTTAGCATATCATAATCTCTCGAAGCAATAAAAGTTATCCTCATATTTAGCGTGTAGGTGGCTTCCTTCAATTCAAGTTGTTGTCTTTAAGAACATATAAAATCTTCTCGCATTTCAACATAATCTCGTAGTTTTATTGTATTCCAATAAAATTTGGTTTTAATCTTCAATCATGGAATGCCGACAGGTACTTGAGTTATATGTAAAAACTATATTTGTACATTATATATTCAATAAATAAATATGAAAAGCATATTGAACGCGTCTATATGTGTATACAGTGAATTGTACTCAATACTCCCATATATAGTAATCATACTAATCAATCACGTTAGGTTGTCGTTATAGTTTTTCCACTTAAATCTCTTATCGGTTTGACCTAATTTTTCCGCACTGATATCTGATATGTTTATGATATATTTACATATAGTGTTTGAACGATGCCTCAAATCAAATCATCTCAATCCTATCGACCTCACTGTGTGTATCCACCTGTTTTGTTATAATAAACGTTTTAAAATTCTCACCTATATGTGTAGTTCAAATTAATCGTTACCTTTCTCAAAGGAAAAAAAAATACAACAGCGACATGACAAGTGTTCATCAATCAAACACACACTAGACTATGGCTCGATTATATATCAAACATAAAAGGACAATGATTATAAGGATATTATGTATTTCGAAAGGAGGAATTATTGAAATTTTTAAATTCGGTTGAATTTCGAATCATGTTGCTTAACAACACAGCACAATGTCGACATAATGATTGTATTTCTTTGTGAAACCTTACAAAACGTATTTTATGTTGGAAGTTCATTATATAGTATATACATACATATATATATAAAAGAAGGTACATGTGGGGAGGGCACGATTTGTGGTTTTCGTCCTCTTTTTCTAGAAATATAAGTCGGAAATGTACACAAAATTAATTTCAAATATACGACGACGATTATTGATTTTTGTATATTTTTGCTATTTTGCATTCACTGAAACTTGAAAAGGATGTTCCTGTAAAGAATAAAAGTATTAAAACTTGATACATAGACATAGTAGAGTATTTGGGTTATAATCGGCTTGTCGCGTATAAAAGATTTGCAATTTGTTATAGAAATTTGTTTTCTAATTACTCAAAGCCACACATAGTGGAAGTGGTATACGAGCATGTGTATATTTAAGTAAAAACCAGAACTGTATCTCGAAGCATATCAATGTATCTCTCATGAGGAATGTTGTTCGCCTTATATTGCAATTGCACGCATTACTCTTAACTCTCAAACTGGAGTCGTTACTCCACCATCTTCTAAGGATTTTCCAAACCTAGTAAGTTGGTGTACGTTTTAAAACATTCCTCTGATAACATGTTGTGATGCTATTGCACATTACTCTCTATGGGGAGTACAAACGTTAAAAATCGAGTTTTTGCTCTGCCAAACTATCTAAGTTATTCTGAGCTGAATATCCTAAATGTTGGATGTGTGTCTACTTTTGTTAACTATTCTCGCACGGAGGCATTTGACATCAGTTTGTGTTCCATGTCCTTCACTAAATTTATATTAAACGGGAGAGTGACGAATGATTTTCTCACCTCCCATCACCGCTGTAATTTTTTAAATATTAATTTAAAAAAAAGACCACCTAAACCTTACATTCTCTCTTGAGCTTGTTTCCTTACTCGAGCCACATATGATGATTAAGTCTTCTGTAGACATAGAGCTAAAGCGATCAAAACAGCGTTTGAGATTTCGTGTCCACTTATTTCTAACCAAATAAATAGCTACAAACCCTTTTGGTGTTCTGCCCTGAAACATTTTAGGAAAACAACCACATAGCTGAAGAATAAGGCCAGAAGATCTAATCTTTAGTCTGATTGGCAATGGGGATAGTTTCTTAGCCGCACAAAAGATGTACAAATAAGAATTAAGAAGATCACAGAGATCCTCCAGGTTAATCTTCTGTGAGGAAGTCAATAACCTGCTATAGTTAGGCTTAATAAGTTGATGAGGAATAATACTTGTAGATTTGATTCACTTCATCTATCTATAAAGGAAGTATAGGCAACCTATTTCTCACTATCCATTTACCGGGTTGTAAAGCCATTACAACCGACAATACTGGTATAGTCACCAACGATTTAGATATAATTCCCTTAGACCTGCCGGTCCTGATAGTATATTTCATTGAGTATTACAGAATGAATATCCTCTCAATGAAGAATATTAACTGCGTCTATTCCTGGCTTTAAGTTTTGTTACACAATTTTGGAGCAGAAGTAAAGTAATTTTTATTTATTAATAACACAAATCGTTTTGGCCTATATGTCTGTCATTAGATTTTATGTAAATCTTTAGAAATGATTGTTGATAAGTTTATTAGGGCCAACATTTAACTCCGCTCGGTTATTTCGGGATATTGATAATGCTTCTTTGTTATTTGATAATGCTTCTTTCGCCTTGATTACGATGCATGTACTTAAATTGGTATCGAACCTAACATCATCAGGTGTATTGAAAGCATGCTCGAATCTCGCATTATGATATGTGAGGTTAAGGATACATTTATTTTGGTCAAGGCTTCCAAAGGTTGCTCGCAGAGAGGTGTGCTTTCACTCCTGTTGTGGCTTCTGGTCATTGACGAACTTCTTGTTATTCTTCGTGAGTTCGGTTTTGTCACTCAAAGTTATGTTGAAAATTTGGCTCTGACAGTTTCAGGCAAGCACCTATATGTCTCATTAGATTTAACTCACCACGCTCTTCTCATTATAAAACAGTGGTGTATGGAGAAGGATTTACATGTGAACTCGCCTAAAACCGATAATTCTTAGGTTCGGCCCCCAAACTACAAATCACTGGTTCTTCCAATGCTAACTTATGCATCTGTTGTTTGGTGGCCAGTGGTTAAAGTAAAATCGTCAATTGGTAAACTCAACTATGTGAAAAATATCAATTTTCGGGTTGCAACTGGAGCCATGTGTTCAACTCCACTCTTAGCTATAGCGCGTCTTCTTTACCTACCCCTAGTTACAATCGTTCAGTTTAGGTACAGCTTGTTCAGTTGCCTTTTGCCTGAGGAGTGCTGTGGTGTAGAATGGTTTCAGCTACTATTTCAGGGCATAGATCAATTAGATATAATTCGTAAACCTCCTTGTTTGTAACAAAAAGGTTACGGTCATGTGGGCTCCTGCCCGTTGGGACATGGATAGCAACAGTTTGGCTAAAATTGTTTCTCGCTTATTTTTCGTATGGATCTTAATCGTTTGGGACCAGTGATGCCGTATGCGACCAATGTTTTGATGATGTTGATAATAGCTTACACTTCATCAGCAGTTTCTTTCGACCGTATGAACAAACCGTGAGAACAGACTGAAGCTTTCGGAGTCGATATATATTTTGCGCAAACGTTATAAATATCAATGTTTTATTAGAAGCTCAGTTCGATTTTAAGGTAGAAGCGATAAATTGTGATATGGCAATTGATCATAATGCTAGAATAAAACTGTAACACATAGTAATATATAGTTAACTTGGAATGGAGATTTTCGCCCAACGAAGAGGTGATTTGTTATTGTATTTGTTTGATCTTTATTATATCCCAGAATCTCTTAAACAAAATAAACACATTTTATCTCAAGTAAAGGTTATTTTTCTTAATAACCTGAGTTGTATGACAAGTCAGTTCAATTCAATGTTGTAGTTGAATTTTGAGGACAGTCTAGTAACTTCTATTTAAGATCGTTTTTATCCTGGTAGATCGATTATCACCAATTTTGTGTTTTCATGATAACTTAAACTTAATTGGTAAGCCAAAACTATAAAAAGGTTTGAAGTGATTTGATATCATCATTAACAAGCTCCAGGACCAGGCAGTGGTTAGAGCTGTGGCAGTTGGAGCGGGAGGTACCGGGTTTGAATCCCAATAGGAGCAGGATGCAAAAGAGTTTTTTCACCATGAGATTACGATCTGTGGTGTGAATGAACACAACTATGACCCCCTGTTGGAGTGCAGAACTCATGGTTGACCCATCTTCCATGCCAGCACTATAGGCTGGCATATATCGGACCTATAGCCGTACGTCCTCGAATTGGCTGTAATGGCGTAAGAGTAGGGAGTGCCTTGAGCCCCAAAACAGATTAAAGATAAAAAAAAAGCTCCAGAAATTCAATTGTGAGTTCATTCCAATTAAATTACTCAAATTGAACTGGCTCCTCTACACTTCGAAATAATAAAAAAAAATTAGCTCAGAGTTGCAGCAATCTTTGAAGGGAGTGTCGCCTTTCAAATAGGTCACTGTCGGTGACGATGGCTTCACGGCGTAGATATCGATCTGGCACCTTCTGGTTGTTTGCAACAGTATGTAGAACTGGCTTGTGATCGAAACCGATGGAGCCAGATTGTTAATGGGATGTAAACCGTTTATATATATATATATATATATATATATATATATATATATATATATATATATGTATATATATATATATATATATATATATATATATATATATATATATATATATATATATGTATATATATATATATATATATATATATATATATATATATATATATATATATATATATATATATATATATGTATATATATATATATATATATATATATATATATATATATATATATATATATATGTATATATATATATATATATATATATATATATATATATATATATATATATATATATATATATATACAGCAAAACCTGTATTAGTTGACCACCCTAAAATTAAAGGTTTAGGGTCAACTTAGAGAACTGGTCAACTTAAAAAAAATTGAATGAAAAATTATGTTTTCAATGAAGTTTTGAAACATGCTTTTTAATTTTGAATCGGCGGCCCTAGCTTCACTTTCAATCACGTGTTTTGGTTCTTCCATGATTTCCTCATCTGATTCACTTGTCACAGCTAAAATTACACCATTGTCATCTTATCGCATTTCTAGTACCACCTCTTGAATTATTTCTGATCCATTCGGGGTTGAACATGTATGAACATTGTTGTCGATGAGGATGTAATTTTCGAAAGAAACTCCGTTCGGAGTAATATCCAAACCGCAGCATCAACCAATTGGTCAGCTTCTTCTTCGATTTCTACTTGCTGATCCATAAATCGGGGTTTTTTTTTAACAAGTGAGTATAATTATATCGGTAAGACTACCCCAAGCTTCGTCTATCCGTTAACTGCTTCGAGAACGTTGATACTTCAGACCAACAACCTTGCTTCATTGGTCACTTTGTTGGATGACGTACCGTAAAAATTTATTATGATTATGGAATATAAATTTATATATGATTCCCTGGGCTGTAATTTTTTAAGGAGAGTTAGGAAAACAGAAAAAATCTAAATTGGATGAATTGTCCAATTTTGGGTATGCTGGATAATTTTATTGTTAATAAAATTTTTTAGTGGTTTCAGCACATTTGGCAAATAACTGGCCTTGGTTTGGCCAATATATATATATATATATATATATATATATATTATATATATATATATATATATATATATATATATATATATATATATATATATATATATATATATATATATATATATATGTTGGTTAAATTTTAAGGCCCGACGTTGAATGTGAACCACACCTAAACGTCAAGTTTTTGTTTGCATTTAACTTGACATTTCTCAATTTCAGACTAAATCAATTTGAACCATGGAAAGATACATAATCGAGCAACGCGTTAAAGTTATTCAGGCATATTATGAAAATGGGCGTTCAAATCAAAATGCATATCGTATACACTTCGTGATATTTTCGGTCAATTTAATCGTTTAAATGTGCGTACAATCGTAAAAATCGTGTTAAAATTTGAGCAAACCGGGTCTGTAGGAGATTTTAAAACACCAGTGCATGCTCGTACGACTGCAGAAAATATTGCTGCTGTTTGCGATAGTGTGGCTGAAGAGCCGTCCACCTCAACTCGTCGTCGTGCCCAACAATTGCACCTCTCACGCTCGTCGTTGATGAACATTATGCATAAAGACTTTCATTAACACGCTTATAAGGTGCAATTGAACTAAAGCCTTTTGACCATTCCAAACGTCGTCAATGGTCAAAATGGTGGCAAGAAATGGCAACAGTGGATGATCAAATTTCGAAGAAAATCATCTTCAGTGATGAGGCTCATTTTCACCTCATTGGATTCGTCAATAAGCAGAATTGCCGCATTTGGGCGAATCATAATCCAAGAGTGATTGTCGAAAAACCAATGCACCCACAAAGAGTGACTGTTTGGTGCGGTTTATAGGCTGGCGGCATCATCGGGCCGTATTTTTTCCAAAATGAGGCCGGTCAGGCAGTTACTGTAAATGGTGTTCGCTATCGTGAAATGTTAACGAACTTTGTATGGCACGAATTGGAAGATAGGGATGTGGATGATATGTGGTATCAACAGGACGGTGCCACTTGCCACAAAGCTAACGAAACAATTTCTCTTTTGCACGATAAATTCAATGGTCGTGTTATCTCACGTGGTAACAATGTCAATTGGATCATGTGATTTGACACCGTTGGACTTCTTTCTATGGGGTTATTTGAAAGAAAAGATGTACGTCGATAAGCCAGCAAAAATTCAAGAGCTAAAGGATGAGATAATTCAGCACATTAACGGCATAGAACCTCAAATTATGCCTAAGCGTCATCGAACATTTGGACGGGTGGAGGTTTGCCACCGAGGTCACGGTGGCCATTTGGCCGATATTTTGTTCCATATATAATTGAATATAACATACCATATTATCATAATAAAAAGAATTGACAATAATTTTCTGAATAATTTGTGTATTATTCAAAATCAACATCGGCCCTTAAAATTTAACCACCCTTTATATATACATATATCCCCGTTTCATCTAAACAAACAATCGAAATCAATTTATATTTCAACTACTTATGTATATAATATCAATCGAAACCTAAATTACATTTTTCTTAAATTGTCATATATTTCACCTCTAGATGTACATATATATCTAGTTTAAGTCTCAAGACAACAATTATATACGACTAGCTATGTATATATCTTATTCAAAAGTCGTCGACAAAAAAAGACAACACGAACGACATGAATATGTGTATCGATATAAAAATTTAATTTCGACAGCAACAAAAACACCAAAAAGTGTTGAAAAATTTAATATTTGTATTATATTCAAAATAATAAGAACAACAATAAGACGACGCAGAGAGCATTAAGAGTGCGCATACCAGAAAATTGAAAATAACGATATATGTACGTTTTACATGAATAAGGAAGGTTAAAGCTGTTAAGATTATGTTCTTCGATATATCTATAAGAGTATACTATGGTGACAATGATCTTAAGAGATTATATTAAAGAAAACATACTTTTTTATTCGTTAAAAACTATTTTTTTATTTAAAGTGTATAGAAGGGCACGTGTAGCTAGTTTATTGATTTTTTTTAAACGAAGGTTGAAACTATGTATAAGTATGTACAACAAAAAATAGGCTAAGAAACAATTTATATCCAAGTCCAACAAGTTAATAGCCTTTTCACAGGTAACGTTTTTTTTTTTACAAATCTTAAAGAAATGTTAGTTTTGTGTATAGTAACAGGATTTATTTGACTGGTGAGATAATATAGCAGACATTAAAGCGGTAGTAGGACGAACATAATCTGAATAATCTCTATTTAAACGTGATGTCGTTATTCATTGCCTTGAGGTTGTAGCATTTTGTAAATCAGAGTTTACCTTTGAAAAACGCAACTATATGTTCATACATTGTAACTATTTTCTTGGTGCATAGTTTTTTGGTGGCTACCAAACGGTAAGCTTATTGCAGGTAGTGATTTTGATAATTGTTTTGTACAACACTAGAGTTTTATACCGTTCGTCCAAATATCCACGAGCCAGTATGGCAAGCCCACCAACCTATAAGTCTTATTTTGCTTTAATAAAATTTGCTTTAAGGAGTTTAATAGAATTAAATTGAAGTTGATGGTATGGACCTTACCTTCGATTGACTTATAAATTTACACATTGTGATTCGTTCAGTCGGACACATAAAAGTAGGTATTATGTTATACTTGGTAAAGTAAAGTCACACAGATAATTTATCTGATTAAAGTTTGTTCACATCATGTTAATCAGTTAGAACCAAACTTCGTTCTATGTGAATTACTTGCAGCAACTCATTTCTTCTTAGGTGTCTACTTTGTTCTTTAATTTGTAAATTTTCCAGTATTGACGGTGCGTCAATGTGACCCAATAAAATTTTACATGACAAACGAGCACATTTAAAGCTCATCTCTATTTTTCAGGGTTGCTATCTTGTATGTTTTACAGCCATCCAGATATGGTGGTAAACGCTGCAGGTTTTCATGGAATGGTAATTCGTGATTATACTCCCAACCACCTTTCTATGTTAAGTATCGAAAATCTTTTATGAAACCCTTCTAATTTCCAGATTTTTGTATCATAAAACGGACACCAAACGGTAACAGCATACGCCAATTACGACCGCACGCATGCGAAGTACAGAATTTTGATTGTCTCCACATCATAAACATCTCTCGTCCATCGTTTAATAAAACCCTACAAGGTATTAGCGTTATACAATGTTCTATATGTTTGTTACTGCTAATACTTTCCACGAATATAACACCTAGGTCTTTGATCTCAGACACTCGTTGTAGCGGCATATTGTTAATTTCGTAATGTTTTAAAAATGAATTTAATTTGCGGTGAAATGGTAAAGTCCTACACTTATTTATGTTCAGATTAAAAAGGTTTGACTCACACCAAGTTGCTAAATTGTAAATATCCCCTTGGAGTTTCTCAATATCGATATAATTCTCGATAGTTCTGAAATATTTTAATGTCGTCAGAGTAGTAAAAATCCAAGGGTCAAGATGGGAATCTTCTAGAAACCCCGATGTAGGTTAAATGTTTTCAATATCGATGTATATTGCGGTTGCGATTACTTTTGGTAACACGTTGAAAGATTTCGAGGCACCACTTCTTTGAAGTTCAAAAAATTTAGGGATAGATGAAATCGACATTCTATTTCTGTAACATGATACATCACTTATATCATCCCCAGTTTTGAAAAGTAGTTTATTAGGGTTATCTTCCATTTTTTTGGGAAACAGTCCCATTATCAGCAACTGATTGATCCCATCGCCGAATGTTTTCAGAGCCTGGTTTATGTCTTCTATTGTGATATGATGCTTACCCTAGCGTGGTGGGAATTTTCGTATTTATCAACGTGTTCTGGTTTAAAGACAGATTGAAAAAAATTCAGCGAACATGTAAGATATGATTTGTGCGTCCGATGATTTATCATTGAATGTCATATATGCAAGAAAACCATTTTATTTCGCGTTTGGTTTTAAAAAAGCTCAACAAGTGCTTTGGATCGTTCTAAATTTTAATATACGTTATTAATTTAATTGATTTTAAAATCTGTGGTAGAACTATAAAAGATGAGCACGAATTACATGCATTTTTAAATTTAGTTTTAATTGAGTGCAGGGCGGACTTTTAGACTGTCCTAGCTCCTTGTAACGGAAACTGAAAACCAAACAACGAATTCCACTTTCTAGATGTTCGATAATTAAATTTGCGCTTTACACCTTCAGTTCAAGGTTTCGGCAGCTTCACCGTAAACCTATGTGCATTAAACGTTCCTCGTGGTACACGTCCTGGAGTAACAAACTGTGGTATTTGCTCCTTTAATTCTGAAGAACATTAACCATTTATTAATCTATAAAACACGAAGAGTTCTGCAACAATTCTGCGGTGTTGTAGGCTGTCTAGATTTTTCGTAAATCTAGAGTTTCGTATTATTCGGATGGCACGCCGCTGAACTCTATCCAGCAACTGGAGAGCAATGTCATATGCTCCATCCCAAACTTGACAGCAATATTCTATACAAGGTCAAATAAAGGTTTTATACGATAAAGCTCGACACTAAATCTGTTTTATGACAGCAAATTATGATGACTGTCGTGGCTTTGTCATATTCTCTGACGGTGTTAATAAACAAAATTGTCACATTTGGGGAACGGAAAGCTCACATGAGAACAATGAAACTCCAATTTATAACTAAAATGTGACTGCAGTTTGGACCGACGTTTGCGCCAAAATCAGTCGATGGAAATGAATATCGGTTGATGTACGTGAAAAAGATGTTGGTTACTGATTTCAACAAGACGGTGCCCCACCCCACACTGCAAATTAAAACAATTCATTTTCTGCAATAAACATTTCCTGCACGTCTGCTGTCAAAAAGAGGCGGCAATAACTGGTCACCCAGATCTTCAGATTTGATTCCTCCAGACTTATTTTTGTGGGGTTATTTGAAAAGCTTAAGGCAAATATTGCCAAAAAAATCACTATACCGTCCGAGATACTCAAAAAGATATTGCAAAAGCAGCAAAAAGAGTAAATTTTGCTTTGGTCAATAAAGGGGACCATTTAATTGTTGTTGTATTCAATCACTAGTCCAAATTAATAGCAAAGGACTAAATTGAATAAAAATACCTTATATATAGAAAAAGGGGGTTTTTCTTTTTCAAAGGTATTCAATGATTACATACCCCTAATACTGCTAAGTTTTTTTAATAATAACGCAAGCTCGAAACCAATAAAAGCTAGTTAAGCTACAAACATAAATAATCCCAGGACCAGGTAAAATATCATCAAATTTCCTAATTCCAAAAATAAAACGAGTAAAACGGTTTAAATATTTTAGTATCCTTAACGATAATTAAAATTTTAATTGTTTAATTAGTTCATTTGAAAAATATAACAAAATACGAAGACATTTACCTTTTACCATTTTTTTTGTAGTGTTATCTGTCACTCGGGCTCTAATGGCCCATTGTGACTTCCCACTGTATTACTGTACGTTCCGGCTATATGTCCGATTTACGTAGAAACCATCTGCACATTGCATAGCACCATGCCAGCCTATAGTACTGACATGGAAGATGGGACGGCCCACGGATTCTAACCTCAACTCAGATGAGTTAATTCTTACCACCAATCGTACTATCTCAAAAGCTTTGGAAATAAGCTTAAAATACTAACAGGTATAAAATGGGATAACACAATAGGGATAACTACTAGTTTTGAACTTGAAATTATTTAATTGAGTTTCCATTGCTCGGGAAAGGAAGATGACGTTAATAAAAAATAAATAAAAAAATTAATTCATTTTTAAATAAATAGTGGTCTGTAATAGGGTTTCCAAATATCCGACATTTATGATTATCGAATATCGAATACTTACCGATAAAATAATTCGGATAATCCGAATATCCGGATAATAATAAAACATGTACTATAATTATACTCGATAACTTTACGAATTCCATCTTTAAGGTCTTGATCGATTGTGGAGCATTAGCAAAAACTTTATCTTCGACGTGGCCCCAAAGAAAAAGTCTAAATGTAATAAATGACAAAATCTCGCTGTCTAATTGCGATCACCTCTTCGAGAAATAACACGATCAGGAAAATTTTCTTAATCTCGAATGTTTTGTTGCTTGCATGGCACGTAGCGCCGTATGGTTTAAAATAAGCGTCACCCACATCAATATCTTCCAATTCTGGCCATAAAAAAACATTAATCATAAATCGGTAGCGTAATCCATAGATCGTAACAGTTGCACCAGCATCTTTTTGAAAAAGTAAGTAACACCGCCAGCCCAACAACCGCACCAAACAGTGACACGTTAAGGATGTAGAGGCTTTTCAACAATTATTGGATTTACTGAGCCCCAAATGAGACCATTTTGCTTATTAACGTAACCTACGATGTGAAAAGGCGCACCTCATCACTGAAGATGATTATTCCATGAAAATCCAGATCATTTTGTGATTCTTCAATGAAAATCCGGATGTTATGGTGATTGACCGGCTTAAGCTCTTGTGTTAACTTTAAAAGTCTTAAGACCTAAGTTTTTATGCAAAATACATGAAATTTTCGAAGATCGACCAAACGTCTAATCCCAAAGATCGACAAACCTGGGTTTTCTTCAGCAGGCTACAGCAGCAATGCTCTCAGTTGTTATTGAGCGACGCACACGGTTTCGATTTTTCAGATCACTAACTGTTTCAACAGCTCAAATTTTTCCACCAGCTTCCATATTGCCAACCGAGAAAGGTGCCTCACGAAATCCAAAGAGTGCTTTAGTTTGGCGAACTGTGACGATGCTTCAAAAGCGACACTGAATTTTTACTTAGTTCCTTTACAGCTGTTTCAATGGGCGATAACATAGCAAGCAACTGTTTTAAAATAGATTCTCTCCGTTATTTTGAATTGACCCAATTCATTCATAGTTCTATTTCGATTTCTTTATTTGATGACAATATTTGAGCATAGTTATCAAAGCATAACACCGTATTTTGAAATGTAACATCAGCAATGGTTTACTCTCTTGTTCATTAACATATCCTTGTAAATTATTATTTTTTACCGAAGGATTTAATAATTTTTATAAATTTTCTGAGGTTTTTCTCTTCTTGTTGGAAGATTATGCTAGCATCTTCAGACCTATTTAGGTTAGGTTAGGTTGAGTGGCTGCTACAGCACACTTAGACCGGAAACGGTCCGTTGTGATACCACAGGATCTTACTCCCCTTTTACCCCTATGTGAACCAGTTAGAGCTGCTTACGTAGCGTAATAAGTCTCGCACATTACAGTTCTCGAGATCGGAAAGGCAGTCCATTAAAAACATACCCAGATATTCATGTCTTTTGTGTGCCAAAGCCGGGCATGAGCATAGGAGGTGGACTAACGTCTCTTCCTCCTCCTCGTCCCTACAGCTTCTGCAAAAGTCATTTACTTCCAGACCCAGCCTTCTCGCATGTTCTCCAAGAAGGCAGTGTCCTGTGAGTATCCCCACGACCGTTTTAAGTTCACGTCTTCGCAGGGAGATAAGTGCCCTTGAGCGTTTCAAGTTCAGCTTTGGCCAGACTTGTCTTACCACTCTACATGAGAGGGTGTTCGTCCACCTATTGTTCGCAGAGGCTTCCGCCTCTTTTTTAAGCACAGTCCTTAGTGCGTTAATGGGTCTCCCCAACTTCGCCCTTTCCGGTAGCAGTTGGAGAGTTGTACCGTGCCTCGCTAGTTCGTCCGCCCTGCAGTTTCCCATAACGTCTGAGTGGCCGGGGACCCAGACTACCTGGATGTTGAAATGCTCACTCATCTCATTAAGAGACGAGCGGCAACCCAACGCCACTCTAGAAGTTAGAGAAACAGAACCCAGCGACTTGATTGCCGCCTGACTGTCCACATAAATTGCGATATCAGTCGAGGATACCACATTATGTTTCAACCAGTTCAGGACCTCTTCAATCGCTATCATTTCTGCCTGGTACACACTGCAGTGATCAGGGAGGCGAACTGCTATATCTACCTCTAGTTTATCACAGAAGACTCCAGCTCCTACTTTACCGTCTAGCTTGGAGCCATCCGTAAAGAACTGCAATGCTCCCGTTTCAGCTGCCAACCCGCTCCTCCAGGATTCCCTTGAAGGGCAGGTGGTTTTGAACCTTTTCTCGAAGCACAGAGTCGGTGTAACATAGTCAATATTCGCCAGTTCTTTCCTCAGCGATCTGACTATCGTCGAGTGTCCTATTTGAAGACATTTCCACTGAGATATGGCTGATAGTCGAGTGGCCGTAATCGACGCCATCTGCTTACCATAAATGTCCACGGGGAGAAGGTGAAACAAGACCTCTAAGGCACTTGTAGGTGTTGTCCTCAGTGCCCCGCTTATAAGCATGCAGGCCGTTCTTTGCACCTTCTCAATCCTTTTCCTGTATGCTATTTTATCAAGAGCTGGCCACCACACGCTCACCCCATACATAAGTACAGGTCTTACTACGGAAGTGTATAGCCAGTGTACCAGCTCCGGCGTCAGGCCCCATCCTCTTTCCGATGGCGTTCCTACACGAGTACAAAGCTGTATTGGCCTTGTTTACTCTTTCCAGAATGTTGGGCTTCCAGCTTAGCTTACTGTCCAAGATTACGCCTAGAAATCTTGCCTTGTCCGTAAAAGCTAGTCTGTTACCATTTAGGAGAGGTGGATCTACTACAGGGATTTTATATTTCCTCGTAAATAGTACCAATTCAGTTTTAGACGCGCTAATTGCCAGTCCACATTTGGTGGCCCACCTCGTTATAATTAGGAGGGCATTTTGGATTACCTCCGCCACTGTGCTTATGTATTTCCCAGAGACAGCTATCGCTACATCATCTGCATAAGCAATCACTCCGATCCCTTCTCTCTCCAGCTTTAATAGCAGCTCATTGATTGCTATGTTCCAGAGCAGAGGAGACAGAACACCTCCCTGTGGGGTTCCCCTAGTCACCCGTCTCCTGATGGTGGATTCCCCCAGCTCTGAGTTAATCATCCTGCACCCAAGCATATGATTGATTAACCTACTTATAGGGTAATCCACACCTAGTAGCGACAATCCCTCCAGAATTGCCTCCTTCCTTACATTGTTAAAGGCGCCTTCAATGTCAAGAAACGCCACCATACAAAACTCTTGCGAGAATAATGATTTCTCAATTGTACTTACCAGGGCATGCAGAGCTGTGTCCACAGACTTCCCTTTACAGTAAGCGTGCTGAGTCTGAGCCCAGTCACTAGGTCTAATTTTTGAGCGTATGTAGATATCTATCAGCCTTTCCAAGGTTTTCAATAGAAAGGATGATAGAGTTATTGGTCTTAAGTCTTTAGGGTAACCCTGCGAGCATTTACCCGCTTTCGGAATAAAAATCACTCTGACCTCCATCCACTCCCGCGGAGTACAGACAAGTTTTAAACACCCTTTGAAGATTACCTCCAACCAGGGGAGCATAACCCTCGAGTTTTTCTGAAGCTCCGCGGGAATAATACGGTCAGGGCCCGCCGATTTATAGGGTTTGAACCCTTCAATTGCCCATAGGATCCGTTCTTTGGTTACGATATCTTCTATGCGCATTACGTTTGCTTCTTGATGAGTACCAGTCCCTGTCGAGTCATCGAAGCTTCCCGGAAAGTGGGTTTCGATGAGAAGTTCCAAGGATTCCTTACTAGAAGCAGTCCAGGATCCATCTGGTTTAATTAAATAACTGGGACTGGTAGGATTGGTAGACAAAATCTTCCTAAGACGAGAGGTCTCGGAGACTTCTTCTATTTTGTCACAGAAGAGTCTCCATGATTTCCTCTGTGCCTTCCTTAATTCTTTTTTGTATATCTTGAGGTCCTCCTTGTAGGAGTCCCAGTCCTGAGCCTCTCTCGTACTGTTGGCTCTATTAAATGCTTTCCTACACGCCTTCCGGTAGGTCCCCAGTTCCTTAGACCACCATGCCGGTTTTTGCTTGCCCCTGGGTTTAACTATTGGGCAAGCAGCGTTGAAGGACCGATTGTAAGCAATTGTGAAAGTTTCCACTATGCTGTTCAGTTCCTTCACTGTCGCTGGTGGTTCAGGGGTCTCTGGTAATAGTAGTCCTATAAGGGTTTCCCCGTACTTGCTCCAGTTTGTCTTTCTGGGATTCCTGAAAGGTTTCCGGGTGGCAGGGGAAACGTTAAGACTAAATGTTATGTAACGATGGTCAGAGAAGGAGTGTTCCTTCGCCACTCTCCATTCCCTGACCAAAGGGTACAGGTTTTTTGAGGCGAAGGTTACGTCCAGAACCTCCTGCCGATTTTTAGTAATAAAAGTGGGTTCTTGCCCAATATTACACACCATGAGGTTGTTGTTTAAAATGTAATCAAAAAGTAACCCACCTCTTTCGTTGATATCAGTGCTTCCCCAGATTGCGTGGTGCGCATTTACATCACCTCCAAGGAGCACCCCAATCTTCTTCCTGCACGATTCGAGGACCAGGTCCCCCAGGTTATCCGGCGGAACCTGTTTGTCCCGGTCCAAATAGGCTGAGACCAGCCAAAATATACTGCCACCAACCTCTAGGCTGACCGCAGTTACGTCACCATTGCTGTATTGAGGAAGAAGGAACATATTTAAATTATTTTTTCCAAGAATGCAGGATCTGATATTCCCCGAATTTCTTGAGTATAATAAGTTATACCCCTTCATTTTAAGGCCACAGATCCTGTTGGTGTTTATCCAAGGTTCTTGAATAAGGACCACGTCCTCTTCTGATCTAGTCAGTCTGAGGAGTAAGGCGGCCGACGCCGCCTTTGAATGGTGTAGGTTAATTTGTATTAAATTTAGCATAAATTTACCAAGTTCAGCCTACTTACCTGTTTACTCCCCGCTACCGCAGGCTAGTTTCCTTTGTTTCCATTGGAGTCGCCGGTTTCTCCCGTCTCGCCCCCCATGGAACTTGTTTCCCCGACGTTTGCAGTCCTTCCGTCCCTTGGGTCCGACAGGTTTTCTTCGTCTGACGCCAGGGACAGTCGGCTGCCCATCTCCTCTCCAAGTGCGGTCACCTCGGAGAGCTCCATCGGTTGGGCTGTCTCTCCTCCAAGTGCAACTGCATCAGTTGTGGACGGGCTGCCTTCCTCTCGTGTTTCAGCCTCGTCTTTTTTGTATACTTTGAGAGTAATCGACCCGAAACCGAAGTCGATTACTCCCTTAGTCGCGGCAAGCGGCGCCAGGGACTCCGTGTTGATTATCATCGTTGATAATCTGGAGCCCCCCCTTGCATCCTCTTGCCTCACGATCTTCCAGTTTCCTGTCGGAAGATCGGGGTTGCTGATTCTGATTATCTCAAGAATCTCTTCTGGGCTAGCTGGTTCGGTTGGCAGCCAGACGCGTGCTCTTGGCCTGCTAGGAATCTCTTCCCTGCCTACAGCCGCCAGCTTCGCGCCTTGCCACACCTCTCCCACCTCCGCTACCGCCTTTTTATAAAGCTCCACTGATCTGGCATCAGAGCACGCTATAAGTTTAACGCGCCCTTGATGCCAGCCCGCATCTCTGCAGGATGGAGGGGGTCCTGGATTTTCTCTCAGGATCCTTAGGAAAACGGAGTTTAGTGCATTGTACACCAAACTCCATTTTCCCATGGTGATGCTCCCATCTTCATGACTCCTGTCAATGACGGCTAGCACCAACAAACGGTCCTTCACAATATCCCTGAAGGATTTTGGTCTAGCCTTGTTAGGAGGCAAAACCTTGTGAGGAGTTTCCTTCTCCGCCTGCATTTTGGGCCGTTTTGTGTCCACGACCTCCAACTCATCCTGGGACCGCTGTCTTTTTGACACATGGTCCCTCTCTGAGTTTTCGACCGTTTTCTTGGCCCATCTCACGGATTGCTTTTGTTCAGCCGTAAGCTGCCCCTCAGGGGTTGCAGCCCACCTGTCCAAAACTCTAAACGCCGCGCGTCTATCTCTATAGCGCTGCTTCGATTGGTTGACGTTAGTCGAACCTCCCTCAGCAGCCCTTAACTTACCCTGAGTTCCGCTCGTCCCTGGCTTAAAAGCCTTGAACTTGCTTCCCCCTGGTGTCTTTGAGGGAGCCCCACCTTTACGGTTTGAGCTCTCACTTTTTGTTTCCGGCCTTTGGAGAGTGCCGGTCTCGGTTTTTTCCGGCCTTTGGAGAGTGCCGGTCTCGGTTTTGTTTTTATTGGATTCCATGTTGTTCCCACGAGTGTCGGAGAAATATATGGTCCACCTGCGCAGAGATCCGCTTACGCAGGTAAGGCTACTTACAACTGGAGGTCGCCAGGTATCCAGAGGGCTCCGTTTGCGACTGGGCTTTGTTAAATGGGCCCCCAGCCTGGTAGTTTGTTGGCACGGGTCGCGTAACACCGTAAACCGGCCCATCTGCCGTCATTTAGCGTGACCCGCCCCACACCTAGGTCACTTTACCCACCCGTTCTAACGAACGAGGACCCGGAGGCGACGACAATTATGAAGCTTCAGACCTATTTACATTCATAAAATTGTTTTCTAAGTAAAAGTAAATGTAAAAATATATCCGGTTAATTATGTATATCGGAATATTCGAATAGTTAAAATTGGTCGAACCTTATTTAGATATTAGATCGAAAATTGGACTTATTAAAGTTAGATTTGTGCTAATAATATCATTATTTCTACAGCGGCTGAGATCTAGATTTCGAAAATTACCTTGGGCAGAAAAGAAGTATCTGACTTATTATGCGAAAAGAACTCTTATCTGCCCTAATCAATCTTATTAAAAATAAAATAATCAAAACAAATGAATTAAATAATACTGCTTGTGCTGAGATAAGTAAAAAATTAAGAATCCAGGTAACTTCAAAATTTATCTATTGATAACCAGTTCTATAGAATGCTTCTCGACACCATCAGTAAATTTTACCGTTGATAAATATTTAAGTTTTTATAAATGTACAAATACAAAAACTTGTTGCTTCCAAGATTCACTTATGTGCAAACTATCGGTTCAATTATATGCTAATCGGCCACTGCAAGAACTGAACGTTTCACAGCTAAATTGTTAAAGTCCTCAATTTAACCGGGAATAAAGCAAGATTATGTAGCAGTTTTCTGGTATATAACTTATTCACTTGCCCATCATGCTGAGAGATTTCATCCAGCTATGTCTCAATACTTGAGTAAAATTATGATAAACTAGTTTAGCAGAGATACAAACCGCAAGTACTTGTATTGTAGCACATGCAAGTACTTGTTGTGGTCAATTTAATAGTATTTTTACTCAGAACCTTGCAAACAGTCTAGCAAAAGAAAACTGATAGTTCCTAACCAACCGAAAAAAAACTAAGAATTTTGTTGAGTTTCTTGTCTTTTAGATGATTCAAAAATCAAACCACATGTATATCTGCTTGTAAGAACGGTAGAAGTATTTTAAAGATTTGATTTCTAAATAATTAAGAAAATAATACAATTCCAGCTCGAATTAACTCAATTTAGTTCGGAAACGTTTTAAAAATCAAAAACACCTTATACAAAGAAACAGACTCCTAATCATAGCAGGATTATTGCTATGTACAGCAAATATGATTTGACTTTTCCTCGAATTGTGCATCAGAATTTGCTGCTTTGGAGTCAATACACCAATCTAAAAACAAGAACTGGAAAAGCCTCAGTCATATGTGAGAATGCTTTATAAAAAAAGCATATCAACCTTAGATCCAAAAATCGTACGTGGGCTACATAAGCTTCATTAGTATATAACAAATCGTTTGGTAAATCAACAAGTTCGTTCTGCCTCAACTTAAAAAATCATTTTACTGCTACTGACCGATTCAGTGAACAGAAGCCCATATTATTCAAATAAACAATCATAATATAATTTGATTCGCTTCTATATAAAATAATAACACAAATAATTTGTTCAACCCGTCCTCCAAACATGACTATGCGCAAAGAATACAAAAAATAAATAAAAACGAAGTCTCAAGACAATAATTCATAAATAATCTTTTGCTCTTAAACAATAAAATTATAATCATCAAATACATAATTTGCATATCATGATGCCGTATAAACATCTTAAGATGTTGCTCTATAATACACAAGTAGTTTGTTGTTTTTGTATAAATGTATATTCATATATTCACCAAAACCCTTCAATCATCTTATTTTCTAATCAATTACACGATCATTAAAATTCTTTGTTGTTGTATCAGATTGTTCTCGCTGTGCTGTGGCTTTAGACGAACGACTCGGGAGTATACTAAATTGATTGTTTTACAAAATCAAAATTTGATATCGATTTTTTATTATTTGATTGAGATTGTTAATCAATTATAATGATATTGATCGAACATATACATTCGATTATACATATTATGATATGTCGATGATGATGATGATGATGATGACTAAACAGATATGATTTTTGGTAAATTCAATGTGAGATAATATGGAGCATATAAATTAGCATAGAATTTATTATTATTTTTTTGATAGAAAAGCTATGCACTGTGCGGCTATGCTATGCGGTATCAAGCCAAAAAATGTGCAGGTAAAATAATTTCTTATACCATATACTCGTTTATAGCTGTAAGGTACAAAAACAAAAGATACTTCATTTTGTGTAAGAAGAATAACGATACACATATCTTGTCTTGATTAGGTTTTTTGTTTTTGGGTTAACAATCGACCGTGTGTACCAAAAATAAAATATTGATCTGTGAAATGATAAGGAAAAATTTCTTGTATCAATTAAACGAAATTTAAGTTTTGCTTCTTCGAAAATCGAGGAATGATGTGCGCGGAATTTTGTGTTAGATCTTGTTCTTGTTATCAATTAGTTAGAGGATTTAGGGTAAATTAAAGAGATTTCTACACTTGAAGGTTACTTTATATATATATATATATATATATATATATATATATATATATATATATATATATATATATATATATATACACTCAGAAAAAAAATGCAACGTAAAAGTAAAAAGGTGCATAGTAAATTCAAATATCAGAATTTTTAAATGCAAATTTTCAACTGCTAATTGAATTAATATCAGTTTTCATTTAAAACAATAAAAAAAATTTTTATTTGTAATTATAAAAGTTTTTTACTTTAAATTTAGGTGATAATATTTTTAAAGTTATATTGCATTCCAGATTAAATTTGTTTGAATTAGAACATAATTAAATCGATTTGGCTACGTTATAAAAATAAATTGTAAATGAATTGATTCAAATTTGAAACAACATCAATTTGTTCGATTTTCATTTACTCCACTATATTATTAAAAACGGTATTTTTCTTCGGATATTACGATCACTAACGATAAAGAATATTCTTTATGCACATCATTCATCAAGTGATACTGTTAATGAACACCTATAATACATTTTTTCCTTTAATTCCAATGTGCTTTTTGTGGTTATGTATTTCAATTTAGTTTATAGAGTTTTTATTATTTAGAGGTTTTTAAAAATTATTTTTATTTGATAATAAACATTATGAGTTCTAATTCAGTGCAAAATAACAATTTGTGTGATCCAAATGTGTGCAATAATGAAGTTTGTTTGAATGGACAAATTTATCAAATTATATCTGAAGACCAAATTCTACACGAGATTGTAACCACCGAAAATGCTGAAGAAAATAAAGATGATGAACAAAATTTGAATTCATTATTGGAGAGATTCAAACTTCAACGCATTTCACAAATTCTCAAAGGTAAGAAAGAATGTTATTTTAATCAATTGTTTTTCGTGCTATAAACTCAGTGTTTGAATCCACTTTTGTGATATACCTGGACATAGATTCCAGTTTAAATATTTAAGTGAAATAGAATAGTTAGACAATCGACATTGAATTTAATGTTGATTGCTTGAATTTAAAAAAAAATGTAACGATGTTGAAAAGAAATTTAAAGTTAGTAGAATAAAAATTTCGTTGCGAAATTTTATGGAATATTCCATTTCACTGTAATATTCCATCAACCCGGAATACATATACTGGATAGAATAAAATACATGCTTTATTTTCTACTTTAATTTGAATTAGATGCCAACGTTACATATCGAAGCTTGAAATATCTATCTAATGAAGATCTGAAGGAAATAATAATTGACGTCCCTTTACGTGCTGAATTCAGGTACAAATTATTCTACTGGCGGAAACAAGAGGTGAAGTTAAATAGCTTAATTATATGAATGTTTAATTATTACAATAATGGTTTTCAGTTTGGTGTTGACGATACAACTATATCAGCAAATACTAAAGTCGATGATTGGTTGTCCTGTACACTATTGGGCTCCGACACACAACAAACTTCGTCAACGTCATCAAGTGCTCCAATACAAACCATAAAAAACAATAAGGTACGAGCGAGTAATTAGTTTTATTGCTTACAAAGATATATTTTATTTTACGAACAAAATTATTAATTTTGCATTCTTATCGTATTTTAGTCCATACAAGAGCTATTGAATGAAACGGCCAAAGGGAAAGCTCTCTTAAATAGATATAGAGTCCTTCAAAAATTAGAAAATAATGACAGAGATGAATTGATTCAAATAATACTTGAGGATGTAATCGGAGTTGGTGCAATACTAAAGCCGTGTGATTTTCCAGCCATCGTCAATGAAATTACAAACTGAATTAAATACAAAAGTACTTATTGCATATATGATACATACCTATAATTTTCAACTGAAAATATTTTTTAATTTCATATTTTCTAATTTTATTTGTTTAGGAATACTATTATATTCCACGCAAAGGAAAGAAAAATCCAGCCGGGAAACTATACACCAAGTATTCCAACATTAGATGCAAAAAAAGAAAATCAAGTTCGGATAAAGATGCCATCGAACAATCATTTCTGGAACTAGAAAAACCGATAGAAGTTGATGAAACCGTAGGCTTGGCCTTAAAGGCAATTTTAAACCGAGATAGCTCTAATTGGGCTGAAATTGAAGATAGATGGGAGAAAACTTTTAATCTGCGCCAAAACGAATTAAAAACTCTATCTAATATTCAGTTTCTTACCGAATGGTCCAAGTTTGCTGATAGCCGAGCACCCAAATTGGTAAGGACTAAAATTTGATAAATGAAGATGAATATTCACTTACATATTTCATTAATTCCGTATTATCATTTAATTTTAGATCGAAATTGATTTTAAATTATTATACCCTGATAAGACTTATTGTTTATTTGCCAAATGGGAAGCATTTAAACTAAAAATAGCAAAATTCTACGAAATTAACATTCGGAACGAAAGGTGTCTTGAAATATTTAAATTGGCAAAAGTAACTTCAGACAAAGGTATGCAATTTTGGTTGAAAAAATATTATATATTCTATGTTTAGGGTATATGTTTTGGAAATACACACATATATATATATTTATATATATATATATATATATATATATATATATATATATATATATATATATATATATATATATATATATATATATATATATGTATATGTATATATATATATATATATATATATATATATATATATATATATATATATTTTAAATATATTTCAAGATTTATGAAATAGAAGGATATGCTTCTTGACCTCAATCTTTTCATAAATAAATAATTATAAATTAATAACCTAAATATAAAAATAATTTTTTTCAGATACTGCAGATTACTTGCTAACATCATTATTAAACTCGGTTTTATTGCCGACAGCGCGTTTTACTGATAGAAACGGGAGAAACAAACGAAAGGCGACCATTGCGGATGCGCAAGAGTGCTTTATTGTTCGTTTGGATTGTATTAATGAATACAAAAATAAAATTACCGAGATAACAAACAAATATTATAATATTGGGCTCTCCATACAGCCGTTCATTATCGTTGAAGGCGCCGAAAGTTTACTAAACAATTTTTACGTATATTTTGACAAAACTTTATATAAACTAAATTCATTTATTGAAAGTTTGGATATTTGTTTTAAGATATTTCAAATTTTATCACTGCAATATCCACAAGCTTGCGTATTTCCTTGGAACTTCATTCAACAATTTTTTTACAATATTCACACCAAATTTGACGTAAATTCTCCAAACTTATCATCTGTTTTATCGCATATGAACGACAATTAATTTAAAAAAAATTTAAAATGTTTTTATGCTGCAAGTGTCTAAAAACATTCGAAACAACTTTTGCTCTGATTCGTCATTATAAATATCATCATTTAATTTCAAGTAAGCTGCTTTCAATAACATGTAAACAAAATAATTGCAATCAAATATTTTCTAACTTCAAACATCTTCGTTGTCACCTAGAAAACATTCATTGCGTGAATAACAATCATCAAATAAATGTACCTATTTCATTACAAAATCATGTCATAGAGCATACGGAAACTAAAATTGACAACCCTTGCCTTCTTCTTCTTCTCTTACCTCAAAACATGTAGTTTTAATAGAAGATACGATTCTTGGACTAAAGAAAAATGCTTTAAGCTTATCATTAAACCTCTATACCCAAAATTCCATGTCTAGAAAACAAGCAATAAATATTCAAAAACTAATAAAAAGCCTACTAACAAACATTTCGATTGCAATTAAAAATTTAACTAATGTAGTTGTTTTTAATGAAAATAAAACAGATTTGGATTGCATATTAAATTTTTGTGAAAATCCGTTTAAAGAAATACAATCAGAACACCGCCTTTTTAAAGTATTAAAAGATTTAAATTTATATGATTATCACAAGTCATTTATAATTAACAGTGTAATAGGCGAAACAATTAATGCAGGCAATCTTTCATTGGCCCCCAAAATTTTAACTATCCAAATAATGCCTTTAGTTTTCCAGTTTAAGTCTATATTTGAACTACCAAATATTTTAAATATTACGTTAAATAACACAATGCAAATGTTAAGTGATCCAACTATACAAAATTTTGCTTCAGGAAACATTTTTAAATGTAAACAAGCTAAACTTAAAGATTCATTAGTGATCCCTTATATTCTTTATTCAGATGATTTCCAAATCAATACTTCTTTAGGTAGTCATACATCCTCGGTTTGTGGTTTTTATTATCAATTTCCTACAATGCCTCATTATTTGATATCTAAACTCGATTATATTTTCCAAGCAGCATTTATCTCATCCGGCGATTTAAAAACAAGTGGAAATCATAAAGGGTTATACCACTTAGTTGAGGAACTAAAAATTTTGGAGAACGGTGTTGACATTATAACTTCTAATGGAACATATAAAATTCATTTTGTTCTAGGAGTGCTTGTAGGTGACAACTTAGGTGTAAATAGTGTATTAGGTTTTGTTCAATCATTTAATGCTAAACGTTTTTGTCGAGTTTGTACTAGAAATCGTGATGAAATGAAAAAAGATACTGTTGAGTGGAATGGATCCCTAAGAAATAGTGAAAATTACAACCAACAACTATTAGAAAACAGTTTCAAGGAAACTGGGATTAAAGAAGCTTGCATTTTGATAGTCTAAACTATTTTAATGTATATGAAAATACTTGCTTCGATATAATGCATGATGTATATGAGGGTGTATGCATTTATGACGCATGTAACATATTAACTGCTTTAATTAATGATAATGTAATTTCGTTAGAAGTAATTAATAACAGAAAAGGTTTATTTTCATTTGGAGAAACAGAGGTGGGAAATATATCGCCACCTTTAGAATTCAATAGATTAAAATCTTTTAACTTAAAAATGACGGCCAGTGAAGTTATGAACTTCATACACTTTTTACCATTAATGATTGGTGATTTAATTCCTCATAACAATAAACATTGGAAATTACTTATTATTCTCTTACAAATTATCGATGTTCTACATCGTTCAATTTATACTTTACCTGATTTAGAACTTCTCAGCTGCTTAGTAAATAAGCACCATTTACTATATATCAAACTTTATGGAGAAACTTTAAAGCCAAAGCATCACTTTTTGGTGCATTACGCCTCCGCTATAAAAAGTTGTGGCCCGCTTAAATATTTATGGGCTATGAGATTCGAAGCTAAACACAAACAGTCAAAAGTCTATATGAATAGTATAACGTCCCGTTTAAATCCCTCTTGTTCGTTGGCTGTATAATCTGGTTTGAAATTTTCCAATTTTTTGTTAGAAAATGAAACTGGTTTCGATGAACCAATTGATATTAAAAATTTTGAATATAAAAACTTAACAGAGGATGAGATTTTTTCAAAACTGTTGCAAATACCAAATATAAATTATAATTACGTACAGTTAAATTACAATTCTATAAATTTTAAAGGTACCAAATATAAAAAAAATTATTATTTAGGCAAATATGATACGAGTAATAGTAAATTCGAGCTATTTAAAATCGTATGTTTTTTATATGAAAAAAGTTTATTTATTTTATGTAATGAAATACGAATTAAAATATTTGATAATCATTTACAGGCCTATGAAATAGGATCTATTGATAGTGAACAAATTTTTATTAAAGATATTAATTATTTCACATCTCCGCCTTTACATTTATATTCCATTAATAATGGTAAAACATATGTTAGAAATAAGTTTATTTAATAAGTGTATGATGTATTTTAATTAAAATGTATATTATTTAATATGATTTTGTACTTAATTTGAAAATGAAATAAATTCTTTTATGTTTTTGAATTATAAAATTAATCTTTTTTTTTAATAGGCTAACTGCTAAATTAAAATAGTAAGTATAATAATATTTCATAATTGAGTATTGTAAAATTATTGAATAGAAAAATTGAATCAAAGAAAACGAATTTTAACTTTTAATTCGAATTATATTAAATTTAAGGAGTTTATTTTGATTTGATTAGTATACCATTTTTGATTTATCTTATTGTATAATTAAATTTACAAAGAATTCGTTTAAATAAAATACGAGTTAACTTTCAAATCAAAATAGTACACGATAATATCAATATGTATTTCAACGTAAATTCAAATGTCAACACATTCAAATTAATAAAAAAAAGGGTTTAAAACAATAATTATTTAGTAAAATAAATGCGAGTAAACTTTTAAATCAAAATAATACAATATTATATCAATATGTAATTCAACATAAATTCAAAAGTCTAAATATTAAAATTAATTATAGAAAATACGAAACAACGTTGAATGCAATTAATTTAGAATCAATGAAAAATGCATTTGATTTTATAAAAATCACCTTTGCGCCTTTTTCAAATTGATTTTTATTTGAATTGAAGTGGATTTCATCGATTTTACGCTGTTTTTTCTCTCAGTGTATATATATATATTTATATATATATATATATATATATATATATATATATATATATATATATATATTTATATATATATATATATATATATATATATATATATATATATATATATATATATATTTATATATTTATATATATATATATATATATATATATATATATATATATATATATATATATATATATATATATATATATATATATATATATATAGACCACTCTGCCTATTAGACACCTTTGAAAAACTAGATGAGCACTTTCTACGTCACGGATTAATAGAAGAATGTAACAGAGCGGTTGGAGTTGCAGAGAACCAGTTCGGTTTTTAAGAGCGGGGTGTTATACTGTAGATGCTATAGCGGTAGTCATGAGGTTTATGGATAAAGCCACTGACGGATTTAAAAACACACGGCATATCCCAGTAGTAATTACCCTTGACATATGGAATGCATTCAAAAGTGCAGCGTGTGAGTTAATCCAGCGAAGGCTTGAGGAATGTCAAGTGAGCCTGAGTTCTAGAAAGGTTATTCGGAGCTATCTTAGTGAACGAATGAATTATTGTAGAATCCGCGGTCGTAGCCACTGAGATGGAGGTTATTAAGGCACTGTTCTAAAAACAGTGATCTGGACTATTCTTTATGACGTGGTTTTCAGAACTCTTTTGGCTGAGGACTCGAAGCTAAAAGGACATGCCAATGATCTGGTAGCTATTGTATCGGTGAGATATGAACAACTTGTAGAGCGAGTAGAGACTGCGGTTTAAGTCATCTCCAAATGGCTTTCCACTCATTGGTTGAAGTTGTAATGGCAGGTAGGAGGATGCTTTCGCCTAGGGTCATTCCATAGAAGAAATAAGAATATCACCAAGAAAATATAGTACTTGCGGTTGTGACATCGACGAAGCTTTCAAGAGCACATCCGACAAACGGTGATAAAGGCGAATAGAACAAAAACTGGTCCTATTCGATTAATGGAAAGCACTGGTAGACCTCGGTAGTCACATCAATCATATTGTATGGGGTACTCGTATGGATTCAAGCATTGGACACTGCAAAGGCCCGTGATCAACTGGAGCGCGTACAACGAAATATTGCACTCCGGGTATGTTTATAGGAAAATCTCGAAAAAGGTAGCCTTCATAGTATCCAGCAAGCTGCAGATTACGTAAATGACTAAACACAGAGTCGCAGTGCTCAGCGCGACAAGGAAGGCACCAAACAAGAAATTATATGGGAAAATGGCAGAAACGATGGGAGAACGCAGACACTGCGTCGTCCGTCGTGGACTAGACAGCTGTTTCCTAGAGTTAAATACTGGGTGTAGCATAAGCCTGGTGGAGTAAACTTCCACTTAACGCAATTCTTATCCAGCCATGGCTGTTTTAACAGCTTTTTCTTTAAAATGCACAATAAAGAGAGATCTTGTTGTTACCTCTGAAAACCGGACACGAATTCCACATCTTCAGTTCGAGGTTTCGGCAGATTCATCGTAAACCTATGCGCATTAACCGTTCTTACTGTTACCCGTCTTGGCGTAATAAATAGTGGTATTTTCTTCTTTAACTCTGCAGAGCATTTAGCATTTATTAATCTATAGAACACGCAGAGTTTGCACCATCGCACTCTCCCAGACGTTCGAGTAATTACCTTGCTTATAAGAAAGGACAACATATTCAGTTAATATTGGAGCCAAGTCACTGGCAAACTTCTTTAATCTTCGAACAGGAATTCCGTCAGGTCCAGTGGCCTTTATTTACGTCCATTGCCATTTACGTCATGTTGCTGACGACAATTTATTTCGAGATGTTGACAGGATCTATTTTGGAACCACAATACGGAATTGACGGAGATGTAACTTCATCGGAAACAACTTAGGTTCACTGTGAATGGTAGAAGTGGGCACGTCGTGAGTGTACTGATCAAGTAGGGTAGCTGACAATGAAAAATGTTATCCTTAAGATGCTGTCGGAGGAGTGAAACTGGAACACCGCATTAATACCATGATAATGACGGTATTACGTCAAACAATGAAAGCACAACAGGAAGCTAACAACATAAACTAATAAGAACATGGACATCGAACGCCTGAAGTTTTGTCAAATTTTGCGACTCCGTTCGTGTGGAAGAGGGGAGGATGGGGCTTTAAGCGGTAAGAGCTCGGTACAGCACCCATGAGGGTTTCTCTTCTTCGAATATATATATATATATATATATATATATATATATATATATATATATATAAATATATATATATATATATATATATATATATATATAATAATATATATATATATATATATATATATATATATATATATATATATATATATATATATATATATATATATATATATATATATATATATATATATATATATATATATTTATATTATATATATATATATATATATATATATATATATATATATTTCTATATATATATATATATATATATATATATATATATATATATATATATATATATATATATATATATATATATGTAAATATAAATATATATATATATATATATATATATATATATATATATATATATTTCTATATATATATATATATATATATATATATAATATATATATATATATATATATATATTATATATATATATATATATATATATATATATATATATATATATATATATATATGTAAATATAAATATATATATATATATATATATATATATATATATATATATATATATATATATATATATATATATATATATATATATATATATATATATATATATATATATATATATATTTATATATATCGAATGTATATGGCATGGGAGATTCTATATACGAAAATTTATTTGGGCGATCGTAAATGTATCAAGAAGTGCATCTTATACCAATTATTAACAATGAGATAGTTTATGGCTGGCCACATAATTGAACAGTAATATGTGTTTTAGTTTAAAGCAAATAACTTATAATACTATAAGGGAAATCGTGTCAATTTGCATTGTGAATGCCAACGACAGCATGATTTCGTTAAATATAAGGTTCGGAGAAGATTTCTAGATACGCATACCAATACGTTTTAACGAGAACAATAGATGGCACGCGAAGTAATTTTTTAATGAAATGACATAATTTAAAAAAAACAAATTAATTTTTATTTATTTATTATTATTTATTATATATTTAGCCCATTTACTTTAAAAATTTCCAATTTTGATTATAAATTTTTTTTTTTTTCAAATTTTGGTTTTGTTAATAATTTGTTAAATATAAAAAACAATAAATGTAATCATTTCTTTCAACTACTACTAGTGCCATCTTTTAATCTTCTCCGGAATTATATCATGTTGGCACATAATATCCACTCGATTTCCCTTAAAGTTGTTATAAGTTATTTGTTTAAAACATTCTCGTGGAAATACGGATGCATCAGAGTACAACTGTGTTAAAAAAACACTGCTGAGTTGTTTAAGTGGTGAGAAATAATGATGTACATTTATTTAGAAAAAAATGATTCTTGATATTTCAAAGAAGCTTAAAGATAAAAAATTGGTCTCAATCGAAGCCTGAAAAACCATTTTCAACGGCTACACAGGCTAGACATGCTTCTGGTTTCATGTAACCAACATACACAGTTTCATCTCATTTTCTCTTTATTTAATACTAAATTCGAATATAGGCATCCCGCATCGATTAAAGAATATCATTAATGAGAAATAATATACATCTACAGTTTATGTCTCCCTCCGAAGGTTTAGATAGCAACACCTCGATCTATACTATAAATTATATTTTAATATCATAAACTGCCGAAATAAATTTATAGCACCACAACAAATATAAATATTTACGTTTTGTATTTGAAGTAAAGAATTTTGACAAAGATGGGCCCGCATACAATTTTGATCGTAATCGCATGCAGATGAAAGCAAACAGCAACTTTCTATTCGGTAGATATAAAATTGTCATATAATTAAAATACAATAAACTATTTGTTACTATTTTGAGTTATGGCCAGAAACGAAATGGTTTATGACTAAACAAACTAAAGTATCAAATTTGATATTTAACAAAGGGTCAGTATCAAATGACGATGGTTTTTGTGTGTCAATCGAATGTGTTGAGTGTTTGAAAATCAGCACGTCTATTGTCTATATGTCGTCTCTGTACAGATTCTTATCGAGGTGGAATTTTATATTTTATCTGATCGTTAGACAATGTTTTCATAAATGTATTTAATATACAGCACGATGAAATGCTGGACGGGTGTTACGTGACAAAGATTTTGGAAATTATACAAAAAAAATAAAAATAAACAAATTTCGAGTGTTCTGTTTTACGAATTAATAATTTTATTATACAAACGAGAATCAAATGACGTCTAAAGTTTTTGATGAAAGTACGTCAATGATACAAGATTTGTTCACGAAATGCATTTTAAGAAGAGACACTTGTTTCAAGTATTAATATTTGTAAATAGTTAAATTATTTACAGTAAAGAATTATTGATCGATTTAGCAACTATATAACGTACATATGTATATATCCAACGTTGGAGTAAGAGTACTCAACAAACTATATTCGTCATATACTCGCTTCAAACAGGATGATAACACGAATCAAAAATGGAGTTTCAGATGATTATTATGAAATATCACATTTCAAAACCAGAAATTTAAGACCGTAAATGTATTTTTAATCTCGTGTTGGAATACATCCCTCGTTAAGACAATATCTTATTCCGAATCGCAACGAAAGTGATGTTTGATCCACTAAAACAGTGTTCAGCTTCCGTAGGTCTCGAAGTCGAATCCAAATATCTGAGTTTTGAGATCATAAGAGTAGTGGTGACCACATGATTGAAGGAGTGATGAGATGCAAATGCCTTGGATCTTTCATTACTCAAGGTAATAGTGTGGGCGAGAATATCAAGGTTCGCCTTGCCGCTGGCAATCTTGTTTTATATCCTCTACGTCCATTTCTAAAATCAAAATATCTTGCAAATGCAAATAATCTAAACTTGCATGGATGTGAGTGTTGGACCTTGAGTACGGAATATAACTCCTAACATTTGAGAGAAGAATTATGCGTGTGATATACGGCCCAAATATGATGTGAATGGCACATACCGAACTATTTTCAGTCACGAGGTCAGAAATCTAATGCGAATTCCTGATGTCGTGCACGAAATCAAATGACAGCGAGTACGCTGGCTCGATCACGTTCTGCGAGCTGATGCAACCAACGACTGATACAGCTATCATTGTAGGGAGAGCAACCTTTTGGTAGACGAAGAGGTCACTGTCGACGACGATGGGTCCACGGCGTAGAGTACGAGCTGGATCTTCTAATTGTTTACAACATAATGAGGGGTTGGCTTGCAATCCAAACCGATGGATTCAGATTGTTGGCATGGTACTTTAAAAAAACCTTTACGTTATGTAAAGAGACCACGAAGGATTATTTAATGCCAAATAAATATTAAATTTACCAACAAAAAGCAAATAACATTACTTAGAAATAGATGATTTAGTTTGAAATGGAGTTTGATAACACGAATCTTATTACTCTAAGTTCATACCACAGAATGTGTTAACACCCAATTAAACGATTCAGTTTAGAAAAACCATAGGGGTTGAGACATGTTTTTTACATGTGACGAACAATTCATATTATAATTCTTATTAAAAAATACACATCTTTATGAATGTTGTACGTCTAGTCAATGCTCCTCAGGTTATGTACTCAAATATGCTATTTAAGGTGTTACATGCAGATCGAAAAGTCGAAAATAAGTTCTATCTTGATGTCGGTCCCTAACAGAATCGAAAAGGGTCTTCTATACATAACATCGAATTGGGTTATGTACACTGTTTGAATATATATACTTCCCTGATTCTTCTTATTAATCTAAATACTGGCACCAGCTTGAAAATATATCGTCTCGTAAAATCACCCCAATTTAATTATTGCAGTTGGAAATACAAAGTAAGTATTCAAGGATATGCAATTCTAAACAATTAACTTTAAACTACATATAATTATATTGTCACTCTAGCACCTCATTCAAGAAATTTTAATTTAAACGTCTCGGCAGATCTCAAACTCTTAATACTGAATGGAACAGAACTCCATAGAGAAATGCCTATAACAAAAAATGACAAATTTGAAACCCTAAGTGAATTTCGAGCAGAGAGCAATCGAAGATTGGCGTAATGCGACCAGCTAAATAATAACTTTTTGAATAGATAATTTGGTTCTTTAGTTTTGAGTAGCTTGCTAATAAAAACGCACATCCGAAACTTATAAAAACTAGTTAAAACATACCAAATTAGAACATCACCATAGAGGAAATGCGGAAGGAGATAGGGCATAAACATTCTATTGTTAAATTGACTATTCGTAAACCCTACCACTTTATACAAACAACTAAGTAATCCCAATCTTATCTTTCTACTAACTCTAACTAAATGGTCATCCCAGATACGTTTGCTACTATAGATCTATTAGTTACTACTACAATTTGTTTAAATATAAGTGATCATAATTTTAACATTACATCCATTTTATTTAAAAAAAAATTTTAATTTAATTTTCAATAATAAATTTTTGTATGGTTATTGCCGAGCGTTGTATGCGACAGTTTTTGATATTACTAATCCTGAATCAATTCTTAATTTAATTAGTGATAAATTAAAAGTGAAAGGAACAAGAACAAGTCTTCAATTTGTTGCCAAATTGAAGACTTGTTCTTGTCTCTGCGGAGGACTGATTCGTAAGCGCTACTAATTTTAAAGAAATCGAAATTAGACCCTTATAACATCGAAACTCGGATTCAATTCTGTATATCAATAATAAATGTCATCTGAGAAATAATTAATTGATTATTTCTCAGATGACATTTATTATCAAAATTCAATCAATTTTAAAGTGTTAATCTTTTCGTTACAATCCGATAGATTAGTCTATAAACTTTGTCAAAAAATCTAGGTTCTAATTGTCCACGTATATTTTGATGTTTCAAGTAGACCAAGTATGAGCACGTGGTTTATACTCCTGAGCTTAAGACGAAAAGAGAATGGATATTTAGGGAATTGTCGGGCATTAAATGGTGTAACCATTCCAGATCAATATCAAGTATCCCATCTCCAGGACTTTATATATATATGTGTTATTATTTAAACGAAATGTCAATATTATCTGCTACGTTTGAGCAGTATTTAACACATCTCAAAACAATTGGTAAAAGGTTTCCGGTATTTGGTTGGATCATTAACAATTCACATGGATTTGTACATTTGTAAAATCTGTTAGTTTCGTTGTCCACGTTATTAGTTGGAAGGAGATTTTGTTTACCTTCAACCGAGCCAGTTAATGTGCGTTTTAACGGAATTAACGTGTTGATAATTCTAATCTAACACAAAAACTATTTTGACATTAAGTATATAGTAGAAAGAAATTATACACAGATAATTATTTTACAAATTCTATTCGTAAAGTAGTAAGAAGAATTTTTAACAGATGGTGCTTTCGTTATAATTAGAATTGATGAAAGATGGAGTGTTACAAAAAACATTTTTTACATAAAACAATGCTTGACACATGAATTTAAAAAATCACCTTATGAATTACATCGTGTAATTTACTCACCCAACTGTGGTTACAAATGTATGCTTTCTTTTTTATATTTATGCACACCCAACTGTGGTATTTAATCATTATTTTGTTAGTGCTGGGTGATCTTATTGGATATGATAGTCAGGAATTTAATTCAAATATGAATTAATATTTCTGCCCTCCACTGTAAGCGGAAATTTATAATATTATTTCCAATCTGTGCCAGATAATATTCAATGTCAGATAATATTCGACATCAAGTTGAGAAGTGAATTATTTCCTTTTTACCCAATTACTTGAAAATAATTCAAGTCGTACCAGTCTTTAAAAGTGGTGATAAGGATCTGTTTACTATTGTTGACAAGTTTATCTGTTTCGATAAACTCACAGAAAAAATAATAAGTATAGTTACTTCAAAAGTTTCTTAAATGAATCTAATATCTTAAAGGCATATTCATTTTAATTTAGAGAAATAACCAATATGATATATAATGCATAATATCGAAAGGAGTACATATATTTATATGTATAGGTGATCTTTTTCTTGAATTTCATGGAGTACTCTATGTTTCTAATAGTTAACGTAGTTGTAAGACATAAGTAGTTATGTTCTTGATGTGTATTTTGGAGTTCCAAAAGGTAGTGTACTAGGTTCCCTTCTGTTTCTAATTTTATTTAATGGCTTTTTTAAAATTACCATTGATTGGTCATATTTGAATGTTCGCTAATGACACTGCAACAGATTATTCATCAATTATAGCTATTTAAATAGAACACGATAGATATATTTTATTAGACTACTTATTGAACTTTTCTAAAACGAAAGATGATTTTTTAATCACCACACAAAAGTTATACTACAATACACCTAGGACTCTCGTATGTTATTGTATACGCATACTAAAACAATGTGTAGTAAAATGAATTCTAAAAATTCCTACATAAATAAGTTTAAAAAAATTACCCTCGAGACTTTCTTAATTTTTTGTTATATAAAATCAACATACTTATCATATATCGGGCAACACTCATCTGATGGCCTCAAATGCACATGTGCTTAAATGATGACATTTCAGCTTCCATTGTTTGTGAAGAATCTTTTATAATTCCATATTCATTTGAAAATGAGTGAAATATCTGTAAAAACGTTGCAAAAACATGACGAAAGAATGAACAAAGAACCTAGGAGTAATTTGCTCAATTCTGTTCTGAAAATTTAGATGCCAGAAACGTTCCGGTCGGCCAGTTACTGAAAAGTTGAAGAAATTATGCAATAAGTGAAGGAAGACTGACACGTCATGCTGTTAGAAAATGTATAACAGTTTGGAATCATTTGAAAATAGCAGGCTACAAAAAGAAGCTGGTTGTTTGGGTGACATTCGAACAAAGAAATTTGATGAACCGAATTAATATCAGTTAAATGCTGCTGAAACGTGACGATATCTAACCATTTTTGAAACGAATTCCGGCGATGAGAAAATGGATGAAATATGAGAATATCAAACGTCAGCACTCATAGTCAAAGGATTGTGGCTCTCCTCGAATAACTTAAAAGTCTGGATTGATGGCAAACTTGGTTATATTGAGTGTTTAGTGGGGTTGGAAGGAAATTGTCCATTATGAGGTGCTGCGTCGTGGTAAAATAATCAATTCGGCCCTGTACTGTGCACAACGTTTGAATGAAGTTGTTAATTTGGTAGTGTGGTATGTACTACGTCGGCGGGGATACCGCAACCCAGTTTTGGGGATTGCCAATCGTGGCTTTACAGTTGTTCAACGGCGAATTCACCTTTTACTTTCGACCAGCCAATTACGGCGCCTTCCACTCAAGGGGCCAAATCTAACCGATTTTACCTGAGACGGTTCGGTTTTCCGGTAAGCCCCTTTATCGGTCGGACACAACGGCAGCGTATAACTGATCGGCGGAGACAAAGCCTAACATTCATCGGGTAAGGCGACACAACGCTCAACGTTTTTTTTGTATCTCTACGGATAACGGCGACAAAGCTGAAGCTCAATTCAGCATTATCCAATTAACGGGTGGTTCGTATAGAACAGCGGACACCACGTATGACATTGGGCAACAAGTTATTAACGGTGGCCGCTAATAAACACGGGTGCCGCATTGTTTTACCACGGGCGGATAACGGTGACAAGGCCGCCACGGTTAGAGCGTGGTGCTCGTGGCATGACGGCTATCCTAGGCCACAACGGGAACGGGAAGGTATACAATTTTTGTTGTAATTTATTATGATTTTAAATACTAATTTTTTTGATTATTTTGCTTTCTTTTCATTTTTATTGTGAATTTCATTTTATTTAAAATTTTTTTTTGCTATTACTTTAAAATTATAAATTTCATTTGTAATCGAGCACCATTTTCTGGTGGTTGTACACCCTGCCTGGGTCACACGTTGGTCTCGTTCTGATCTCCCCAAAGTAATAAAATGAGTTATTAAATTTTATTCGGTATGGTATGAGGAGAGGGGGAGGACTCTCATTCTGTTTCGACCTCCATCCTCGCAGGCTGGGCTTGCCAGTTCTCGCATCCCCTCGGACGCCCGCAGGGTCGGAGTGGTGAGCCCAGTATATGAGTCGTCCATTCGGGGACGACCGTAAAATTCGCAGGGTCTCCCGTGGGGAGATCCGGTTGAGACCGGATGGGCACACCCGGTTATTATTTCTTTTATCTCCGTTCCTCAAGTTTTCCCTGATGGATTCTGGTGTCCGTAAATTCCGTTTATAACTTTCGCGTTTTTATTTAAATTTCTGTTTCGCGGTGTAAGCCAGGAGCCACGTACGCCTTAAACCCCCACGACCTTCGCATTACTCTCTGAGTTATAGTCGGCAAACCATCACCGTGTGAGGCCTCTACGTGGTTTAGTAAATCTGCGAGTTGGCAACAGCCAGTTCGTAACACAATTCAGAACGAGTGACCAAAAACATCTTTAATGATTTTTAACAAATTGATGGAATTTGTTTTTGGAAGGTTTGATACATCCATCGTATAGTCCGGACAATCTGACTATCATTTTTTTCGGTCTTTCCAAAACTCTGATGACAAAAATGGCTTTGAAAACCACTTAACTACATTAGCTTGGTTTTTCGATGATAAACCACAGAAGTTCCACACCGTTAAATTTACGAAGCTACCAGAAAATCGGTAAAACGTCATAGATTTATGGCCAATATTATTAAGATGTTTTAAAAGAAATACAAATGATTTTACTCTTGTAGATATTAATGTGATTAACCTTAGCATTACATACTTTGACCGTTGTGATATTTATGTAAATATTAAATTAAATATTGAACTAAAATTATATTTAACAGTCTTCTGAGGCAGTTGCAATGAGAAATAAGAATATACGTAAGAAATTATGATGGGACCAGTTTAAAAAAATATAAATTTAAGGAGTATAATGCCCCACATGCATTTTGTCAAAAGATATTTAGCTGTGCTATCAATCATCATATTTCTTAATTGAGAATGAATTAAATAATTTATTAGAATAGGAAGTATAAATTTAAGTCCATCCAAACAACTTAATTAAGCGGCAGGTGCCACGATAAATAAATTATATCAAAATAAAAGGATCCTTTCGTTAATTTATGATCAACCATTTATAAAAATGCATTTAAATAAATGTTTTCATTATAATATAATAAAAAAAACTTTTAAATTAAATCATGAAAAATAATTTGCAGGTGAAACTAGCAACAACAAAAACTTTCAAAAACAATAACAACAACGAACCAAAACTGTTTGGTTTTTTTTTGCTTAATAGTTAGTTGGTAAGGTAGCATCCGACCACATTTAACTTAAATTTCGATCCAATTAAACACAGATCGGAATAATTTTACAAATTAACATAATTTAAATGATATGATTCCGAATGGTCAATTGGATATGTATGCGCATATATAGATTGAAAGTTTATCAACGTAACAATGTTGCAGCTGATATCCGCGCGAAAACCCTATAAACGACAAAACGCGTCTCAATGTGACGCTGTCATCATGAAACCACACGACATCGAGTGATACGAAAATAAACTTTATATGTGTACATGTATGTATGTATGTATAAGCGGTGATAGACTAAATCTGATTAAGATTTTATTATTATTATTTTATTGCTATAAATTTTTATTTAATTTCTTACATCAAAATCTGATTTTTTTTTTGTGAATTTTTGGTTCGTATTTCAGGTGATTATATAAGATAATTTATGATAATGGCTATTTTTGTAAAGTTTTATGTTTTTTGTATATTTTGATAATTTAATTTTTTTATTCGCAATAGACTCTTAATGTGTGGTCTTATAATTTATTTATGAAAATGAAAGATGTTGTAATTTAGTTTGTCTAGATCTAGATTAGAATACATTTATGTTAAAATTACCATATTTGTGGCACGAGACTAAATTTAAATGTTTTACCATAATGTTATTTGTTATCAATATTTTGTAGGGTTGATGTGATAATTTCGAAAAAGGGGACATGCATGTCTTGTAAACATTTTATCGCATGTACATGGTTTAGTACCCAAGAACATATAGTTATGATTTTCCCTATAGATTTTCCCCAATTAACTTCTGCGCCATAATAGTGGTGAATCTTTCTAGTCACTAAAACTTTCACTTATTATTTGTAGCTGTTTGGCTGTCCAATATAATATATAATCGTGCGGCTATTGAATATTTCCGCGTCTGCTCAGAACTCTATTGCAACTTTTAGTTAAAATAAGAGTTTTAACACGAGAATATGGCTCAGGTCAGGCAAACACAGTCTCTTATCATATGTATGAAAGAGTATCGGTTGAAACTCGTTACTATATCCAAGAAACCCACGGTTTTAAAAGTGTTGACAAGCCAATCTGTCAATTGTAGATGCAAATTCATTCCAACCTCATGACTATGAATGCTGGTTTTACTATATATAGTTGGGTCCTGGTGGATCCAACCTTTGGCTACGAATTGCATAACATGAGCACCTGATGGTTGGTTTTCGAGCACCGAACCATTCAAAACAAAATCATCGAATTGCGGTGCATATCGATTTTCGTTTACATCAATAATTTTGACTATGACAAGTGTTTCGGCCGAGTGACGGTGTACCCCGATCGATTGCTTTGATCGTTAGACTATGTGTTTAACGTTTAACACTACCCTCACTAAAACTGTATAATATTTCACCACTCGGACCTAAATCAGGATCTGGTGACCAATGCGATGACAGTACCTTTTGGGACATCCTCTCGAATTCGGACCGTGTAATCGTTTCCGAATTCGGGTGTATTATCGTTTATACCGTCGATTGTAATACGAACGATATATCGTTGGTTCCACCACCATCTGTCGCTCGAATTTTCAATTCGTACACCTCTTGACGTTCTCGATCGAGCGTACCGGACAACGTTATCACTCCACTCTTTATATCAATCTTAAAGTCTTTTGTGTCCGTAATCATGCTGTTTGTAATTTTAGCGTTGTTTCCAGAATCAGCATCTGTTGCATTTAATCGAAATATAACTGGTACGTTTTTAGCATGTTCGGTTACTCGAAAACTTGCAAGTGATTTTTCAAATTCTGGATAGTTATCGTTTACGTCGAGAACTGTGAATGGTAAGACTTTTGATGCGCTTTTCTGTCCCAAATCGTAAACTGTTATATACTCGGAGAACATACTCATCCTCCCGTTCTCGATCTAAATATCCAATAACTTTCAACTCTCCAGTATCTGGATCCAGACGCAAAACTGAATCATGATCTCCAATCGATATTCCAAATACTAATTTTCCATTATATCCTAAATCTCGATCGCGTGCTTTTATCCATCTAATTGAAGTTCCTAAAGGCACTGTTCCGTTTATCGGAATTTCCAGTGGAAAGTCGATAAATTCGCGAGCATGTACATTCTCACCATATCGGGATGGCACTATGGCAAAATCATCAGTATTACTATTGTAATCTCGACCTGTCATATTATTTCGTTCAGATGATGCCAGTATTTCAGGCGACCTTCTGGCAACTCCTGTGTCTCGGCATTCAAATGCTCCACTCTCATCATTGGAATATCGGGCATGTGATACGCCCATATTACGTTTCGCCTTTGTTAGATTTATTTGTATTTTCAAGACATCGGCAAAATGAGTTCCATCCGTCGACGTTACATTAACATCCCGCGTCTCAGTTCCGACATCGTTTAAATCACAACCAACAGAAATGACGCCAGATGTCGAGTCTAAATTAAAACAACCATCCTCGTGGCCGATTGTCGTTAACATCGCGTAACCTAATAACCAATTGCATTTCAGACAGTCCCCAGTCTGATGCCCGGACACGCAACAGATACTCGCGTCTCATACTTTCATAATTGAGAAGTTTTGAGGTTCGAACTACTCCGGAAAAATGATCGATGTCAAACGGAACATCATTTAAATTTGCTATACTATATGATATGTATGCATTCTCGCTGGAATCTTTATCGCGTGCCGTTTCTTTTGTTACTGTTGTATACCGGCTGGTTCATTTTCGTCAACTAGTATCGTCATATTTGATTGTTCGAATACTGGATCGTTGTCGTTGGAGTCTTCAACGTTAATTTTTACTTTGGCAGATGATTGTTTTCGCGTACCTGTATTTCCTTGATCGATCGTCGAAACTGTTAGTGTATAAAATGGTTTTGTTTCGGCATCGAGAGTAACGGCAGTGTATAACATACCTTAGTCCGGATTGCCAGGAAAATCTAAACCTTCATTGCCGCCAACAATTTCTAAAAATACTTGAGCATTTTTGCCGTCAACACGATCGATAACTTTTAACCGAATAACTGGTGTATTGGGCGATGATGTTTCAGGAACGGACACTTCGTATATTTCTCGATTGAAAACGGGCGCATTATCATTTACATCTTGTGAAATGGCCGGAATGACTTTGTAACTTTGTCGCGGTGGTACACCATAGTCGATAGCGCGCAATCCTGAGGTGTTGTTTCGCGATCCAGCAGAATAATAACACAATATAATAATAGAATAGCACAATAATATTATATTCGCCCGGGCGATTTGTCGTTCGTATCCAAAAATGACCATCCGGGTCACCATCAACAATATCTAAACGAATAACAATAGCGAAACTCTGTTTTCTTCAACGGGACTGGAACCTGTTTCTGATATAATTAGAAATCATGCTCATAAGTTATAGGCTGTTATTGAATACTCTCTAATATAGACCAATCGATAATCCATATTATTTACCATACAGATGTCCACTAGATCAATTGTACTACTTACATCTGAGTTAAATGACGATGCAGGCTTCAAAACTTATTATTCAGAATACAATTAATTAGTGAAACATATCAAGGTGCACAGTGTTCCAGGTAGTTGCACTTAAACTTCTCTACGTTTATTTCTGAGATCAAAATATTTCGCCAATGTGAACAAGTTTATATTACCCGTTGATGAGAGTTTTTTTTAACCACGAGATCAAGAATTTAATGCTAATTTCTCATGTATAGAGTATGAAATCAGGACAAGGAAAGCATTGTTTGATCAATTCTATATGGTGATACATCGTTCTCAACTATGATGAACAACAAAGAGTCCATATGACTGCCTTGGAGATCACCAGATATTGCAAGAAAAACATGGAAAGAAAAAGAAATATTTTGATAAATGCAACCGGTGGGAAAGATAAGCGACTATACAGTCAGTTGGGACATTATATGAATGTTTACGTAGACTATCAACACTTTACATTCTTCCATGCGCACCTATAGTGCTGACGGGCAGTGTAGATGCATCATACTCAAATAATGAATTTTTACTTTATAATTAATTAAGTCTCAATCGAGACTCGCACCCGGTATACCCTAAACTCGTACAGCCACATGTTTAACCTCTAAATTTGTGCCTATTAATCTACCCGAAAACAGTTTTCTTGGGAAATGTAAGACATAATAGGAAAAAAGAACGTGGTCTATAAGAGTAGATGTATTCGAATAATTAAGGTGCGGATGAAATGGATGCACTATACGGATACCTCGTTCCTTTTGCCGGACTTAAAAATCGAATCAATAGTAGAAATTATCCAGAATTTATGTCGTTGATCATTGGTCTTTGTGCATGGATTCGTCTGCTCACATTTTATAATGGTGGATACTTCTTCAGCTTTGCTAATGATATTCCTCTTTTTGATGATTTTTTGATATCCGATAAATTAAAAGCGTGTATTGAAACTCTGAAGTAACTATCCTGTTTACCAAAGCTTTTCCTATAGTAATTTCTTTGATCTGTAGTTTCTCAGTGTTGGGTTCGACAATCTTTTGTGTTTCATGACCTCCATTCAGTTTTCCTTCAACAACCGTTTCTGAGATATGGTTATAGCTTCTTCCGATGATCCAATTTAATCTTCTTTATACAACTGGCTCCTTTTCCCGTCCAACATCCATTATGAAACCATTTCATTTTATGATGTTCATTCCCAGGATGACCTCATCCACAATATCCACACTAGATTTTCATGTTGAAAATGGTTATTATTGCTATTCGTACATTTAACTTATATCGCTTTTCCCGATTTTAACTAATCGTTGTTCCAATTCAAACCTGATTCTAGGCCAAAGTAAAGTGTGCTCTTTTATAGGTTCACAACTTTCAGTTGGCAACACTGTTTTATTTGACAACCCATTAATCAGCTGATAGTTGCCGTTTGTGTAGTTTGGTTTGAAATTTCATTATGGATAGACTTACATCAGAGCTACGCTTGCAAATTGTTGAATTGTTCGGTCCACGCATACTTTTAATGATAATGTACATCATGTGAGATGCCGAACAGTGTACACGGAAGACAGCTGTAGCCGCTGTAACAGTGTCAATTTTATCCTTTCACTTTATCGAAGGTTTTACAAACGGATCTTGGCTGAAAAGCTTTCAAGATTCAACTTCTAGGAATTAAAGCCAAACGACAATCGTATACGCTGCCAATTCGGTGAACGGGCTGAAGCACAAATTGGTATTGATGTTAAATATCCATAAATGAAAGATTTTTATTTATGGAAAAGACATAATATTTCGGTCCTAAGACCATTTTCAAATGTTTAACATAGAAATATTAGTTAAACATTTGAAAATGGTCTTAGGACCGAAATATTATGTCTTTTCCATAAATAAAAATCTTTCATTTATTGAGATAAACGTTGGAAAAAAGTGCAGTAACAATCAACAAACAACATTGAATTAAAATATCCAACAACTAAAATAATTGGTTAAATTTCCATTCAAAGTTTGTTCTGCGATGAAGCTCATTTTTGGGTACGTAAATAAGCATAATTATCACATTTGGAGTGAGAATAATCCACAAACTTTTGTTGAAACACCATTACATCCACAGAAAATTACTGTTTGGTGCGCTTTATGGACTAGCGCAGCCATTGGTCCATAAGGTCTTTAAAAACGATAATGGTCAATTAATTGGCCTCTAAGATCATGTGATTTAACCCCATTGGATTATTTTCTTTGGGATTATATAAAGTCTATGTCGATAAACCAGAGACAATTGACTACCTGAAAATCAACAGCCGAAGAGTTATTGGTGAAATATGGCCGCAAATGCTGCGAAAAATTTTTAGTTGTGGAGTTTATATAATTAGTTTAATAAGTGTTGTGGAGGCCACATGGCCGAAATCACACATAAACATTAATTTTCTATCCAATAAAGCCCATTTCATTGATATTAAATATAAATGTCTTTGTTTTATTATGATATAAACTTGGCTCTTTACAGCGAGTTAAACACTCTTTACAGCGTTCAGGCTGCTTTTCAATTGCAAACGTTTAGTTGTTCTCTCTCTTTGAATTACTCTCCGCTCAAACTTGTTCGTCCCAAACTTGCTCTTTCTTAACTTTTTTATTACACCCTCAGATCTAATATCGAGGTTTTACCCAGTTGCTTGACAGTTTGATCCCTTCTTTCAATTCACCGCAAACTACTGTCGAATGTCTCAACATAATTCTTCTGGCGGTTTGTTCTCCGCTGTTCCTTCGATTGCATATAGTTGTAGCTTAACATTTCCACAAGTTTATGTAGCTCATGAATTCCACTGCCAAAATTTTCATAAAGTTCATATCCAAAGTCACCTCATCGGCAATATCTGCCACCGAAACCGCACGAAAGAATTTCCTGTTACCATTTTGTGTGGTCAATTCCTTCTTTTCCTTGATTTGTGCACTTCCACCGGTTGTTGTTTGCAATTTTAACCCTCAAATATTGGATGAATTACGTTGTTTACTAAATCACTTCTTATAATCGTCCTTATTGCTCCTGTATCTAGTGTTATCACATAGGCTCTTCCGTTGATTTCTCTAGTTAACGTTAAGGCCTCACCACTAATCGTGGAACGAGGATGGATGCCATGTCGGATTTGGTTGAAGAAGTTAGCTTTCCTTCTTTACTGATTTTCTCGTTTACTATCTGCAATCTAACAGGACTCTCCTCTTTTTCTCATCCGTATAGTCATCTTATCGTTTCTTCCAATAGAACGGTGATGTTATCATTGCTCGGCTAAGTTTTATTTCTCACCCCTTGAAATATGACCAAGTTTGTCACAAACCAAACATTTTATTCTACCATTGAAAGCCCGAAATTTTATTGGCTGCCATTCAATTACTGTTTTGTCATAATCTCTTGAATAATAATTTTCTGGTTCCAATCCTACTGGTCGTAATTTTACCTCTGGTGTTATTATCTTATAAGCAGTTTCTATCGTTAATGCACAACCAATGGTTTCAGCGAATGTTCTTTTCGAAGCTTACACTTCCACCGCTCATCTTTTTCTACATCACGAATACCATCAGTAAATGCATCAATTATAATTTTTTCTGTGTAATCGGCAGCCATATTCTAATTATGAGGTGAATCAATCGCTCTATGTCTGCAGCAAACTACTGTAGTGTTTCTCCGATTCTTTGAGATCGACATTTGAGCTCCATCCTGTATATCTCTCACTTGTGATCAGCATCATAATTAATTTCTTAGGCTACATGATTTTATCATAGTCTCCTCGTTCGAATTCAGAAACAATCTGTAACATTACTGCTGCACCGCTTTATAACGACACTATAAGAGCTGCTACCTGGTCTTCCTTGCACGAATTATCTCGCTACCGTTTCAAATTTTAATTTGATAGTGTTAAATGACATTGTACCGTCGAATGTCGGAGGCTTTAGTTTAATTCCACTGACTGAGTTTACAATTTGAGTAGATCCGCTATTATTTTTAATACCCACAACCTCCTTATTAAGTTATAAAAACCTTTGATCAGTTACTTCAAATTGTTGGTCTATTGGACATTTTACTATATCCACTATATATTTTGTTTAACTTTTCACTCACTTTGTCACTTTGGATATTGTATTTATTTTATTTTTATTTTTTTTTATTTATAATGCTGTTGAATTCAATCTGGTTGTTCCAACCTTTCTAACACCATTTTACGATCTTCCTCTTGTTCGATCATGATAGTTTTTTGTCCATTTTTCAAATTTTCTTGGCCGACTATATTTTTCTTTCAAGACTATTAATCATTTGTTGCATCGCTGCCATGAACTGCACCATATCGAAATTTCCAGATGATACGGTATGGTAATTTGTTATATTGTTTGAGCAATGGTCGTTCCGGCATTGGCTGACTCTTATCCTATCGTATCCTCTGCATTTGATGCTCCAATATTTAATTCGTACTGGTCTGGATCCACATTTTCTTCTTATAAAGCTTGTTGTAGAAAATGTGGCTCAGCTCGTTTTTCCACTCCGACACTTTCAAATCTAGTAGTTTTATGTCTCTATAATTCATATTCCCACCGCTGTCACCAATTGTTACGATTTCCCTATGGTAGGGATTCCAACCAAACTAAGGTTCGATCACTGGATTGTGAATAAAATACCACTTGTTTGTTTTCACAAAAGTTTATTATTTGTCACAACAAGTAATTTCTTCACCACTACTATTTCACAACAGCTTCCACTTATTATTTCACTTGTTATCGCTTTTCTCGGTTTTAGCTTATCACTGTTCTAATTCAAACTGAAACTCTACGCTTTCTGTTCGCGTATTTATACTCAATTCGCCATCGTAGAAGTTTCCATTTGTTTATTATTTCGCATGTTGAACGCAGTATGTTACTTTTCAATAGCAACCATTTAGTTATTATACTGATTCTGAGATGTCACCCGCAACCGTAACAATATATTACTATCGGCCTGTGAAATGTAAAGTCATTGAAGTTCGTTATCACATGTATAAAATGTATCAGTTGCGGGACTCGTTATTTACCTTGAAACTCAACGGCCTTAAATTGGGGACTATGTGACTCAAAGCTTTACATTATTCTACAATGAAGAGTTATCACCTTAGCAATTCTATAGTGTCACACATTTTAAAGGAACACAGAATTTAAGTCAAGATTTTGTATCAAATATTACTGTGGAAACTGCCATTCGACCATTGATTTTTACAATATTTACCGCGTGGTCTCCTAGAACTTTCGTTACAAAATGATTTCATTCCATTTTGCTCGAATACTGCAAATTTGGTTTAGGCATAGAACACTTCCCAGTAGCACTACCACATATAGAATTACGTATAAGAAGGGTCGAATAAATATATTATACATCGTAATGGGTGCATACTATAGTTATAATATAACTATAGCACATAAATGTTTTATAGTTTCGTTGAAATGGAAAGTTTATATATAAAACACATTTATCCAATAACAATGAATTTGTACATGTTGTACATTCCCAGAAAATTGCCAGTTTGATTGTGTAAAGGTACAAAAAATACCACATTAATAATTATTGCTATAATTACACGATGAAATATGACTGTACATCGATTTGTCGGTATAAATAACACAAAAGTTCATGAACATTTTATACCAACTCGTATCCATTTAATGTGTATACATTTTAAACGATACAAAACATATTTTCGATGTCCTTAACTGATAAGTCCCAGTTGGATGTAAATTCTTTTATTCTTATATGAACATGTACAACAAATTAACAAACTATACATATTGGTTGGGTATCCGTTGATGTGCCGTTCATATACTATGTACATCGTGCACCAACCAATGAACAACAAGTGGCTGAGTAAAACCAAGCGATCGACTGATTCAAACACATTATAACCGATTAATAATAAAAATTAATAAAATATTATTGAGAAACCGGTCTTCGGGCACAACTGTCACGGTAAAAAGAAAACTATAATCTTGATAAAAAAAAATTACACAAATTTTTATTTATTTTGTTGTAGATGTTCAACAGCTAGATTTTTTGTTGTTCGATTCTGTTCTCAAATTTTGTGATGTTCATTCATAAAATACAAAACAAATATCTTATTTGTGTACTGCGATAAGAATATTTTTAATTCATTTTCAGGTAAAAGTTCAGTTACGTTCCTTTGGTTGTATGAAGCGTATTTTATAGTTAGTCAGTTTTGTCATGCAGGATAAGAGCTAACAGCTAACAACCTTGCCGGTTTTGGGAAACAAATTATTATTAAATTTTTTAATATTTTATATTTTTAATTCGCACATTTGCGGCAGTCTGCTTTCGTTAACTTTACGAACTCCATCTTTAAGGTCTTGAATAGATTGTGTAGCATTGGCATAGGCCTTATCATTCACGTGACTCCAAAGAAAAAAGTCTAAAGATGTTAATCACAGCATATCAGTGATCAATTGGAATCACTTCTTCGAGAAATAACACGGTCTGGAAACTTTTCTTGCAAAATTGTGATTGTTTCGTTGCTTGTGTGGCACTGTCTTGGTGAAAATAAACGTCATCCACATTAATATTCCTAATTCAAAAACCGCACTGAACAGTGACACGTTTTGGATGGAGGGGTTTCTCAACAATCATTCATGGATTTTTTGAACCGTAAATACCAAAATACTGCTTGTTAACGTATAGTCTCCGGGAAATGGCTTCATCACTGAAGATGATTTTTCCATGAAAACCGGGTCATTTTGATGCATTTAAACGACCTACTCAGCGAAGATACGACGTTTATGGTGATTTTCCGTCTTGAGTTCTTGTGTTAACTGAACTTTTAAAGCCTAAGTCTTTATGCAAGATACGGTGTAGTGTCGATTGTGAAATTTCTAATTTCAAAACACTGACGATGAATCAACCAATCTTGTTTAGTGATTCTAGGTCACGATTGTGGAGTTGTGGCAGTCTCGTTGACATTTGAGTGTTGTTGGTTTTAATTTTTCGTCGTTGGAATCGGGCCTGCGCTTGATTTGGTCCGGGTTTTGGGATTGAATGGTTTTCAGCCGTAGTCCCGGGGTGCGTTTCCGGTGATGGAGAATGAAGGTTTGTGTCTTGTATCGGGTTTGAGTGTCCTTGTTTGGGAGAGTTTTAAAGGATGCGTATGCCTACGTTCAGGGTGTCACTTTGCTGTAGGTGTGGCGGATCTGCTTTGATTTTTACTGTTTATGGGTTCAGTAGCAGCTTATTCAAATTTGCAACATTTTTAAAAAGAGGAATAGTTGGTGTTGACTTCGAGGGGCTCCATTCATATCATTTGATAGGAAGTCGGATTTGAGTGCGAAATAGAATAAGTTGAGGTAACTTGTGTATAGCACAAGGGTGCGTGTGTATGACACATAGGTAATAAGGAAAGTGTACACATTCTCAGAGATTTTGTAGGACAGGAGTGTTTAGATTTGATGCAGAACACGAGTCTGTATCTTCCATTATCGGAGGTAAATTTTGGGATTGTGGTTGAGGGTTGTTTAGTCTGGAAGTTTGTGACGGGTCGGACGCCGATTTCATTTAAGGGGCGGGGAGTTGGAACTATTAGAATGTTTGGGTGTCGGCGGGATTATAGCAGTTTTGCAGTGGTGGTTTGGAAGCATTCAATTTTGTAGTGTCGGGAGGTTTTGATGTTTTGGTTGGATTTTTGGAGGATGTCATCCGATTCTGGAGTGGGCTGGTATTGTGCAGGAGTGTCTTGGAGGAAGCGGTTTTTGTAGGTATTTGTAGCTGCATGCTGGTGATTTGTTCTTTGCCTCATATACTGCTGTGGTTGGGGGGAGGAGGGTTTCGGGGCTGGATGTGATTGGGACGGGCATGAGGGTTGAGCAAGTCGTGGTGGCGGTTGGGAGCTTCTGTTGGCATGTGGGGTTTTTGACGCGAGTGGGATTTGTTGGGAGCTGAAGGATTCGCTGGAATGTGGAGTGTTTGGATGGATTTCGGTTTGTTGGATGTCAGTTGAGATAGGTCTGTACTTTTTATTTTTGTGTAGGTTGGTGTCCCGTTGTTGAGGGTGCTTTGAATGAGTTTGTAGTTTGGATACTTACGATCGGGTTCTCGTGTTAGAGTTTGTTTACTACTAATAGATGTATGTTTGGTTGTATGTTGAGTTTGGATCGTGTTTGGTTTGCTTGAATGGGGTTCGCTCCGGGGGTGTCGATTTCCTCCACTTTTGGGGTACTTCTGCTGCAAGACTTTCTGCATGTATGTGGCATCCCTGCCTGTGTTATTGCCTTTGTGTCTTGCACACGTGCCTGCGGGTTATCCATGCGTTATTTCAATTTATCAAGTTTCGTATTTGGATTTAATGGTGCTCGTTGAAGTCGATATCAATTGTTCTTTTCTGATGAATGAACGGTGAAGGTCGGGGCGGATCTACTACATTTGTAGTAAAGTGACATCCCTGATCACGACCATTAATATAAAAGTAATAATAATTTATGCAAAAGGTTTGGTTTTAATTACTTATATAAATGTAAATATGATTATAGTTGGAGGGTGTTTACAAGGAAAGTTTATTTTATTTAAAAAAAAATGTTGCATAATTTTGGAATGTAAAACGTTTTCAGAGATTTATTTTGATTTTCTGACAAACATATTCCAGAATTATGGTATTATCAGCGTATTGGTTGACGGGTTCTCAATCTAGCATACCATATTAATTTAATTTATTGTTACAGATTCAAGAGCCGTAAGTTAATGAATTAAGAGTTTTGTATAGTTATGTTCAACTATGATTAGTGTGCGGACTGGAGTTTAAATAATTAATAAAATTAATTTATTAAGTTACAGATTCCTGAGCGACCAATTAATAAATTTTAGGATTTTAATTTTAATTTAGTTTTGATTTTATTAAAAATATAGCAGAGCAGATAGGTGTTGCGGGCTGGAGAATGCTGATTGGCGATTGCAGGATTGCAGACTAGTAGATTAGAATTGTGATTGTCTGCTAATAGTAGTTTAGTACCGACTGTCATGGTGTCTGTAACCGGGTCGCTCTTTCCTAACTAATATACCTTCCTATCCTTACCTATCGTTTTATGTAAACGGCTGTAGGAATAGGCCCGGCGTTATCCGGGAATCTTGACTAGCGCTTGGTCCTACAGTCCTATCAATCAATCAATTGACGAGGAATCAACCAATCTGAGTTTTCTCCAACACAATTCGGGCTACAGCAGCTATATTCTCAGTTGTTCTTGAGCGACGCTCGCGGTTTCAAATCTTCCCATAATTAACTTCACTATTTTTGTAGTGAATTTGACAATTTCAATGCGTTGTTAGAGCGTGTACTGTACCATTTTTGGTAATGGCGTAGTTTTTACTTGTCAAATGTCAAAAGACGACAGTTTTAAAATTGACAGCTGCCCAAATTGCAGACTATTTAACATGAAACCTCTTATTGGAAACCCTTTACTTTTAAAATTTCTCAAAATTCAAATCATGGTCAAATATCTGCGTTTGTCAAAGAGATTGAAATGTTTATTTATTTTCTAGTTATGCCCACTACTTTAATTGCATGTCCTCTAAGTCTTTATTTTAATCTTAATTATATAAATTTAATTTAATCTCGGATGGCTTGTGTTTTATTTGTATTTTGGATTTTTTGCTAGTTGGTGTTAAATTAAGCATAGAACCACGGTTGTGAAGTTTTCAACAAAATCAAAGAAGATGTTCCCGAGTCAGGCCAGCTCTTGTTAGATAGTTTAACAGGAGTTCTGATGAGCTTATATGGTTGAGAACTCTTCAAAAGTTAGTATATGGGCTACAAGAATCTTTCTAAGATGTTGTTTTATTGGTTTTTACTCCAGGCTCCCATACTTTTACTAAAGTCCTCCAAAGTGAGGCCTTCCCGGTGGAATGAAATGCCATTCAATTCTCTTTTCTGTTTTCGCTCCTAATTGTTCACTTTGTTGTTGAGCTTCCTTCTTTAGTGTGTTACTGGCACAAAATTTGTGCCTTAATCGTTGAATAGTTTTAGGTAAAGACCTCTTCTCGATGTGAAGCGTTTAAAAGCCGTTAGAGGAACGTCCGTTGTTAGATCACTGACAAGTTCAAGGTGAACCGCCTTTGTGGCCATGCATATGAATACAGAGATATATATCTTGCAAATTTTATTGCAACGTCCTTTATATAGCTTCTCACTTATGGGACCAGCGTAATCAACTCCAAGGTTGGTCAATGGGTATGATGGCAGGACTCTTTCAGTTGGTGGTATTCCCATTAATTGTTGATTGTTCTGTTCTGCTACAAAACAAACAGTTGTGAATTATATGACGGATTGAGTTTTCCGCATTCAGTATCCAATAGGCTACAGTGATGCAGGGTTTCCATGAATCGATTCTAATTCCTGATGGCGTATAGGCACTCGATTGTTTTATCGTTTAAAGTTTTAATTGCGGCAGCTGATTCTACAGATTAGATACAAGTAACCTTCTGTTGTTGAAGTGGTTTTCCAGAATCTCCCAAACTGTATCATAGTTGTCTGAAGTAGGTTCCAAATAGTTTAATAATTTTCCAGCTGAGCCTCCTATGTGACTTTTAAGGTAGTTGTTTTTGTGCGTCTTGGTTAAGTTTTTATGAACTAACTATTTGAACTTTTCTGAGAAACCCACCCATTTAATATAGTTCCCGTGAAAATAATGGATTTCTACTGGTGGTAGACGAATTTCGACTGGCTCCACTTTACCCTGTTCTTCTTCCAACACTGTTATTAATTGTATTACTACCTTTTCGTGTTGCTTGATTAAGTTTTTATAGTGTTGGTCTATGAAATATGTTTGGTTAGCTTCCTGTCCTTCTCCAATTTCTATGCAAATTTCTTCATGAAGGTCCATGATCTGCGTCATCATCCTCTGAAAGTTTTTTAATTTTATTTTTAAATGTGGTCTGGATCTGTTGTTACTTGCCAGAACCTCCTCAGCCAGTATCTGTTGTTCTTATAGTCGCAATTTCTCTATATAACGTTCTCATACGGATTTCATGTTGTTTCAACCGTTGTATGGATTGTCGTGTTTGGCTGCGTTCATAATTTAATCCAACCTTTGATGCCTTGGGTATTTGGCTGGGCCGTAATTTGCTTATTGATGCATGCTTCTCGACTATCTTTTCCGTTTCCTCAGATGAGACAAAGCTGAATTTTGTGTTGGCTGTTATTGCATCTGATGTTCGAAATGGTGAAGTTGGCAATGACGATCGGTTAAGACGTTGGCGCATATCTTTAATGTTTTTTGTTAGGTTCTCAAAAATCTTTTCTCTAACTCTCTATTTACAAACTAATTGTACAACTTTTTTGGTGTTTGAATATGTCTGTTGTTCTTTGGCGTATGTTATAAATAGGCCAATTGTTTTTTAACGGCTCGAACGACCATGTCTATTTCTAGCTTTTGTCTAATACGACCATGTCTAATTCTTCATTTATTTTTTGGCGAAAATTTCTTAACCGTATAGAACACACCAAAATAAAACAAGACTTTTCGGAATGTTTTTTCTGGTTAAGTTTACATACTTTTGTATTACATACCTTGTGCAATTCAATACCGAAATGGTCTACGTAAACCAACTACAGCGTCTTCGGTTTTAACTGACAACGGCGTTGCATAAAGTTCCCAATTATGAGATTATGTAAAAATGTGTGTAAATAAAATAACTTAGGGACATCAATTATAAGGCTGTCAGGCAACAAGTATATTTAAAAGTCAAGTAAACAATCAGGTTTGTTGGTGATCACCACAAGAATATTCTAACTAACAACATGCTCTATATACAAAACTTTAATAGACTATGGTAATTGTTGGTTGAAGATTTGATCCAAATTAAACCCGAACTGATGTATTGACGTAGCATGAATTAGGAAGTTTATTTTTTAATGTTTATCTACCATATTTTAAATTTTAATTTCGTTAATTTCCTAAACCACTTGATGTCAAATGTTAATATAAAACAGGTCATAATTTATTGCAAATTTATATAAATAAATATATAAGATTAATGCAAAACTATAAATCATACACGCATTACAATGGGATACAAAAAAAATTCCTCAGTCGTAAAATGTTGTCTATATATCGACAAACATTAATAAATTTTAGCAACTAAAATAAAAATGTTATGTCATCTCATAATAAAAGCGCTTATAAATCGCATAAAAATGTTTTAGAGGATGTTTTTTGCTACTTCAAAAATCGAGTTATCTTAATTCATCTTTGTGTTGTCTCCAATTTAAATTCCAAAATATTTGTCTTTTGTCAAATGTCGATAACAACAACAATATTGGCTAAAATCAATAAAAATAAATAAATATATGACACATACACATACATATACATCCATACACTTGACAGAGTAGATATCTCTTACCTTTTGTGCCAAAATCAAAAAAAACGAAAACACCAAAGAGGAGTACGATCCCATAACCAAAAAACCAAACAAAAAATTACCAAATTCACAGAATTTATCGTTTAACCAGTGGCAATATATCACTTGTCAATTTTGTTTTGCGCTAGATAAAAATCTATTTTGGGTACGTTTGTCTATACGTCTGTTGTTGGTGGCATGGTATGTATGTTCAAAAGTGAAGTGTCATTTGTCTCAAAATTGTCGGGTGTTTTTGATGAGATAATTGTATTTGATTGGTACTTATCAGCATAAATAAATAGGGATAACCGAAAAAAAAGGGAATATCTGTTTGTGTAAATAGATTATAATTGGGTCAAAACCTACTATACAGCACACACACACGATTCCTGTTTTTTATCGGTTTATTTTCTATATGGTGTTTTCGTTTTCATCTATACGAAGATGACGGGAGATAATTTTTTATTGTACCGGTCGACACTCTTCAAATTGTACAAAATAATTATATACAATAGATGAAACGTTTGGTGATGAATAGGGGTAACCTTTATCTGGTATATATTGAGATAAGCAATTGGTTGATGGTAATGGTCAACTGGTTTTTCCAGTACTTATGCCACAGATATACCTACATATATAATATTCTTCCTGATTTCGATTGTTAGTTCTACCAGTGTATAGTTCATTAGCTGTGATAAACAAAATTAAATTTGACCTCGTAATTAATTTGGCTCGATATTTGAGAATTAATTAGTTTAATAATAATTTAGAGGACACTATACAGATATTAAACATAAAGTCACAAGTGTGATTCCAATTAGTTTCGTTGAGTTAAATTTTTTAACAATAAGTTATAATTATAGTTTTAAAGGCGTGAACAATGAACGTGATTTGAATAACCAGTCATTCGATGTCAACAATAGTTATCGAGTTCTTGAGAATCCAAAAAAATCAAATGTGATTATGGATTTACTATCTTTCAAACTTACGTGATCATTTCTTATCTTTGCTTAGTTTAGTACTTGTGGTTTTATCATGTTGAGACGGCTTACTATAGCGAACAAAATTTATTCAGACACTAAGCGTTTTTGTATTCAGAGATATCACTCGTTCACAATAAATTCTTTATAATTAGCCGACACTGGTCGGAACCTTGTAACTAACTGTCACTTTGAATCCTTTAAATCGTCGTCGTGTTATCTGAGAGCCGATTCATAGAAGAAGTTCGAGTTTTAGTTTTTTGATACGTTTTGATTTATAAATGCACAAGCTTCCACCTACTTTGTGGAATAATCTATATAATTAACATGATGTTCAGGTCGCTATTGAGACAGATTTCGGAAAGGTTCTGCTATACCGGTAGTTATTGATTCCAATGGTGATTCCACGGTGTATTATTGTTTTTCGTTTATAATATGCAACTAAGTTTTGACACTTGATATAATAGCTTCATAGATAACAGATTACTCTAATCAAAATTTCATCAAGTTCTCCTTCGTTGCCTTTTATGTACTATTGTTAGTGTTGTAACAACTCATAGTGTTGATGGTGTTTCTTGACAAGAATGTAAGCTGGCTGCTTTGTAAACTGCTAACATATTTATCTGGTTCCGATTCTTCAAGCGGACATCTATGGCCGCTTCAGAGTCAGGGTTTGTGGTGGGATTTTTGAAAATCGAAAACAGTTCTTAATAGACCGCTTAAGGAAAGAGAAAGAAGACCAGTAGTGGTTACTCTATTCAGTTCACATTACTCACTTCGCTCACTTTGTTAAAACAACCTTGTTTAAACTATCGATTTCATAACAATTAGTCAAAAAAAAACAATTCGCAATAAGATAAAAAATTTTACTTCAAATTGTTTAAAGAAAACACTAACTGCAAAATGAAAGTTTATACTGCTTAATTCTACATTTATATTCTACCCTTAACTGGAATCGAAAAGAAGCTGAATTGTATAGATAAGTTAGGACTTAGTGTTCTTTAAATGATACATTCCAAGAATATTTCCACTATCTTCGTCTAATTCACATGAAACATTACCAATGAGCCCAATTGTTTTGGCCTTTATATATTTGGAGCTAATTTAGCATTACTCTGTGAACAATTTTTATCGAAAACATTCTGCCCGACCACAAAGCTGGGTTATTGACTTCGAAGATTGTATGACCTATGAGCCTTATCTTCGTTTTCAGATAGATGGAACATTTCATCATGTTAATACTCTGAATACAGATCATTTCCAGTGAGACATGCATTATTTGATGTTGACCAAAAACTAAAAGGTGTGGGAGGAACCCGGTTGATTTATTAAGTGTCGATCTTAATGCTTAGGTTATAGCGCCCAAATAATCATTCCATTTTATGATTCTCTTTAGTATATGCTTTGATGAAAGCCAGTTTGGTTCGATTCACTCTCTTAGATTAATTACTCTGTAGTGAATATTTTGCTGTAAAAATTTGGTTTACTCCAACCGAGCAATCGGTTTAAAAGGTGAGAAGAAAATTGCTGACCATTATCGGTAAAAATGGTTAACGAACACCAAACATCAGAAATATTCTCTTCTCCAAAAATTTCACAACCTGGTTGGCGGTAGCTTACGGCTTGAGTCATCAAAATTTTAGAAAAGTGATCAACAGCTATTAAAATTGAGGTATTTCCATCACGTGTTCTGGGGTATGATCCGAGAAAGCGTAGATATAGACGTTGCCATTGTCTAAAAGTAGCTGGTAAAGCACTAAGCGGTGTGTAAAACTAGAATTTGGCGCATTTGCATACATCACAAGAAACGATGAATTTTCGAATTTCACCTTTCATTCGTAGCCAGAAAAAATGACGACGTAAAAGTTCAATAGTTATCAGTGTACCTAAATGTGTCGATGTTCGAGAAATATGAGGTGATTTCTTTAAGTTCAGTTGAAGAGGTTGTTGAGTGCATACTTGTGAATATACTGCATCATGAACCTGGTAAGCTCAATCCAGAATTGGTGACATCCCGTGGAAATATGTAATTGAGGGCATGATGGAAGGAAGGCTTCGGGATACAATCTCGCTGACATTAAAATATTTTAATAAATTTAATTTTTCGTCATTAAAATCAAATCTGTGCTTGAGTTGATCACAAATTTCAAAATAAAATAATACTTATGTTTCTGCTTCGAATTTTTCTAAAATTAAATAATTTTCAACCATAATCCCAAAATACTGTGACTTGCATTGCCGGTTTTGTTTTATTTGTTTGTATAGCTCTCTATAACAATGGATTTCACTTTTGATTCCTTGATTGACCGTGATTAATCGCTTACGTAACGGTCGTGCTCTGAAAAAAATTCTTTAGCATTATCCAGAAAATAAAAAGCTTCATTGAGCTTTCCAGAACTAATTTCTGTTTGCATTAACTCGTCCGAGACATCATTCTCGTAATCTAGAATCTCTTGCTCTCTATCAATAAATGCTTCGTTTGTTAATTCATTACTATGCGAGTCAATCAAATCTTGAATGTCACTTGTATTTAGATCTGCAAAACCTGGATGTTTCTCCCTTTTGATACAATTTTTGTTTGAGTTTCCGATGTTGTATCTTCTGTTTCCTCATAAATTTTTATTCATTCAATCCAAAAATTTGCTCCAACGTCTATTTAAGCAGTTGATTGATACGTCTTTCCATGCCAGTTTAATAATTTTAATAGCGTCTAATATCTTGTGATCTTTCCAAAATTGATAACACTTTCTGTCACATTCAACACATGGGAAAATGTTCGGTTTAAGTATAGTAATGTGTTTAAACATAGCTATTGGGTCGGATGAATACGAGTACGACTTGAATATAAATTATTTTGATGTTCAGGTTCATTATCCAATATTAACAATGCTTTATTGGATATTATTCTGATTGCGAAATTTTGTGACCATTAACACAAAATATTCGTTGACCCGTTCCTGAAACAAGGATTTTGTCAACCGCAGTCTGTTTTATTCGCCTTCCATAATACTGATGATTCTTGTTTATCAATATTTTTGAGCGCTCTGGGGTTCACAGATCTGTAAACCAACTTTGGTTTTAACTTAAAATCTCCTGCTGCGTTACCGATCAATAAAAAGGTAATCCTTAGTGCACTTGCATTGATTTTTCTGCTTTGGAAATAAATGTTTTCAACGTCATCTTTTTAAGACGCAGCTTCTGTATCGGCACTAGCTGCTTCCCCATTAATTGAACATTATGGATTCGTTAAAAAAACGACGTTACAAAGAGACACTGCGACGATAGAACGGGGTGTATTCGCATTTTAGTAACAACTTTTCAGCGAAATGACGTTATGAGGGGGAACATTGTACGGGGTATGACTGTATTTTAATGTCATCCCGAAAAAATATTACTGTCATGACAGTTTTTGATGTCAGACCGAAAAATTTTCTGTGACGACCGTTGCTAGTTACTTAAAGCTCTCATGAAGCGTTTAACTCCCATCACGTGAAGAATAATCATATAGAATAATTATTAACAAAATCATCTTGTCACAGTCGTCAGAAGTCATATGGGATATGGATTACAAAATACGAGATTATGTAGGTGATCGATACACTTTTCATCTGGCGCAGAATGAAAAAAATTCTATTGGTCGAATTTGACGACTTTAACTAAAATTCGACAAGAAGAGTTATAATTACTTTATATATATATATATATATATATATATATATATATATATATATATATATATATATATATATATATATATATAAATATATATATATATATATATATATATATATATATATATATATATATATATATATATAAATTATATACTTATAGTTATAGTTATGGATTGCCATATCTCGGGAATTTTTCGGGCTAATTTCACAGAGGTTCACGATAATGGAAAATACAAATTTGTGTAGAGGATGTGTATCCCTGTGGGTAAGTGACATCTCTGATCAAAACATAGTGTTTTTGTCGATTCATTCGTACCAGTGACTACGAAATAACAGCATCTGATAACTTAAAACGACACGTATTTTGTGCAACAATACATATTAAATGGTAGGAAGGGAATCAGTTTAAACATGAGTATTGCTGTTTACTTTGGATAACAAATCTACATTTTTGTAAAAATTACCTTAAAATTGTCTTTAGTACTTTGATTAAATATTCGTTTTACTTATTTGTCAGTTTAAAATCAAATCAGGAAATAATTTTAAATGAACCCTATACCTAGAGTTTGATCCTCCTACTGTACCGCACTCAAGTGCCATTATATCAATAGTTTTGGATCAAATCGAGAATTCTATTCAATTTCAAAATTCCCTTTCATTCAATTTTGAAGGTTTTGTTTGTTTTTTTATCGTCAAGATTTGAATTTTGTATATAAACTAGAAATAGAGATTCATTTATAAATAATAATAGTTAAGCGCCACACCTTCCTTCAGATATATGTATATGGTATATACACGAATGGGTGTAAGACAATAAAAGTCCAAATATTTTCCAAATATTTTCAATGCTCGTATGCACCTCGTACATAAGAATAAATCATATTCACAATAGATTTTTGTCTTGAACATTGTTGAATAGATATTTCAAGTATCTTGTAATAACGATTGTTAAAAAATCGTATATATCGTATTTCGAATGCCTATCTACGAGTATATATTCATATTGTTGATAATGACGTTCGTCATTTTTATAATCATTGATGATGATGGTTCAAAAATCGAAAGGAATTCAATAGGTAAATAAATAATCTTTCTACATATTGCTTGTGATGTGTTGTGTGCGTATATGTCGTTTCTGTACGGTAGATATTCTCAAGATTATTGACATATTGCCGTCAACATATTTATAAACGGGTTGTTTATTAAATCATCAGTTGATGAAAAATACCTTGATATACTATTATAAGCATGTAGAGTAAATTGAAATGATTAGAAATTAACCTTTTTTATGTGTGGAAGCTACTTTTTAAGTACTCGATATAATAGAAATTCAATTGGTTCGGTTCAATAAAAGTAACATATACATACATATATACGAGGTATACCAGACCCTTCTGTTTGTTATGTAAAACTGATTGGTACTTTATACATCGAAGGGACAGCTGTATTTGGAGTTGTTTAATGTTCCTATTTTTATACACACTATAGTATGTAAAGAGTGATTTAATAAGAGCTTCCGGAAATTTTGTTGAAATAAAATGAATTAAAATAAATTTAAATAAATGTTGTCCGCGACCTGCTCTTGAACGATCCAACTTTCCAGCACTCTTTCGAGCATTTGAACCGATATTTCGTTAATAAAGCATGTTATGTTTACTTCTAATACAAGAATCGATTGAGGTTTATAGTGATTTCAGATATTCCATTCAGTTGAACGATTATGAATACCATTAAATGTCGAAGAGCACGAAAACAATTTTTCTTAATCGCAAAATGTCAGAACTGTTTAATCGCTGGGAATAAATTCTACGACTGAAATAATTGTAAATAATTCTTTTATGTTATATAACGATAAGTATTGAACTATTTCGATTTAACGATAAACAAAGGGCTTTAATCTCTATGAGCGATTTAAATATCAATGAACGTATTAGATTTAGTTTGTAATAAAATTCGTCTAAATGCCGAAGTGTAATCTATATTTTTGGGTTGCAACGATGGTGAACAACTGAAGTTTTTGGAAGTATATACTTTTGACTTGTAATACTTGTTCGACTTGTTTTATTACAATCACTTGTAATAAAATGGATCATACAGATAATAATTGTTACGTCAAAATCTCAATATGCAACGGTTCGTGGGGTACTTTTTGCGGGTATCCTCAGGAAAGATAGAGGTAAAGTATTATGAGCAGTAGAACTTTATTAACACGTCATATATCGACTTGTTTTAAATATATTCTGCATTCACATTTGTTATCAAAATATAATTTTATTTTCAACAACCTCGGAGATAAACTATAAACAACTATTTGCAGACCTTCCGGAAAATCTATTTAAAATCCTCTCTTTGTAATGACTTTCTGAACGGTCTGCAAAATAGTTGTTTAAGATTCCTCTTCATTTCATAGAAATGCCTTTTATCCAATATTTGATAACGATTTGGGAGAAAACGAAAAATATTGAAAGGAGGTCTTTCAAAGGTTCTTCCATCACCAAAACACTCTTATGTGGGCATGGAGCTTATTCTTAATTGATATAGCATGTATATGTAGCACATATGGAAGCAAAATGTAAAAATTATTATTTCCATTAGGCATAATAACCTCCTTATTTGTTTATTGCAAACAGTCTTCAAAGTTTACTGCATGCGTTATGTTGCATTCTAACACACCATTCAAAAAATTTTGATTTAAACGTATCGGCAGATCTTGAACTCCTAATACTGAATGCAACAAAATTGCATAGAGAAATACCTCTAACAAAAACTGGCGAATTTAAGCACCTAGAACTTAGCGACCTTTCTAATTATAACTTTTTGAATAGAAAATTTGGTTCTTTAGTTTTGAGTAGCCTCCTAATAAAAGCGTAAATCCTCGTTAACCCGAGAAATATTACTAACAAAATAATACTGATTTAATCTACTACATAATTCTATAAATTTGGACATATCATCGAAAATGTGAAATGTTTCTCATTTCTTGTCTGCCTTATGTCATGAATGTACATAGAAAATAATAAAGAGCCAAGTACCGAACTTTGAGGAACACCTGAAGTAACTGGAAGAAAATTAGAATAACAATTACTAAAAACAAATGTCTATGAACAATCTGATAAATAATTGGTAACTAATCTAGCAGCCGAAACGAACATTTTAAGTTGAACGATAAGCTTGTGATAAAGAATGTTGTGATTCAAAGAATGAAAGGTCTTTAAAAAATGTAACAAAGTGAGAGAAGTCAGTTCCCTTGTAATGATTTTAAGAGTTACCCGGTAGAAAAATTAATTATCGAATTAATTACAGTGGTCGTGACGTGTTTGGTTGAAATTTCTTTTTTGGGTCATAAAATGTTATACAACCTAAACGGGAAACATGTTTTTTTTGGGTGGGAAAAGCCATAGAGAAGAGATATGATTTTTTTTTGAGACAGTCGGATTTTAGAATTCAAAGAAAAAAAAATATGAGAAATTGATAATCTCTGTGTATGGATATATATATGAGTTAATTTAATTTTAAATTTTTGTTAATAACTTTAAATATGTTAATAAATAATTTATATAAATTATACAAGTTAGTAATTGATCGAAATTATAATATAAACTACAAATTATAATAATATTACCTATGTTTGGAAAATAAAAAAAAAAAATTAATTTTTAGTTGTGGTTCTTACTTAAGTAACGCGATCTATATATGAATGATATTGTAAATAAAAACAAAAATATAAAAAAAAAATGTTTCATTGATTTAATTGCCACAGCACAATCAATATTAGTAGTGATAAAACCCAAAAATAAAATTTCAACCAAACACGTCACGACCACTGTAATTAATTCGATAATTAATTTTTCTACCGGGTAATTCTTAAAATCATTACACCCTGTTTTCCAAATAAGAATTTATATCATATGCTTTAAAATCCAAAATACCATTATTTCTATACCTTGTCAGACCTAGAATTCGAACCTTGAACGGAAGAGAAGGATCTAATTTAACCTGGAAAATCTACTTTTGACTGCCCTTATCAATCTTACTACCCTATTGTTTGTTTATAAACTGAAAATCTCTCACTAGCTCCAAACCTTTTCCAAAAGCGAAATATATGTATCAGAAATCTGATTGCATCTGTAATTTCATCAGACATTCATGAAGGAGATTAAGTTTTTAATAATTATTACTGATGTAAGAGGAACGCAACTTTCGAAAACCGAATTAATAAATTCATTCAAAGCCTGAATTTCGCTGGTAGAGGAATCAAGAGAAAATTGTTATACCAAGGAATAGAGCTACAAACTAGAAAAATCTCTACAAGTAAAACTTTTAGGATTCGAGCGAGAGTAACAATTAACAGAGAATACTAATAGGTCATGATGGAATCCTCAAGCGAGAGACAACTGATTGAAACAACAAATAGAGTTATTGATGAACGATAAAACATGGTCAATAAGAGAAGCGAACACTATCGTGTTCAAGTAGCTAGGCAAAAATAAGTTGGTTCACCAAAGTATTATGTACCGATACATTAAGAAAATGCGGTTGTCTGCCGGAAAGGTATACTACTTTGTTTGTTAATAATTTTTGATTAAATGAAAGAGAATTGATCTCACATTGATAAATGTTTTATTAAATGTCGGCAATAATGTATGGATTACAATATCAGATAAATGTCCGCCTCTGTTAGCCTCACAAATGCGAGCTCTTTCGAGTCTATTTTTCATTAAATTCTCACACATTTCACATGGTATTTCATCACGAATATTTTGTTTGAATTGCTCAATCAACATCACCATTTTTCTTAAATAACTTCTTGTGGAAAGAGGTCTTGCGGTAATTCAATTGTAATCCTGGCTGTATGCGATGTGGCACCGCCTTGTTGATACCACATGTTAATCAAGCCCAAAGCATACAGTGTGGCGTTAAAAAGTTTTCAATCATATCACGATCCAGCTCCCCATTCACAGTTACCGTTACGCCGTTTTTATTTTCAAAGAAGTAAGGTCCAATGTTTCCTCCTGACCAAATTGCACACCAGACTTTCACTTTTAATAGATGTAAAGGTGACTGATGAATAGTTTGAGGGTTTTCCATTGCCCAGAACCGACTATTCTGTTTATTCACATATCCATTCAAATGAAAATGTGCCTCGTCACTCATTATGATTTTTTTTATGAAAATTGGGGTTGTCATGGACGAACTGTAACATCCTATTAGCATATGTACGGCGGCGTAAATGGTCTTGCTTGTGGAAGAACCTCTTGTGTCAACTGAATCTTAAATGGAAACAAATGCAAATTCTTGTGCAAAATTGTGGACAAACTTGTTCTTAGAAGACCAAGTTTCTGAACACGGCGTCAAATTGAGGTTGATGGATTGTAATGAACACTTTCTTGAGCAGCAGTAATATTTTCAGCCGATCTTGCAGTACGTTGTGGCCCATGCTTGGGCCTATGATTTACAGACCCTCTTTCTTCGAAATCATAAATTCGATAAATAATGCGTTTTGTTGGAACTTGGTTTCTCCCAAAAATTTCACGTAACTTTCTCATCGTCACAGTAATCGATGATTGATTTTGATAAAATGTTTTAACAATTAAAACACGTAGGTTTATCAAATATTTTTTCATAAAAAAATTGCCACGTGTCTACTTCACGACTGTCAAATATGAACTGTCAAGACTAACGTCTACCAAAATGGTGGAAAAACAAAGTAGTATACCTTCCCGGCGGACACTCTGTATATTCAAATAAATACGAGAGAAAAAAATGCTGTAGCATATGGAAGTTGAAGACACCTGAGAATAATATTTCATCATACTGGCAGGTGAGACAGCTTAATAAAAGTATAAAATATCTAGTATGGAGTTTTCAAATTGTGTATAACACCTCTTGCTTTTTATGGGCGGGTTGTACACAGTCCCAAATAAATATATACTGCTTATTAACAAAAATATAAACAAATAAGTAATTTAAATCGGAAACCAACATTCGAGAAATAAAAGGATGTATGTTTACAGGTTTATCCGACATGTGTTTATCTATAAACATACACAGAAACCGCCCAATCTTTCCTTGCTAGATTAAAAGCTTCAATATCCAGAGCTGAGTGTGAGATATTGGAGGACAAAAGGTTTCGGAAAAGTAAATAATGCCAATTGATGAACAACAGAAAATGTGACGTATTTCATCAATATTGGGTAACAGACTGTACATTTAAACTACCTATATTAAGGGATTCAGATGTACCGACCAACATAGTCCACAAAACTACTATACGGGGTATAGACATGTTTAATGGCATGGCGTGAAAAAAATGACAATACTAATAATTTTTCATCTTAAATGTAATCTTCGTTCCTTAATGCTTTGTGTAATTCAATATAGTCTCGAAAACCAGTTTAAGGGACAAAACAAGTTCCACATTTGAGGAAGAAAAAAATTTGCTCCCATCAAGTGACCATTGCCAAAATTCATGAATTATGCTTCGAATTGCTTCCACATCTAATATATTCTTCAGGCTTAGCCCCCTGCCTCGGTCTCCTATTTCCGAACTTCAAAAAAGGCTCGGTGGAAATAAGTCCACCCTAATGAGCAGATCATTCTTGCAACAAACGTCTATTTTGAAGGGTTGGAGTTATCGTATATTTCGGAAGGGTTCGAAAATTGGAAAATAACTATAAAGCTGAGTTCATACTTCGATTTCTTCGTTGATTCATTCGTTCGATAATTTTGTTTTGGCGATTTATACTATGGTAAAATTTCAGAACGATTTTGTCATTAAAATAAATTAATCTCTTTGACACGCACGTACACATTATATGTATTTTGCTTCCGAATAGCAAGGCTTTTATTTGCTTATTTTTCATTTTGGTGTCATGTTGTCTCTTTTTTACTCAATGTTCGTTCAGACAAAAGTTAAGCTTAAACTATCTCTTGTGACAAAATGTTCGAACAAAAAATTGTTATTTTGAAGCACTACGATTGAGCGAAAAAATTGTTCGAATGAATGAATGAACGAAGAAATTGAAGTATGAATTCAGCTTAAGTGTCACAAGCTCAAAGGCAACTACGTTGATAATAATTTTTTTGACCAAAAATATTATTGCTTTTTTCATTTCACAATTAATTATGGAGACCGAAACACTCTCAATTGTTTTAAAAAGTTTCATTAATCCATTCTAAGCTTCAGAATTTAAATGAGGGTTATGGTCCTTTTCATTAAACATTTTATTTAGCATACAAAAATATTAATTTGCAGTCCGTCTGATCGATAACTGATCGTTCTGGGTCGTTTTTATTGATTGATTGATTTAGCTTTAATTTCTGTACGGTAATTGGGCGAAGTTGTTTATTATTGTAAGGTTTTTAACACAGCTTAAATCTGCTCTTATAGTTGGATGCTGTCAACTTGACCAAACCACAAATACACAAAAGCATTATTATAAGATAAGTACTTAAAAACAAAAAGGCATTTCCTTATACGTAATGAGTTTCACAAAACATTATCAATCAATTCTATTTAATTGAATATTAATTTATCGTGGATGATGGTAAAATGAAAAAATTCAAAACAAACCAATAAAAATTATGAAAAACAAATAATTTCACCTTGCACACACCGCATACATCAGCATCATTTACAACAAATTATAAAACATATTCGTCGGTGACGACAACAACATGGAACAAATTCAATTTACATTTGTCCACTTTCCCTTAAATCAATTTGTATTTATAAAAAACATAATTTTTTTGGTTTGTTTTCTGAGCTTTTGAAAAGGTCTATGTATCGCGTAAACTCGTACATAATCGACAATCTTATAAATACACTCACATAACGATATACATAAAAATATCATATGTACACATAATTTTTTAACATTAAAATTAACATGAAATTGTTTTCGATTTAGTATTTATTCGCCCACCCAAAACATAACTTTTTGGCGGTTTACCTTTAAGTCTGCTCGAGCTAGAGGTTTGAATTTAAAGAAAACTAAATTTCTTATTGATTGTGGTGTGTACTCGTATTTAACTATGTTAATGTGGTTATTTGATGCAGTGAATTTTGTTTTAATGTTTTACCATAAAATGAAACACAAACTAAGCATATACGTGTACATATATACTTATCTAATCAGTAAATCGATACTTTTTATTAATAACAAAAACAAACAAAATTTTGTTTTTATTTATAAAAGAAAAACGAATTCCGTTAATTTTATATATACTCTCAGCTTAATATCTCAATACATGTATGTATACGAGTATTATCCCGACGTTGTGTCTTAATCAAGAAATTGCATTCTGTGCAAGTGAATGACTTTCGTCTTCGAACTTAGAAAAAAAAACAAAAAGAAGAAAAATTCAAGATTCATTTCTCAAGAATATCAAATGTATCGAATTTGATGACCATATAGAATCCAAGATTGATATCACGTCAGACAAGTATTTAATGAAAAGACGACTCTCACTATAGAATTTTCACACACGACCAAATGTTTTATTACACCGCACAAGCAGTTCATAAACGAACATGTGTTATTTAAATTGCCGAGCGAAATTTCTCCGTTGTGCGTAAACACACACACAAATCGAAAGACTTCAATCAGTAGTAGACAACGAACTTGTTTTATGACAGCAACAATAATTTTCTGTCTTGTTATATTTTAATAAAAAATTAAAATTGTAAATTAATTTTATTAATTAAATTTATTGCCGAACATTTTTATTTGTTTATGGTTTGGTGTATACGAGTCTGTATCGATCTCGCACCGATCGATTGATTTCACCATTTGATTTTAGTTTTTGGACTAAATTAAATTATGCTGGTGGTTTGTTAGTATCAAGATTTTTATATTTAGGTGAGATAACATCTACACAATATTGTCGTTTTATGGCTTGTTTTGTATTTGGTTTTGTCGCGAGTAATAAAATTTAATATGTCGCGAGGGTAATAATAATTTAAAATTTACGATATACAATATTCACTAATTGGGTTATTAGTTCAGTTATATATGCGAGGCGCGTTGACAATAAATGTCTCTAAACTGTAAATCACGAAAAGCAAGCAATTTTGGGAAGATTAAGAAGTATAATGGGGTGTGTCTGTGGCCGAAGCACTTAGATTAAATGTTATCCAGCTACGATTTACGTATCTATCACTATAAATGTACATCGCATTGCTAGGTGGAAAATGTTTGCTAGATGGAACCATTGAGTTGGCCTTATTTGACAACCCATTTAAAAGCTGCGATAGTTGAGTTTTGTTAAGTTTAGTTTGACATTACTGCTGTGAAGTTTACGATAAAAAAACAAAATTAACAAAACTATACTCAGATTTCTCAGCTCACAGAGTTTTCACCGGGGTTTCCCTTATGTGAGAAGTATATTATGAAATGAATTATGTGTTCCAGGCCTATACGTTACTTTACAGTGGAGAAGACCTCGGCAATCTTGGTGTTGGATTTCTCATTAGGTCATAGGTAAAATAAACTGCTTAGGATTTCAAAACGGGCAACAATCCTATTTGTAAGCTACGCTTATGCATGAGATTGGCCAACCTGTCGATTGTATGGGTACACGCGACCACTGATGTTAGCCAACCTTAAGATAAAAACTCATTTTACAAAGTTTTGGATAATAAGCTGAGATCTACACTATAACATGACGTCCGCTTGATGATTAGTGGCTTTAATACTAGAGCTGGCAGAAATCAAACAAACTTATGTGAAAACATAGGTCCGAATATTTTTAATACGAAGCTGCAACCGAGAATGGTGGGCAAATGATGTACTTCGCCATTGCACACGATATCTATTTAGAGACATGGAAGAATATCTATTTAGAGACATGGACATATTCATGCGGTACTTGTCGAAGCCAAATTGACTACGTTTTGATTTCGAATGGACGGGCTCGAGAGGTCCAAGACGTGCAAACTTATCGGCATGCAACCGAATACGTAATCAGTTATTATTATCTGGTTACTGTAAAGCTACGATGGAAGTTTTCGTACAAGTCAGAATAAAAAATGTCTACATCAATGTAAAATTTTCATAGTTCATCATATTCGAATGGGACTAGTTTTGCCCTTTCAAGGCATACTATAATATACTTTTCACATAAATTAAACTCCGGTGAAAACTTAGTGAGCTGAAAAATCCTTAATACCGTGAATCACTCATATCCAGATACGAAAGTAACAAAAACATCAAATTTTTGACATGAATGAGAAATTTTTATGGCTCATCATATTCGAATGGGACTAGTTTTGTTTGAAAGGGCATTTTGTAATATACTTCTGACATAAGGGAAACGTTAGTGAAAACTATATGAGCTGGGAAATTCGCAGTCAATATCGATGCATTGGATGCGGTTGCCACACTACACTCAATATAACAAATTTTAGTGACAAAAATATTGATAAATATTTGTCGGTATTTTTATTGTTATTTTGAAAAAATTATTTCATTCTGATAATTTATTTTCATTTCGAATTTAAATATTACAGTTATACCTTCATTTATATTTTTCATCAAAAATATAATTTTTTATTATTTTTAATGAACATTATTCTTAACAATATTTTATCACTATGATAAAAATGTATTCTATATGATAAATTTATCAGTTTTTTTAAATGGGTGATTATAGAGGGGGAAGTTCCTAATGAATGTTCCCTTCCCGGAAGAATGTTTCAAATTAAGAAAGCTTTTTCTTTTAAAATATATTTTTAAGCATGTATTTTTATGTATTTAAATTTAATTAATTAATTGCTATAACATACTTATGTGCATAAACTGAAACATATGAAGTAAATTTAACAGAATTACTAAATAAAAATTCTATTAAAATCAAAATATAAAATATTCCAATCGATAAATTTACTTTTCTTATTGATAATATATTTGTTGAACTTTTTAGTTGGTGATAAATTCCTAAATCTCATTGATAGGAATCTTTGTCGGTTGTATATTGATAAGGATTTTTTCAATGTGAATGTAATTTTATTCAGTTTGAACAATTATTTTTTCAGCGCACAAAGTTGTTTGAGAACCCAAAGGAGTATAACCGATCTAGTGCTTTAAATGGATAATGAAGTCAAAAGCATTGTCAAAGTCTGCATTCACCACGTCAACTTGTTTTGTGACTTTTATTAACCTTGGTTGTGCTGCTGATGAATTCAATAAGGTTTGTCGATCTTGATCCCTTTGGCATGAATCCATGTTAATCCGGTGAAACATGACGAGGCACCACTTCTTTGAAGGAATAACATATTACAAGATCAAATAATTTGAATATAGATGAATTCGACGTTATCCCTCTATAACATGATACATCACTTCTATCCCCAGTTTTGAAAAATGGAGTTATTCTCGTTAACCTCCATGTTTTAAGAAACTCTCTCAATCTTAGCGACTGATTATACAGAATAATGCAAAGAGTGGTGTAATGTTTTAAAAAGGCAGCAGGTATTTGGTCAGGACCGCAACCATCGCCGAATATTTTCAGAGCCTTGTTTATATCTTATATTGTGATATGTGGTACTTCAATGGACAGGTTCCCTACGCTAGCGTGTTGAGGTTTTTCATTCCTATTAACGTCTTTTGGTTTAAAGTCAGATTGAAAAAACTCAGCGAACATGTTGGATATGAGTTGCGCGTCCGATAATTTCCCTTCTTTAAATGTCATATATATCTATAGGAAAATGGTTGATTTCACGTTTGGTCAATAATAATCCGTAATTTCTAAGGCCTGTCCTTCTTGTTCTTCAAATTGATTAGTTTATCTACATACCATGGTGGATATTTATCAAGTTTAACCGGAGTTATAGCGACATATACTTCTGTACACACCTTGATATATGATTTTATAAAATTTGTCCACATTTTCTTCTATATTGCTGCTGTAGAGTTCTTTCATTCAGTCGAAGCGTTCAAGGTAAAGATGGAGATAAATAGTTTCATTAATAGTTGTAACTAGAATTTTTGTTTATTTTCTCGCTTTCCAATATTATTTCAATGGATTTATGGTGAACCTTACCATAAATGCACTTCGTTCATTTGTAAAAATTAAGTAAAGTATTCTATCTAAGCCATTTTGTATTTGGCAAATATGGCTCAGGTTTGAGTCATAGATAGTATTAGTGAACAAATGTGCAGGAACGCATTGAAGAAGATCTAAGTAAATCAATTCGTCGCCGTTGTGTCCTATCACTTTATAGAAGATTTAACGCAGGATCTTGGCTTAAAAGCTTTTAAGATTCAGCATGCTCCGCTAATTCGGAAAAATGAGCTGAAGCACAAATTGACATTGATGTTGCTCTCCGATGAAGCCCGTTTTTGTTTGAATGGTACGTAATAAGCAGAACTGTCACATTTCGAGTGATAATCCTTAAGCTTTTGCCGAAACACCATTACATCGACAGAAAATTACTTTTTCGTGCGATTATGGGCTGGCGGAACCATATGTCTTTAAAACAGACAATGGTCATAATGTTACATAATGGTGAGCGATATAGGGACAAGATTAGATATTTTTTCGCATCTCCATTAGCTGGCATTAATCTTGCTGATTTGTGGTTCCAAAAGGACGGAGACACACATCACTCGCTACAATTATTTACTCAAACAAATTTTTTTTATTTTCATATTATACTATGCAATCTGTTATGAGGCCTCGTGGTTCGTTTATTTACGTTCTACTTTACGCCTTAAGGGCCAAATCGAGGATGTACGGCTAAAGGTCCGATATTCGTAGAACCATCTGCGAATTACATAGCTCCATGCCAGCCTATAATACTTACATGGAAGATGGGTCGGCTCATGAGAGCTGCACTCCAATAGGGGGTCATAGATGTGTTCATTAACACCACCGATCGTAATCAGATGGTGAAAAATCCCTTTTGAATCCAGCCCCTATCGGAATTCAAACCCGGTACCTCCCGCTCCAACTGGCACAGCTTTAACCACTGAGCCATCTGGGCGGTCAAGAACCTATTAGATTATTTGCTTTGGGGTTAATCAATGTCACTTGTTTACGTCGATACACCAGAGACAATTATACACCTGGAAATCAACATTCGAAGGAATACGGACGCAAATGCTGCGAAATGTTTGTGAAAATAGGTGTGCGTTGTACGAGTGAGTTTGGCGACCACACGGCCGAAATCAATTTTAAACATTAATAAAATGGATATTAAAAATATATTTACGGACCATGTACAGATGGATTTTGAACATATAAAATATTTGCAAGCTTAAGAATCGATAACCTGTTTGGAAAAAACTGTTATAGAAAAATCTAATAACGACTTCATATACATATGGGTTGCTGACCATTATTTCCAAATTAAGCTGTTTCTTAAGCTTATATTGAGCGATAAAAAGTTATAGTTTTTCTGTGTTCGATATACCATAGTATCTACACGTAGGACGAATGGTGACGCTTTATTGAATTTATCAAAGATTGCAGATGACGATTCATATAATACCTTCAATATGAGTTCAATCTTCCATCATATTATACATGTATTTTACTATCTAAGGCGCCTCTTGTGATAAGATAGCGTTCTGACCCACAGTGTGAAAATTAGGTTTGTTAACTTTCTCAAAACTAATGTCTTCATAACGAATAAAGTAAAGTTTATTCCCACGTAAAAAAAGATAAGATAATTAATATAAATGTGTAATTAAATATGGTAACCAACATAGTATAAACATTTCTGGGTTATCATATAAAATGCACTTTACAGTAGTTTTATATATTATGTGTACACAACCATAAAATCTTATAAAAACGCAACGGCTTTGATCATAATCCACATGTCAATATTTTAATCGTATACGTTTCAATTTTCATCTTAAAAAACTTAAAAAAAAAAACGTATAGATAAAATATGTACGTACATGTGTGGGGTATGTCGCATATGTACTTGTGTGGGTTGTTTAAACTTAAACTTGACAATAATTACGAAATATACTTATTTACACTTTCTTTGTTGGTTAGTAAGTTGTTATACACACTATAGTCGTAAATATACAATTATAGAGATAAAATTTATTGCGATCATTGTAAATTTAATTTGTGACATTCGACTTTAACTATACATACAGCTTGTCTAATATAAAACGTTAATATAAAAAGAAATTAGAATAATTTTCCCATAATGATCACACACACTCACAATATACATACATAAAATATTTTCATCGATCTGGTAGGTAAAGTCAATTTAGTTATACAACAAAAAAATTTACTGTTTACATTATTATATAGTATAAGACATCGTACATTTTTCGTCTTGTCTTTGTAATAAATGGTTTTGTCTTGTAAATTGTGTAAAATTAAGATGACAATGTATGTACTACAGTAGTATCTTGTATATACTCGAGCTTGTTCATATCAAGTAGACCCATATGATTTAATAATTATGTCTTATATTGTTATTGTCCGCATATGGCCCAACCTATCGTATATACAGCATCATGTCGCGCATCTTCTTACATACATATATATTTATTCTATTTGTATAAACATTATAAGATGAAAAAAAAAACGTCTTGTTAGTTTGACATCAAAATATATCCGAAAAATAATAATTTTAGAATCTAATTTATTCATAAATAGTTTTTACTTTGCTTGTGATTATTGATATTCAGATTTTTTTTTTATGGATTGAATTGTTGAAATATTTATTGTGAATTTTTCTAATATACAACCACACCGCACGTAAATATTGGAATATTGTGTGAGAAATTTTTAGTGTACCGTATGATTATCAACTAATATGTGACATTCAATTTATATATTAAGACCTAAGAGAAGCAAAGTTTTAATTTTAAATCAACTTTGTGGCCTGTTGCTTGCTTGCATTTCGAATGGATTTTGATAATTTATCGGAAATTTTGGAAAATATTTATTGAGTTACACATGATATTGGAGTCGCGTGTGGTCTCAATGGGTGAATTGAAGAATATTGCTTAATTATGCATATTTATACTAATATATAGATATTTTCCAAAATACATTACGGTTTTGTAAGATATATGAGTATTAATTTGTTTGGTATATCGGTTGTCATAACAAATATTTTATAATAATTCCATTTCAATAAATTATGGGCCAGTTGCTTAGAGCCGAATGACTCGTTTTAATTTAGTTGTCAAAAATAATAAAAATAAGAATTTTATCTACGAAGATTTGAGGTAAATAACATATCGGTGGAAATTTATATTTGAGCTAGATCTAGCTGTTCCGTTTCAAGTTGATTCCACACAGGGGCGGCACTTATATAGGTTGTGCTTTTTACCATCAAAGAGAACAGACGTATTTTTCATAGCTATAATTTTTTTTTAAATAATTATAATTATAAAAAATTTAGTCATTAACCTTACTCAAATAATAAACAAAATTATTTTTATTTTATTTAACCTAAAAAGTACAGTGCCCGTAAAAAACATTATAAAACGATAATGACTTAGAATTTGGGTCATTAAGCTCGATCTGCGTCTGCATCGAGGTATTTAAAGTGTGGGCGTAAACTAAAAAGGCTATGGGAAGGACACCTTTAAAATAAATCAACAATAAACACAACAGTAGGAAATAATACCTCAGGTGGCAGATCTACATTGCTGCAAAATCCACCATTTTTACCCCATGGATTCCGGGCGGCGTCAATTTTATAAGCAAAAGTACTAGCGACAATCCATTTAGAATAGGAAAGCTTATGATGAGAACTCCTATAAAGCCACAAAGCATCTCTGTAAAAAACTAAGCCAAAACTGAAGAGCCTCAGTAGATGAGTAATAGCAGTACCCAAAAATTTATGGGAATGATTTAAATCATAAAATAATGCAATCATTACAAGCTGAATTAATGACAACACGACATGAGATCCAACAATTAAAACTGATGATAGAACAAACCAGGTTCGAATCCCGATAGGGAAGGGTTTCAAAAGGGATTTTTCATAATCTGATTACGACCCGTGGTGTGAATGAACATATCTATGACCCCCTGTTGGAGTGCAGAATTCATGGGCCATCCCATCTTCCATGACAGTACTATAGGCTGATATGGAGTTATGAAGAATGCATCAAACGAGTAAATCTCAAACCCAACACTTTGGCTGTGTCCTTTTAACTTTCTTATTTACATTGTATTATAAATTTTAATATACTCAGAGCTAAAGTATTATCAGTGACAGAAAAACCTGCTCAGTGTAAAGCAATATACAACAAAGATATCAAAAGTCAAGTGTGTACATTAAAAAACTATAATGACCTAAAATTTGGGTCATTATACTCGGTCTGCATCTGCATCGAAGAATTTAAAGTCTGGGCGTAAACTAAAAAGGCTATGGAAAGGACACCCTTAAAATAAACCAGCAATGACAGTAGGAAATAATACACAATAATAGGAAATACATCCACCATCTTTGATGGTTGACCCTATATATTTTGGGCAGGGTCAATCATTGCCAAATAAAAATGTTAACGCCATCGGCTTAGACAATTTCATGAGCAACAGTACTAGCGACAATCCATTTAGAAAGAGCTAATGATGAAAACTTCTATAAGGCCACAAAGCATCCGTAGAAAACTAAGCCAAAACTGAAGAACCTCAGCAGATGAGCAGTTCTCATCCAAATCAAAAAACGAAAACTCAACCCGGAAAAAAGACCAAACCAGCAAAGCATGTAATTTTTCAAAAAAGTAAAGAACTTAAAAAAAGTAAGGAAATTCCTCCTCACGGAAGTACTTAGCAATATGACAAATTACTCCGTCATTAACAAGTCGTTGCAGGACAACAGCATCAATTTTCAAGCCACAATGATGAACGACAATCAATTTAAAATAAATTTAGACACCGAGACAGATTATAGAAATCTAACAGTTCGCAGCAACAGTGGCATTCATATGAAAATAAACATACGCGAACGATTAGAGAACTGAGTGAAAACGGTTTTAAAATCCTTGATGTCAACAAAATTAAAAAGAACAAAAAAAGGGATGAAGAACTATAATTCCACAATGTAAACGTTGTCAACGATATGGCCGCAATCAAAAGTTCTGCCAACACGAACCTAGATGTAATAAATGTGATGAGGAACATTTAACTATTGCTTGTGAGAAACCCAGGACTACCGAGTAAATACCAAACTACCGAGTATATCTGGTAGTGAGAGAACTTCAAATAAGAAACCAAAGAATTTACAAAACATTCAAGTATGAGAATCTTTTCGTCATCATATAAGAGGTGGTATATCTAATGCGCAAGTAGCTGACACAAAAAAAGGTGAGTTCCAGACCAGTTTTGAACCCTACTCATTTGAATACTATGATAGAAATGATGCAGAATGTTATGAATGCCATAAGCAACCCTTTTTGAAAGGTAACAAAGATTGGAGCAGGGAAATTCTGCTATATTATACTGATAAACTCTCTCAAAATGATATACCAAGAATATTATAAATTTATAACGATATTATAAATAAAAATGAACTATATTAATGTGTGTTTGATATCTGAGACCCACTCTACTAAGCAATCTACTTAAAAATTCAAAGCTACCAACTTTATGAAACAAATCATCCGGATAACCAAGCAAGAGGTTGAACTTCATTAGCACTCACCCGAAACCTATCTTACCATTTTAGATATTAGTAGACGTAATGTCATCTACCAATCATCTAAAAAAACCGAACTTGAATATCCTATAACATTTCAATGGTATATTCAATGGTTGACCTTGGCTCTCAGCTCTACAACCAAACAACAACCAAAGGTAACGAACTAAAAAATGCAACAGTAGAAATGGGATGTAACGTTCATTCTACTACGCCAACGATATACTGAATTTCTTTATATCAAAACCAGTTTCATCAAATATAATTTAAGTAGAAGATAATTCAGATATAGACTCTGATCATTCTACGATGATACTTTCCATAAGCGACAAGATAATTAGAAAGGAAACGAGGCCAACTCTTGTCAATAAAATAACTGATTGGGAAAGCTTCAGATCTGAATTAGAAAACAAGGTCAACCTACAAACACGAATAAAAACGGTTCAGGAACTAGAAGAGGTAGAAAACTTCACTGATATCATTCAGATAGCCGCTTGGAATAATACTTAAGGAACAATATCCAAAATCATTGGTAGAAGATACCAAAAAAAACTCGGAATCTCGTCTTAGAAAAAATGAAAGATAGTAGAAAACGGCAACAAACGAGGAGTCCATCTGGCTTAAGCGATAAATTCAAAAGCTTAATGAAAAGTCGTTTTCTTTGTATCTTGGAAATTGATCGCTGATAAAGATAAGAACTACTCACTATGGAAGGCAACAAATATTATAAAAACCTCAATTTCGCAGATCTCTCCTATTAAGCGAGGAGATGGCTCATGGGCTAGTGATAACAAATCAAAAGCTGAAGAATTTGATAATCATTTGGTTGATATTTTCAAACCGGGTGAGACCGAATCTGAAATTATAATAGAAAATGGAAGCAATACATATTTATGGGGGTGGAATTCCTCTAATAACCCAGGAGGAAGCTACTAGGGAAATACAATTCAACCTGAAGTCAGCAGAGACTCCTCGATATGACCTTTAATGGGAGAAATTCTAAAGCAACTACCAAAGAAAGCTATCACTGTGTTTAATTAGTTTGGGATTATCTATTAATGACTATCGAGGCCAAGGATTAGAGGGTTCGAATATGAAGGGAAAATATATTGGAATCAAGCGCAAATAAGTCAATTGGAAACTCATTTTTTGTTCCTTGTGCTTCTCACTCCGCTAATTTGGGGCGGTTAAGTAAGCCGAAAGTTTCCAGCCAAAAAAAATATTAAAAAATCGATAATACAGATGTGTCTGTTAAAAGCAAAACATACTCTTCCACCAAAAAAATTTTTTTTGTGATATAGATGGCATTGGAACTGTTATGTTAAAGTCTATGATATGCAATTCCATATAGTTTACAAAATCAGTCTTATCCCTTCCAAAAATTTAACTGAAAACTGTTACTCGAATCAAAACCTTACCTTATCCAACTCTGAACTTACAGCAAAACCTTACCTTATCCATCGAAAAAAAGTTACAACATAATACACCTTATCCTTTATGATGTTTTTTCCTACAATTTTATTTTTGACGCATAAATCACGTTATCCAATTTTATCCCGTTATAAAAAATTCTTCGTTTTCTCCCATTTATTACAATAATCAGTATAAATTTGGGTGTTGTAAAATGTAGTTGCAGTTATTGTTGAATTTGATATTTTAACTTATTAAAATGTGTGATAATAATTTTGCAAAACCTGTAATAAACGGTGAAAAAGCACGGAAATTAACAGGCAACAAATCTAACTGGAAGAGGGAACAGCAAAAGAAAAAAAGGTACAAACAGTTTAATGGAAACATTGTTCAAATCTTGATTAAATCAAATGTATTTTAGGTATATTCGAAAATCACTTCCGAAAATGCCAAAATGTTGCCATAGAGGATTTGTATTCCATTGCAAACGAATAAAAGGTTACGATGCATTAAGTTTTTCCGACTCATATTACAGATGTACTGATAAAATATCCCAAGATTCTTTCATTCTTATGCATACAAAAATTAATGTGCCAAAACGACGACGAGGTGTAGGTGGGCCCCCAAAACAATTTAGCGTGCAATATTTAATGCGGAAACGAAACTCAAAGTTGGTTTTCTCCCTCTCAATGTGGCGGTAAAAGTGGAAAAACTTAAGGATGTTGATCAATTACTAAAAAAACACTTCAGTGAAAACTGGAAATCAAATGAAGATCTTGCCTTTTACAAACAAGTACTTGAAAAAACTGACCTACCGATAGAGGAAGAAATAATATGTGAAGCAGCTGATGAAGATGAAACCGACCTAAGGGTTTAGTATATAAGTACATTGATAAGTACATTAAAGTGCAATGGAGTCAGTCACTTTATTTTTGGTTAAAATGCATAGTTTTATTTTTTTTATTACAAAATGTGATATGTTTGTTGAATACTTTGCCTTTTATTACTGAATTAAAATGTATTTTTAAAAAATTTCGTTTTAAAACCGTCTATAATTTAAAGCATATCCGAATCAAAACAAACCTTATCCATCTCACTTTGTTGCAAAGCGAACCTTATCCGTTGGTAAATAGCAAAAGCATCCTCATCCATTTTTAATTCTAATTTATCTCGGAATTCATTAATTTAAAATATCTGAGGCATATTTTTTAAACTTTTATTAACAGTTCTTAATTAGAAAAATTAATGAAACCTATAGATTTTCTTTGAATTTGAAAATGGGAAGATATTTCCTTTTATCTCACAATGACTTAAGATGGACAAGAGCATGTTTTGCTTTTAACAGACACAGATAGTGTCTTTGTTATTCCAGGAGAAATTTAAAACTTTTATATTTTTCGGTTGATTATCAAACAAAAATTATTGTCTGACATAAGTGTTATTGTTAGATTTTAAGCGGTTTGTTAATGGTTATAGAAAAAAATTTGGGTTAAAAGAAGATAGATTTCCAATCAATAAAAAAATCAAAGATTTTGTTTTTATTGCTTTACATGGTATTCCTGGAGAAGATGGAACCTTGTAAGCCCTCTTAGAAGAGCATGACATTTCTTACAATGGATCTGAAATTGAACTGATTTTATGTCATACTCATAACCAGTGACAAGCCGCTTAAAATAAACTCACCTCCCCTACCATAACAACCAAGAGGATGATTTTATAGAGATGTTAGAAGTTTTGACTACGGATTCAATGAATCGTATTTTCCTGGACTCCCCATATGAAACTTGACCTAAAATTTTTCCAGTGAAAAATAATCATTGACAAACCGTTTAGAATAAAGTCACATTCAGCCATAACACTCTAGAGGTTGATTATAATTATAGATTTAATTATAGATTTGTGAATTTAGACATTATTACATGTGTTTATTTTATTTATTTTTAATTTAAGAGTTTTTACGTTAAACGTAATTTTTCGATGCATACAATTTTTTTTGGCTGGAAAATGTTGGACAGTAATTTTCGGTTGTTAATAAATCAAACAATATTGAATTTGGCTAGAATAGCAAAGACACTATTTGCATTACTGCATTATCGATTTTCTTATTTTTTCGACTGGAAACTTTCGGCTAACTTTCAGATTAAGTGAATTAGAATAATGTTCAGCGCAGGCTATATAGTCTTTCGATAATGTCCAAAGCCTATAAGTTTTCTTTTCTAGATCAGTTTTTAAATAGGAAATATTGAAAAAGAAGGTTAAGGTTTCAACTAAATCCACTAAAATGGCAAGTCAGATATATGTAAGTGGATCAGAATTGTATGATGAGTTTAAAACATTTTCAACGCTAAATTTTTCAAAACTACCACCAATCAAAACATTGAATTACATCTTTAATAAAAAATAGAATCATTATTTCCTAACAGCGTGATAGCTCGGAAAATTTTATAAACTTTACCTAGTATTTAACAAACACTTACGCATCTAGAGTTCTATATTTCATTGAACTTCTGAAATTGTTGACGTAGGTTGAATAGAGTTGAGTACATCGAGCAGGTGTTTCAATTTGTTTGTTCGAGTACCGGTCGCCCCAAACAATCGAAATTCCCTTTAGCAATCAACTTCAAAATTAGGATTGCAGTCTTTAGACAATGAAGAGATGATCTTCTGCATTTCAACGACTTAACATTTTGAAGGTGAAGCATATGGTTGAAATATTAAATCTTCTGTTTCTGTAGCTTCATTGTTCCAAATTTGAACTTATAATTTCCCTTTCCATAAATAGTCTTGACATTAGTAAATATTTAGTAAATATTAACGTATTTCCTTTCGCTGCATATGGTAATTCATCGATTTGGTTTGATTTTGCTGGTAACGATCCGGTATTTATATATATTTATGGAGAGGAGTTATCCGTAATATATTTATGGAGAGAAACTAGTATTTTATTTCTCGGTTCTAAAAATCTCTTTTTTAGCGCATCATACATTTTTAGACTTAAATCGTTATTAACTTCTCTATAGGAAAATGTAAAGCAACACATACACCACTTATATTTACGAACAATATATTGAACAAATAAAATTTCCTTTCAATGGTTTTTATTAAAAATTCACAATAGTTGCTTTTAAATCGACCAACTATGGATTATTTAGTAAAGACATGCAACGAATAACTAGCGGGTGGTTGATTGGAAAGCAACTAATATACCATAATAATATTGTAATGGCCTAAAAAATTAAATTATTAAGAAACCGGTTAACCGTATCAAAAAACCGTGTTTTAGGATAGTAAAAAAATTGACAACTAACCGGTTAGCCGGTTTCGGTTTTAACCGGGTTGGATGCCCTTACTAATGAAAAGTGAATTACTTCAAAATTTTAGACTATAATGACTTAAAAGATGATTTTGTTAAAATAAATACTCGCCAATTAACTTTTTACGATAATCAATTAGCAAGTTTTTAAAGTCTGATGGTTTTTAATTTATTTTGATTATGAGGGTTGGGTTTCCTGCAGATACCTCGTTATAAAAACGCATTATAAATCCAACCTCTAGGGTTGGCAACCCACATGGCAACTGGATTTTGATATAGGGCGCCATTTCCAAAAAGTGAACCGGGTGGAAAATAGTCTAGCACCGGCTCCGAATTCTACATTCAAGAAACTGATTTTTAATCCTTTGCCTTTGTTTAATAGATATTTTCTGATCCTTAAAAAACCAATTTAAATTTAATAGTTAGGTAGTTGATTGAGACATATTGTGATTTGAGTGTGTTTAATTATCGAGCATTTAGATACTAAGCATTTAGGTTGGTCTTCAATGAATTTCTAATGTCAGTAAAGTATAAGCTGTCCCAAAATCCGGTTCATATTTGACACATCGATTATTTTGGCTCTGGCAATACTTATGTCAATTGGTCTTCGCAAGAAACTATAAGGTGTCCCAAAATCCGGTTCAGATTTGACACATCGATTATTTTGGCTCTGGCAATACTTATGTCAATTGGTCCAAAATCGCAAGAAAACGTGTAATGGTTACCAATGTTTAGAACAGGTGGTCCCATTAACAATACTTACAAACTAACAACAGTAAAGGAGGTCCATTCCATAGCACGTGTCCGGCTACTGACTCACGGCTTTGGGGTGGGATAAAATAAATTAAGGGTTCCCTTACTATCATGATGAAACTATACAATGTCAGCGTTGTGAATCATATTCTAATTTGCCACTCACAAGTCTTATTATTTGCCACTCACAAGTCTTATTCATATTTATTTTTACTTAAGGAAAATTATAATAATATAACAGTGACCAGTACACAAAAAAAATCTGCAAAATATGATGTAAATTAGTAAATGTAAACTCTTACCCAAAAATCTGGATCATGTGGTTGTATTGTAAATCAGAGTAACATCATTGAGGTTATTCGAAAGATTTATTGAAACCGCCACACGAAATTATTCAGGATCAATTTTTCTTGATTATGAGGTTGTACAAAAGATCAGGTTAGCATCATTGAGGTTCACCGAAGGGTTTAGTATAACAGCAATCATTCACTGGATTATTTCATATTATTAACAGCCAATATAAACCATACACGAACATGGGTCATTATAAAATCCACATCATTAATTAATTAGTTTAATAGAGACAATTCATAATTAGTATATATTCGTGTCTGTTAAAGGTGATAATGATCCCATCTGAGTTTTCTAGGTATTCCAGTGATGTTCTCTTAATTTTTAGTGTCATCTTAATATTAATAGAGGTTTGTCTTGAGAAAGACAGTTTAGGTACTACTTTTGGATATAAAAAAAAAAAAATAATCGAAAGTCATTTAAATTATGCACCACAGCCAAACTCAACACACAAATTTAAATGGTTGAAAATGAAATTTGACACTTCAAGTAAAATAGCTTAATATTTAGAGCAATATCTTTTGTTACTAACTTCATATTGTGATCAATAATTTTTGATCGCATACGTGAACCCGCCATTACAGAAGAAACCTGTCATACATAACAAAATATACTCGTATTTTTTTATGCATGTAGCAATACAACCCAACATTTATACGACTGAAAAAAAATAGAAATGCAGAGGTGGATACACTGCCGGTAGCGTCGCTTTCTTTTTGAACATATAATTTGTGACGGCTCGAAAAGCAGACGATACAAACGTCGTACACACTTTGGTAAAAACACGGGACTCACACCCAACGGTATCAAGAAGTTCGTGCATAAAATTCGTGATCAGGGCTACCCAATCGACAATCCAACGCCAACGGTTGAGAACATCATTTCGTCATTGTGAATCGGAAACAAACATCAGTCGGTCTTCCATGCAACGAATTCTGCGTAAAATTCTTGGTTTGTGGCCCTATAAAGATCAATTGGTCAAGCAGTTGAAGTTTCGTGACCATCCACTTCGATATAAATTTGCTGTGGGGGTTTGTGACACACTCGAAAATGATAAGGATTTTGCTCAAAAAAGTAGTGGCAGCATTATTAGGTAGTATTTCTTCGTAGATGATGCCGGAGCGACCATATCTTGAAGATATTGGTTTTTACGACCTTAGATTCTAGCAAGATGGTGCGCCATGCCACTCATTGGGCGTTACAATAGTGAAACTGCGTCAAAAAGTCGATGGCCACATTATCAGTCGAAATGTTGTCGTGAATTGGCGGCATGCAACTGTGATTTGCCGCTTTTGGATTTTTATTTGTGGGGTGTCCTGAAGGATAAGTGTTATACAGTTAAAAAAATTAAGCATTTATAGCGAATATTGAGAAATGTACATAAATAAGCTGTAAATAAAAGAAGCTGTAATCCTGGTACTTCTTAGTTTTATAGGCTTATCAGTTTGCCTTTACATCATTTAATTTTTAAAGATTAAACAATCAATTTATCCGTTCTGATTGTATTTGGTTAGTATATTACATTTCTCCAATCTTCGGACTCCATACTTTGGACAGTTTGTATCAATGAGCTTTCCTATTTTCTTTTTTGTATAATTTCACCATATTACAAAAATTTCTTGAAATGATAAAACGTCCAACGTCCAACGTGAACATCAATTTCAGCACAGTTATAATTTTCATTTAAAAAAACATAACAAAACGAATTACTCTCTATATGTTCGTAAACGCTGACTTGTTTGTTTGCGATATTATATTAGTTCATAACAATTGAGTTCAATACTTCATCTTAACCCAACCTTATCTACCAATTTACCGTTATTAAGATGTTTGAGAACGTCATTTCTAGATAAAGATAATGAATGCAATCACTGTGCTAATTAGTAATGCCCCCTATTGAGATACCAAACCTACAATAAACACTTGTTTTGTCTAAACATGAATATCATCAATTCAGTCATCTCGAAATAAATGCAATGATTTCCCATATAATAATAAAAAAAAATTGAATGGGCAAACAACACTCCAGAATTGGTTTGTGCAAATCATAAATTATAAATATTTTGCATCATTCGATAGTTACTCGTATATATACGACTATACATGCTTACTTCATCGTACAATAGTGTTATTTAAAGTGCTGTGCAGTGTTACATCATGTCAGACCCAATAAACTATATATACAAGCACTTTTTATTGTATTATATGTATGAATTATAAAATTCTTGTAGTTTTTTTTTGTTGTTATGCTTTAAATACCATAACTACTAGCATTTGTTACAGATTTTGTCACGTACAAGAAACTACATATAAAATATCGCGCGCGCTATCACCTTACAATATGATATTTATATATACTTGTATATACTCGTGTATATAGAAGACGCGATAAAGTATAAACACTAAAATTTTCTTTCTATATACGATAAGAATGAACAAATGAACATCGTTTATATATTAACTATACAATAAATTAAGGCCATTGACTTTTATCGTATAATAATTCTAATCATAATATTTAATAGAAGAAATTCTTTTATTATTTATTTTAAAGGAAATGTCACGTGATATATTGGAACAAATTCTAAGAAATAATATTAAATGCCAATAAATTTATATCTAGAACAAACTTATATATCGGATCGATTATGGCATTTCAACTGTAAGGGTATAATATTGTTTTTTTATTGTGCTTAACGAACTGTTACCAATTACAATTTGATTTAAAATTAAACATTTTACATCCTCTTTCTAATTTCATTTTAATCAATAGAATTTTTAAAGTTTATATTTCCCTCTATATACTCGAATAACGACCATAGTTCTGTTATCTTCGAAAATTAATGTGCACATCGTTAAACTATAAAATGAAAGTTTATTTTTATCTTTTGTCACAATGCAATACCATCTTATTTGAATCGAAATATAAAAGGAAACCAAACAAATTGACTTTCATCGAACTGTACGATATATTGAAAGACTTTTATCGATATGAATGGATGGCAGAACTAATATTAAAACTGGAACGGATAGTTACAACGTATTTGCGAATGACATATTTACAAAATTCGAACCATAATCAAAGAGAAATATTTGGTCTAGTTGGTCTAAACCACTGAAGTGAATGACTATAGAGACGGTATCTTAAATTATTAACATTGAAAACAACCAAAAATAATTGTACAGATTTTTATTATAGAACTGCTTCTCATTTTATATATTTATCTCGCTCTTATAATATATTTTCGATAAATTGTCGAATTTAACAGCGTCAGTCATAAGTATCTAACAGTGTTCTCAAATTTCGAGCTCGAACAATTAAATGTCAAAAACTAAAAGTTTAAGAACAAATAATTTTAATTATATGAACAATTTATGATTTTTTTAACCGTCTCCCTAAACAACGTTTTATCAAAATTTAAATGATGAATTGATTGTCGAAAATTCGAGTTGCAAGAAAAAGAAAGAACATTTTCTCTTTCTCTGTTACACACTAAATTTTTTTCATTTTTTTGCTGCCATTTATTTTTAAAGATACCGTCTCCATAGTTATTATCCTCAGTGGTCGTAACATCGTTTCCGGTAGCAGATAAAGGTGTTTCTCTTATACAATTTTCAACGATGATTAAGGACATGCTCTACTAAAACTTGAATGAAATATGCGACGAGTTGAGAGGAAGAATATTGTTTGTGATCAATTTTTTTTATTGATCAGTACTAATGATCATGTCCAATAGTTGTCATTTCTGGTTCTGTTGTTTTTTTCCAATAGTCGATGATAATACACTTTTTTACCGTTGTTAATGAAATTTCAGCTGAACGGTCTTTTTCATAGCACGCTGATGCCATCAACATCGTCTCAAGCGGAAACATTTTGTTTATCACGAGGTAAATCAAAACAAAACAAATTATACATATTTATAAAATAAGTTTAAGTATTGCTCAATTCAATTGGCCAACTCAGATGGCCAATGTTTCAATAATAAATGCCATTATAGGGGAGGGAGGGGCCAGATGACGATAGTAAGTTTTTTTATTAATTTTTTCTTATTTTTGAAATACAGATATCCTATGTCCTATTTCTTATATATTTTAATTCATTGTAATTTTACTTTTAAACATTATTTTTGTCATTTCCATTACTTTAACAGTTTAGAAGATTTTTGACCTTTTTTGAGTTTAGGTCAAATTCGTCATCTTGCCCTCTCATGCGGGGAAGATGACGTTACTAGGCGGGTAAGATGACGCACGATAGGAAATCATAGTAAACATAATAAACAAAACAAATAACTGTATTTCACTTCAAAAATAATAACATATTAATTAAAACATAAATTCTCAAATTAAACAAAATATATATTACTTTAGCAAAAGTCACAAATATATGCTTTGCGTTTGGCTTCTGCAGAGGTTAGCCCACTACACGCTGCATGTGCCCATTTCTGGAAAATAGAACATGCGAACCATGTTTCTCTCTTTCTGGATTCGTTGATTCGTCCGAAATCCGATGATTCGTCATCATCGTTATCCGAAAATACGCGCCTGACATGTTTATTATTAACTAGAGCTTTCTTTTTTGTGAGTTTCTTTTTCTTTTATGCCCTTTTTCTTTTGTTTTCCTCTTTTTCTGTTTCTTTTGCTTCCTTTTCCGCTTGTTTTCTTCTAACGCATTTTTAACGGGAGTGCTTGTTATGTGCATCGAATTTAACTTTTTCCTCTGTTTTGTTTCTTTTCTGGCAGCGTGAGGTAATGGCGGAAAACAAAACATTGGCTCTGTATTTGATGGCTCCGCGTGTTGGCCATTATGAGGTAGCTCAACTAATTCCGGCCCTTCAGTGGCTAAGGGGACTCTCTCATGAGAAAACGAAGCTTCCGCAGTACTTTCGGCAGTTAAAGAAGCGTGAAAGCTTATTTGTGGTGTTTGTTTTAAATTATCGGCAGAGGCTTCAGGTGAATTATACGAATTTTCCGTAGTTAAAGATGGCTCAAAATCAAACTGATGAAATACTTGAGAGCTTAAAGGAAAATGAAGCACCCAGCGGTTGCATGACAAGTATGCGGAGGAAAACCTAGGACACTAATGTAATGGTCACGACATAAATTTACAGCTTGAAGTAATACATAGAAGAACTTGGTTATCCTCACTAGGTTTTACGTTTTTTATGAAGTGTTCTAACCATTTAATGAAAGTTTCTGCATTCATTCAACCAGATTCATTGCACACGCCTAAAGAACCAGGGAGTGCATTATTCATGAAATGTGGCTGCATTCTTACTCCCGGAAAAATGAAGAATGGTGGGATGTAATGGCCAACCGCACTATTACACCATGCAACGCTGACATTGGAATCTCTTTCGGCAGATGACACTTTGATAATGCGTCGTTGTCCCGTTGGACTTAACACGTTAGGGGTTTTGGTGGCAACGGTCGAGCAACCTGTCTCATCCACATTAAAAATTTGATGGGATTGGTAGTTTTTATCAGCTAAAATATTTTGATAAATATCAAAGAAACGTGCAACGTTTGTGTTATTGAAGGCAGATAATCTAGCTGCAGAAGTAGCTTCCGGTTTCCTGAATGAAAATTTTAATTTTATGAGAGCTTTGAATAAAATCTTTACCCGCTTTCTTCTTATCGTTGTTAAATCGATGAGCAATATTAAGAACAGTAGTCCCGCGCTGGTTGGAAAATCATAATAAATAATCAGATTTTCAATTTTATGTATGAGGTAACCTAAACTTCATTTTCGAGCATTCAATTTGAATTATTTTGCAATCGCATTAACTGCTGCTCCTTCCTTCACTTTCTTTGCGGCTACGGTCATTGACTCACGAGACCATCCCTGCCTGTTGGTTTTTCTTTCGTACACTTTAACCATGTTATACTGTAAATTTTATTAATAGGGAAAACATTAAAATAATTTATAAACAAAGCGGCTAAGACGAAGAGTTCGTCATCTTACATAAATTCGCCAACTTATCCGACCCGCCATTTTAACATTAAAAGTTGAAAACATATTTAATTAATTCAAAATAAAATTAAATCAAAGCAATAGTACCTACCAAATTTTATTAAATTATTATTCAATTTCAGTTTAATTTTACAAGAAAATCGATGCTCAACTTAAAAATGGCAGTTCTTGGTGGTTTTTATTTCACAATGCGGATGACGCATGCGCAATACTAAGCAAAAAACATGAAATCTAATAAATGCTTCATGACACTGCGATGAGTTTTATCAAAGCGATCTTGATTGATTCAAGCCGGAATGTTCAAAACAAGCTTTATTTAGTGTAACGAAAAAACAAAAATCAACGTCACTTAAACAAATCAATTTCATTAAATTTTAAGTAGTATTGTAATTTGAGTTGCATTTTATGTAGAATAGGAACAATACCAATGCACAAAATTACATATACATATTTAACTTGATTTTAATGTTACATACACATGTATGTTCTTAAAAGGAACGGCTTGCAATTTTTATAATATAGTAACGCTAATAGCGGGATTTAGTCGAACTGTCATTCTATATAAAAAAAATATTCTCTTGCTCCCATTGTTGTGACATTTATGTCCTTATGACAATTCGTTTTGTAGTTTATGCATAATTATGGAATTAAATATTATTCTTATGTTGTTACAGCAAAAATAAACCTTTTTTAATAATTCTCTGTATTCCAGGATTGAGAATATAGTGTAGTGTTGTGCTGTGATTGTGAATAAATGAGTAGCAAACAAGAAATTGTGATTAGGTTTTCTGTTCATTTTGAAATGTAAACATTGATCAGCTGATAATAGTTATTGACAAATGCATGTTAAACATTTCTTTTTCAGCTGATTTCAGTGATTTATGTTTATAAATAGTTTAGTTTATTTTTTAGAATGCATATATTTTTTAGAATACAAATTTTTGCGTTCAATTTTATGTATTTTCGTCAAAATTATTTTTCTAAATTTATTTAGAAATTAGTTTGACTTCCGTTGTGCGACCAAGAGAGAACTAGAGCGAGTAAAATATATTTTAGAGGATATCGTTTATATTGAATAAAAGGCACAAAATTAATAAAAATATAGATCAATAATTTTGAGCGTGATTTATTTTGATTTGATAAAAATGATATATGTTCCGATCTAATTTGACCCTTTCTATGCCATTGTATGACATTCAATTTTAGAAGCTCTAACTTGCAATAGCTAAAAACTTAACAAGAAATTTTTACGATGCGTATGAGATTCTTGATTAAACGTACTTTAATGATACACTAAATCAAGCTAAATTTAAAAACTGAGTATGCGTTTAGGCTTTTTATCAAGAGGGCTTTGGTTTCATTCAGTTATAATATTTATACAATTTATTTACAAACGAAACATTTATTTCATTTCATGTATGTGTTAGAACTTAGTTTCATAGATTTGTTTGAATTTTATATATCGTTATATCAATGCTAAAGGAATAAAAGGTATAATTAAATTTAAATATAGCCTTTTCACCCAGGTTACAATTATTTCCCCTTATTTTAGTCTAGTATACATTATTTCTCCATAGAGTATGTTCATCTGTATAATAGTGAATATGAATGTAATTCTGCATTTGCATTACATTTATTTTACTTATCTGTACGTAACTTGCTAAATAATTGTGAGGTTTTTCTTGAACTTCCAAATACCAAAAATGACCATAGTTAAAATAAGAACTACTCAACATATTAGCCAGCGAAAACTTAAAAAGATCAAGATCTCGGTTTTTTTAATCTTTCAGATACCTCAGATTTTTCGCCACAGTAGGTCTACTGACCTCCAGATCGCGATAAGTCTGGTGGTTTGATTCTTTGCAGTCTTCTTGTTGGAATGTTAGTCAGCATACAGCGTAAGTTCAGAAAGGTTGGTGCAGATGTTGTAGATGTTTTTTGCTTGATACTGAATTTCACTCGCGACAAGCTCGATGGTTAGATATTGATGGAGGTGACGTTTCGAATGTACCACGGTGCATTAATAATACATCACAAGATTTTATTTTAAACTGTTTGTATGATTTTGATATTTTTATTCTGCATTTGTTGATATTCCTTTTTTCGATGATTGGTTTTAATCTTTTGAGAAAAACCTGTTCAAATAGTTTCGATAATGTTGGTAGCAGAAGAATTGGCCTAAATGAAACTTTATCAATCGGTGGTTTGTTGGGCTTAAGTATCATTATAACTTCTGCATCTTTCCATTGTCTTGGTATACAGCTTATTCGAAAACCTGCTTTTCTCCGGTAACACTTTATTTATCCGAACCGTTATAAGAAAATGTCTAGGGGTCTTATAAGCATTCAGATTATTCTTAATTTCGCATTTAAGTTCTTTCAATGTTACAGGTGTAATTTTTATTTCACCCAGTTTACTTATCGAATTAATATTTTCCTCTTCCGATTGTTTGGGGTAAGGCTGGAATGTTTCTTTGAGGTGACTTGCCAACAAATCTGCTTTTTGTTTAGTATTTTGAGCCCAATTTTTTTTTATTGGTGGAAATTTAAGTATTGGTTTTTTAAGGTTCTTAGTTGCTTTCTATAGTGAGTTAGATTGCTAAGATATTTATTGACTGACTGATTTTAATGTCTTTTATTGGTTATTTTAATTTGTTACACAAATGGTTAAATATGTACCTTGTTATTTTCCGGGTTTCGATGTTTTTGCCAATTCTTCCTGGTTTTTCTTTAATTTTTAAGAAGTTGTATCACTTTTTCTGGATAGTTAGTTCATCTTCTATTTGGACTGGTTGCTGTTTACTGTGTTGGATAGAGATTCCAATTGGTTTGGTAGTTCGTTAATTTCTCTCTTTCATGATCATTGTTTGACTATGTATCATTATAACTGGTGAATGATCTGATAATAGACTTTCACTGTTATTTATATGGATATGAGTATAATTATAAGATATCGGTGACTTAAAATATGCACGATCCTTTAGATGCAGCAAGTGACTTGAACTAGTGTGCAGGTTGATAAACATAGTAATCAACCCATTTAAAATCATAAAAAAACATTAGTCGAGTGGTTATAGTTTACACTGTATGCATCACAATTAGTGGTCAGGAGGGAAAGCGGTTCGAATCCATCCGAAGGTGAACGCAGTTAGTGAGTTAAAAATAGGTCATGTACAATACTATAAATTAAGTATATATGGAACTACCTCGAATGTACTACACTGAAATTGATGATGCATCACATCATTGACTATTGCAGCTGAATGAAGCGATCGACAATTCATCCGAATTGTGTATAAGCATTGTCAAATGGTCGTATCGGACAGTTATTGTTCTAACTAGTGAAATGTTAAAATTATGTGAAGATCAGTGTCAAGTTCCATCAAGTGGCAAACGCATATCTTGAATAAACTGTTAAATGTAATAAATTGTGTGAGTAGATTAGTGACATAGCCCAACCAAAAGTAACAAGCATGCAAACGAAATACAAAAAAATCTCAAAAAACCTTTACACATATTTTAAATGCATCATTTTGGTTTTTGCAGATATCCTGTTGTTGTTTAATTTTCATTCTTCCGTAAAAACAGAGAAGAAAGGCAGAGTATCAATTTCTTTGAAAAATTATCAATTTTAAATGAACTCCAAGATGGTAAGACACCAACAGAGATCTGCAGAAGCTACAACATCCAAAAGTCGACTTTAACGAGGATAAAAAATAATAAAGAAAACTTGTAAAGAATTCACATCATTAAAAAATCCTGATCTTGATGATAAACTATACGCATGGTTTTTACTACGAAGAGAAGCAAACGAATTGGTTTCAAACGAGACGCTCAAAGTTAAAGCACTAGATTTAAAAAGGTCACTCAATGGACACGAAGAATTTTCAACCAGTGATGGCTGGCTTGATCACTTTTAAAAACGCCACGGCATAAGAATTTTGACGGTTTCCAGTGAAAAATTTTTTCCTGCAATGCTGAGAGTGCTGCTAAATTTCCAAGCGATTTCAAAAGGATTATTGCCGAAAATCGATTTTTACCTGAACAGTTCTATAATTGTGACGAAACCAGTCTGGTTTACAAAGGTTTGCACAAGAAAACAAACGCTACCGTTTTCGAATAAAACTGCTGTAGGACGGAAATCCACGAAGGAAAGGTTCACCATTATGCCTTGTGTAAATGTAACTGGGACGCTTAAACTCGATTTGATGATGATTGGAAAATCTAAAAATCCTTGATGTTTTAAAAATGTAATTTACCACTGTATTACAAATCATCCAATTCAGCCCTGAAGTTTCTCGTCACTTATGCTTTACCAGTAAAAGCAATTTTATCCCACCTGTCATGGGACGGCAAACACTTTTTCCCATGATAAAAACTTCAAAGTTATATTTTTCCCACCTAACAATACATCCTTGTTGCAACCACTTAACCAAAAGGTCATAAAATCCCTTAAGCAACGGTATCTAAAGCACCTTCTGTCAACACTCTTGGCGTAATGTGTAAACGGAGATAACGACATGGTCTCAGCTCTTAAAAATATTAATTTAAAAGACGTTGCGTTTTTGATAATTAAAGCCTGGAATCAAGTCCCGTTGATTATTTTGTGGAAGAGGACGATATCCCTCTGACTAGACTGTACCAGTTGGTAATGGAAAATGATTTCACTGAGAACGAAATAATGGAATCGGCGACTGAAAGCAACGTGAGAAGCGTACTTTTTGAAATCGTAGATGAAATAGCAAACGACGAGAGCATCGCGAACAAAGAGCGTCATATGGAAGAACATAGCAGAATCAGCATCGATAATGTGATAGATTCCTTCAGCACCGCGGTAGAATGGGCAGAGGAAAATAACCTTATAAGCAATGAGATCTTGTTTTCCAGGTTTAAAAGTTGGTTCAGATAAGTTGCTTGTATAGAATGCTCACTGTATATTGTCTTGAAAGTTCGTATGTAATCTCTAACAGGTAGGAAACAGTTATACAGAAAACATATAAGTATTGTTAGGAAACATGCTAGGAAAACTATGTCGGTATCACTTTTGAATAAGTTGAGTGTTGCTTATTATCGGGATTAACTCGAAAAAATTCTTCCCGAACTATACAATCTGTCTTTTTTATTTGGTTGGAATTAATAATTGGTGCATAAGGCCGTGTATAATTTTTTCGTATGTGTTTGAACCATTCGTTGTATTTTTTGAGGCGTTGGCATATCTTCTATTCTTTCAATATACATAATATTGCGGTTTTCAACAATATTTATACAATGTCTTGAATATCATTATTATAAATTAGATTTGATTTAGAAAATAAATTAAAATCGATAAATTTTTAAGACGATATAGACAAGCAAAGATTATGCCGCTGGCGATTAAACTAAATTTCAAAGCAAAATATTCGCTAAACGATTATGGTTAATCCGAATATAAATATACCAAAAAGCAAAAGTTATATGTTTATATGACAATGTCAAATCAATTAGCTAATATCCACTTTTACAAAATCAAACCATTCGTAACACTATCAACCTTCAATCGCAATAAAAATTCTTTGAATAATTTCTTATCATCTTAACTCAATCTTAATATATTTATTATTATTAATAATATTTTCGTTGTTGTTTTTGTTTATAATCTTGTTTATTAATATTCACATACATACTATATCGCTTTAGCTATCACTCAATTTATCGTTTTCGATTATCAATAAAAAAAAAATTATATTACTGATGATTATCAATTGATTATGGATTATTTATTTATGAAAAAACGTGAAAATAAAAAAACGTTCGCTGTTTAATTACAAGACACGGTTGTACATGTTGAAATTTTCTATTTTACCTCAACTTTTTTTTTTTCATCTCGCAAGATCTCGCTTTTCATCGTCATCGCGGTATACAAACGACGTTCTGCGATACGTGATTAAGATACAACCGTTTATTGTATATTTACCTTTTGAACCTTAATTTTATTGCCTCATCTCTAGGCGATATATCTAGTGAACAAATTAAATTTTAATTGTAACAAGATATCTCAGAAACTATAAAAGGTGATTTTCCTCATTAATAATTGTTGAATAAAATTTTAATTAAGTTTGAAAAAAAAATGAATTTTTTGTTGTTGTTTTATGATTTATGTTTTATAACTTTATGAGTGTTTTTATGAAAAATTATACACAATTTTTTTATTAATGGCTTTTGAACAATAAATAGTTATATTAACTATAATAATAATTTAATTAAATTATTGATTGATTTTATTGTTGTATAATTCATGGAAAATATTGATATTATATTAGTACAAAGGTATGTAAATAATGTGATTGTTTTATGGTTGTTGTAGGATCTTTGATACTTTCAGATGATTAGGTTTTCTTGAAAATCGCACATTTATTACACCTCGAAGTTAGTGGCTACGTTCAAGGATTGCAATTCGAAATTGAAAGCTATTTAACATAATTTACAAATGACATATAATTACAATTCTGGAGCACCTATGTACTGTTACGACTCTGTACGGTTCAAAACCGAAAAGAGTCAAATTTCACTTTGTTCAACTTACTCAATAAATTAGAAAGATCGCTTGTCAACTCAATTCATGGCACTACGTAAAAACTTTAACACTTTACTAGTTAATGTAAAACTTGTTCGATACGGCGATCTCGATCTGTCTATTATACTCGCAAAAGTCAATTTAGTGGTGCATAAATCTCGGCGTACTATAATTCGAGATGTTTACATGCGCAGTAGTAGTAGTATTTCCAACTGGTTTTTATTCATTCACTGTATTCTCCTGATGTTTTTTGCTCGTTGCACAGTGTTTTAAGTGTGTGAAGTTATCCCAGGATCTAATCCCAAAAACAAAATAAATTGTTCATCAGGTAATACTAATTTCATCCCATCCCAAGATTTTTCAAATTAATCTCAGAAAATTGTGTATATGTTAAAAATCGGGAAATAAGTACTCAAAATCGAACAAGTTTCTACCTTCTAACCGGCTAAAAACAAACTGACAAATCATAATCAATGAGATTTTCAATCCAGATCAAAGTTTGTGTGGAAACAAATTTAATACATACATCCAAAAGCATAATTGTTTTTAATCTTTCCCAAAAATTATTTTTTAGTTAAAAACGATCTCATGTGAAATCGAATGGATATCATGTCCACTAATTAAGAGCCAACCGACAAGATCAGCCGTATGTTGAGATTTGCTCTAATGGCCAATATGTACATGGCCCAAGTTGTTTTTTTTGATATATAATTAAGATTAATATTGGATGGTTTCTAAGAACCACGAGTGTCGTGCTCGATCTCATCTGATTTTGAATTTATATCCACTAACTATCAGCAAAACGACAACACCAGCCGTATGTTGAGATTACATAAATAACATAAATTCAAATAATAATCAGAAAGACATTAATCGTAAACAAGTTCCTTACGAACAAACAAAAAAGGAATTAGTAAATAATACAAAAAAAAACTAAACATATAATTTGTACGGAATCAAATGGAACTATTCATGTTCTGTATGACCTTTGGAGTACCATAATAGATCCACAGAAGAAAATATTAATTAAAAAATTATGTCCAAGTGTAATAGCTAATATTTTGCTACAAAAAACCGGCTGCTTAATAAACATAAAATCTATAGATTATGGAAAACATTCTGTTAGCATTCGGGCATATTGCGGCCACACAAACTGTAAAATATACAAATTAAAAAAAAAACTTGTCAGTTGGAATTTTGAAGTTTATAGTTTGAGGAGTACACTGTGTCACGAGTCACTAAAAAAACATCAAATTAGGGGGTCCGAAATAGAACAACTAAACCATAAACTTGTATCAGACAAAACTGCAGAACAAATGTGCGAGACGATGGTGACAAACGCGAAAATACAGAATTTCTTCGTACATTTAACACAACCAGTGTTAAATCATTAAGTGCTATCCGGAAAAAACGGGCAGAGTCATTACAGTCTAATGATAATAATGCCTATGATATAGTTGATTTAATTGAAGAAGTAACCTACAATGCTGGAACCCTTCAATTATTATCAATTAAGCCATTTTGTGTGATTACTCACACAGATGTTCAACATAAAATGCTGAATATTCTTCTACAAGAGAGCAAATTAAACAAATTAATTGCGTATGTTGATGCCACCGGAGGTTTAGTGAGGAATCCATTGCCAACGTCGGCGTGTATTTTATACTATGCTCTCGTCGTACAAGTCAAAGTAAGTGACGATTAAGAATCGAATGATCCATTTCCCTTGTGTGATATGGTGAGCTCACGCCACAATATGGATACCATTGGTTGTCATCATATAGGAAGGTGGTAAACCGAATAAAAGCTTGGCCACCATTTCATAGCATTGTTACTGATTTTAACTTTGCCCAAATAAATGCCATTCTAGTAGCATTTAATAGGATGGATATAATTCAATATTTGGATATACTGTACAAATCAATTAACAACCCTTTGATTTCAAAAGATTTGGTTCTTATTTATTTATGCGTTTGTCATCTAATGACAGCTGATATAAATAAATACTTTTCAAAAAATTATAATACAAAACTTTTGAAAGAGATTGTCGCTGCGCTTTATTTGATTAGTAGTTATGAAGAATTGAAAGAAGTTTGACGCAACTTTTCTATTATTTTGCAGAATAAATACCTTACACCGTTTGTGTACAAAGCACTCGAAAATATAGTGAACCTTTCTAAGGATTATAAGATAAGCGTTATCATCGAAAATCTTAATTCAGAAGTTGAACCGGACTGTAACTCTACAAAATATGAACCGTGCAATAGGAAATTCAATGAAACCTTGTATCAACAGAGCCGATTTTATGATAATCTTCAAACCATTTCAAAAACCTGTCTAGAACAATCTTTGTTGGACAATCCAATAAAGGTGTATTACAATCCAGAATTCATGACAATGTTCTTAAAAAAATATTTGACCTTTTTACCACTATGGTCTATATTTTTCATGAAAAGACTATAAGCAATGGTCCAGTTGAAAATTATTTCGCTACCATTAAAAGACGTATGAAGCAATCAAAGACTCTTGGTAATCTACCAGCAAAGCCTCTTAGATTTTTTAAAGAACTTGCAATCAGAAACCAATACGTGTTGAAAAAAAAGTTTAACAATATTCCCAAGAAATTTAAAACAGATAAAACCAAAGTAGAAAAGAAATCTTCCAGACAAGGTGATGTAACTGAAAACCAATTCAGTGGTATTTTAAAAGAAGAACAAAATTGGAAGGGGCAAGTTAAAACAAAATAGAGCAATTTCAAACTTAGCACAATAAACAAAATTAATAATCTGAATAATGAAAGTAAAACAAAAGCCCTCATTGAATGCATTTCAGCTCAAAAAAGAAATATATATGACACACCTAAAACTACTTTATGTGGAAAAATAGTCAGAATGTTTCAAAGTCAAGCATCTGACCAACTTGCTTTTTTAAAAAACGGTTCCATAACTAATTCGTTTATGCAGTGCATAAACGAATGCAGTGCATGCAGTGGTTCTTAGGAACCATCAATATAAATCTTTATTATATAAAAAAAACAACTTGGGCCATGTACATATTGGCCAATAGCGCAAATCTCAACATACGGCTGATCTTGTCGGTTGGCTCTTATTTAGTGGACATGATATCCATTCGATTTCACATGAGATCGTTTTTAACTAAAAAATAATTTTTGGGAAAGATTAAAAACAATTATGCTTTTTTTGATATATGTATTAAATTTGTTTCCACACAATGATCTGGATTTGTTTCCACTTTGAACTGGATTGAAAATCTCATTGATTATGATTTGTCAGTTTTTTTTTATAGAAGGTAAAAACTTGTTCGATTTTGAGAACTTGTTGCCCGATTTTGAACAAATACACCATTTTCTGGGATGATTTTGAAAAATAATGAAATGGGATGAAATAAGTATTACCTGATGAACATTTTTTTTTTTTTTTTGGGAGGAGATCCTGGGATAACTTCACACACTTCAGTGTTTTCTCTTTTCTTTTTTGATTATCATTCTTGTCTTCTTTCCTTTTTTACTTTCCCAAAAAAACAAAAGTATTTTCACCGTCTGCGGTTGGGAGATTCGAACCAGCTTCTATATTGACTGCTACATTCCAGCACTTAAAAAAGAGAAAATGTTAAGAGTAAATGATGGCATCTGTATAATGAATACCGAGTTTTTTTTAAATTAAGCTTTAATTGGGTGCAGGGCGTACTTTTAGACAGTATTAGCTCCTTGTAATTGTCAGAGCTCCTGCAACCAACGCGCGGTCCTGCAAGGGTTGATAGCTGCCTTAAACTTGTGCATTTTATACTCCAACGGAAACTGAAAACTGAAATTGATAGTGATCATGGAACGAATCATGTTGGCAATGAGTGATGGGAGAAGAAGGGTTTTTTACTATCCGACTATCTGAGTGGTTTAGAATTAATAAGTAAGGAAGAGGGTAATGTTTATGTGACTAAGTTGTTTGAGTGTCTTCAATCTTGTGGAAGTGAAGTTGCTCTTCAATGGATACCTCACATCTACAGATTAAAGGTAATGAAAGAGCCGATATGATTGCAAAAAAGGGTTGCTTGATTGAGGATATAAATGAATATGAATTTATGGATACTAGAGATGAACTTCGTATGTTCCAGGTGAATCTGTGGAGAAAATGGGAGGCAAGAAGTACTTTGAGTGTTGTAGTGTCCCTTTGAAAAAACCTGTCTTTAAGAAAATCAAAGAAGACAGTACAATGATTCGAACAATGGAGCGAGTAAGATTGAATCATAGAAATTGGAATGTCTATATAAACGTAAGTTGAATGAAGAAAATGTGTTTGATACTTGTATGGTTGTAGAGGACATTGAACATTTGAGCAAACTTCTATGTCCTCATAAGCTATGTATGAATTTATTAAACTGAATGGTATTGAAGTATGAAAACAAACGATGCGTGAAAGATGAATAAATGAAACTAAAAGTAAACATTGCATTACATAATTTTAGCTTTAATTGCTATTAGATGATTTTTCCAGCCTTGACCTGCCAAATGGCTACTGATCCTTTTTTTGCTGAGTCTTCCCTAACTGTGTATCCTATTTCGATTGTTTATCAAGGAGTTGAGAATCATCTCTCGAGTTTCGCGGAGTAGAGGATTTTGGTTTCTTTTTGATGTCAGACTCTCGAGTATTACCAGGGAGTCTGTGCATATTGCTTGGGTTTCAAGGGGATGATCAACGAACCGTCGTTTTCGAACCGTCGGTGTACGAATATGTGAGTTGGAGGGTAGTTTTGATATCAAGTTGATACATTTTATTTAAAATTCTGCGGGTGGGGTATTATCTTTTAGGAACTGGTGAAGCTTTGTGTTTGTGTTGATTTTTGCGTTTTTTTCCATAGGGGATGTTGAATAGTTGCTCGTGTGCTTAATATTTCTGTTGATATGTTCTACCAACCACACAGTTGTCTTATTTCTCAAACTAAGGGTTGAAAAGTTTTTTGCTTGGTGCAAAGGTTGAGGAGGGCTAGTTCCCTTTCCTCGGATAGATTTAAAATCAATGCTTCTGCAATTAAGGAAGCGGTGGGAGAGGTTTTAAAAGCTCCAGTAGCTATCCTTATGTTTTCGTGAAAGATCGGATTGAAGAGCCCAGGTGTCGATTTGGCCGAGTTCTAGTAAAATTCAAGTACTTGTAATAATGAGGTCCCTTTTACTCCCGCAGTGTATACCTTTCAAGCACTTTAGAGCGTTGAGTGTTTTATGGCCTTCTTGTTTGGTGTTCTCTATATGAGCCTTCCAACTCATTCTGGTATCTAGGGTCATTCCTAAGTCCCGATGTGTTTCCATTGAGTGTGATTAGTGGTGGAGTGCATCTGCGTTTTCTGCAGAAGTGCATTAGCTTTGTTTTAGTTGGTGCAAACGAGACTCAAAATTTCTTTGCACCAAAGTCAGTTTGCCATTTTTTAGGGAAATCTCTTGTTTATGTTTTACTAGATCTTGTCTGCCGTAAAATATTTTTAAGTCGTCAGCATATAATACAAACCTTCCTTTAGACAGACAGAATATATGCCTAATGGAATCGATTGCAACCAGAAATAACGAGACTGCCAGACATGAAACGGTTGTCACTCCATTCTCTTGCTCGAAAGTTTGTGACCTAATGTTTCGTAATAATTCTTGGAATCACTCGATTATTAACTGTTATGAAGTTCAATGCGTTGACATAGGCATATTTGTTACACTACCTCCGAATTAACATCAAGATCTCCTCAGTGATACGGTGCTAACCTTTGAATGTGCACTACTTATATCTTTGTCCGCGGTCCTTTAGAAATTCTGTAGATGACGTCGTTGATCTGTTTAATAATAGTATATGGATCTTTCCTATCTGATTGTAGTTTCAGTGTTTTTTAGGGTTGAAAACCACACGATATTTTTCCTGGAACCCTTCAGCACTATAGCGTTGATTTCGTAGCGCGCCTTTATTTTGCCATGGAATTTTGTTATGACTCTCGTTTATTATAATTCTCTGTTTGTAAACGTATAATTTCTGTGTGTATTGCTGCATCTTTCCTCTCTTTTTGGTTCTCGGTCCCTTACATATTACGCAAATATCATCATTGATCCACGTCGATACGATATCTCACCCAATAAAACCTTTTTTCGTAGTTTGGCAAGTGTTTTATTAACTTTCAGGTGACTTCCCGAACTTCCACCGTGCAGTACCTCAAATACCTATGGCACTATACTCCTTGGTAGCCCGAACTGCTCTATTTCCTATTTTCCTTCCATCTCTTCTTTCCATCACTAAACTTCCGTGCTTAACGGTTCTAGTTCTTTCCAAGATGGTCTGTGTTCTCCTCTTTCCAGCCGATAATTGGACTTAAGGCTGGATCTTTTAGTTGTTCTATGTTGACCTCGTTATGATTTTACCTTCGGTGAAATTGTAGCTCATCCTCCTTGTTTTCACCATACCACTTCCGAGACTCTGCTTTAATACCGAACAACACTTGAATTCCTCGTGGTCTTTCCAACTGTAAATTATATCTCGTGCTCCTCTTCCTGCTCTCCTTGATCTTCCACAGTGCTGTCAGTAATTTACCCAAGCAGGTTTTACTTCTTTCCCTCGGCTGGTTTCACTTATCTTACATGGTCCGAGTTAAATGCTTTCTTTCCAGCCTCAATCTGAAGAGTCTAAGCTAATACTTCTCTGGGCCTCTTCTTTCCGTTGAGATAGATAAACCTGGTTCCTCATTTGAAGGTCTCGAATGTTTTATGGAATATTTTAGAATTTATGTCACAAATCAAATACTATATTCTCTATTTTTTGACGTAAAAGCTCTTAAATAGCATTCAATCTTAAATTAAATTTAAATGTATAAACTCCTCCATTGATAACATCAAACCACTTATAAAATTCTTCGTTTGTTATAGGCTATTGATAGAAGATACGTCGATGAGTCACTTATATGTTGTCAATTACAGAGATTTGCAATATTCTGACCTGAAGTAGCAGTATTTGTTGGCACCTTGGCTTTTAGTGTTTCTTTCGTTTTTTGATTACACTCTGTCATTGTACCTGTATCCGTCTTATTAAACCTCTCTAACGGTTTAGATAACCATTAAATAAATTTAACAAGTATAATCTACGAACCAATCGATAATATTATAAACTCTACAATATCCAATTCAAAATAATATTAACTAAATTATTAACAACTGACGTGAGCCGAATTTTAAAAGATGCAAACCAGTAGTAGTACGAACGATAAAAATCAACTGGCAATATGCAAATTAGTCTATCTAAATACTTGTTCGCAGACAAAAATATTGTTTACATCATTTAGTTAATAGACATTAACATTTTGCATAATTTGGCCATTAGATGTGAATTAATTTAAATTAGTAAAATGTAGTAGCATCAATAGTCGATTATATTAACCAAATTTGTATCAAAATTCCGCGAATCGAATCAATTTATACGTTTACTACCAAATATAGATTAATAATTAGTAATTAGTGTATATAACATGAAACATTAACAACATATCGATTATGGCTTAATTAAGATGACACATATACACAAATCACTTCTTAGAATAACACCTTACGCATTTACCGTCAAAACAACCTTTATATAAATGTAATCGTTCAACAAAATAATATTCAAAACTAAAATTAAAACTTTTCGATTATAAATCAGAATTATTTAAATTATTTAAATATAAATAAATTATAATTCCGGTTCCACCTATGAAAACCCCATAATATACATAATATACACATATATACATACATTTTCTTATCAAATCAAAGGATAAGAATTTTTTCATGAAATGAATGAAGATATCATGCTGGAACATCATAAATTAAACGATTATAAATAAAAATTAAAAATTTTTACTTTTATTTTTAAAATTATTAAAAAATCCGAAATTTATTTATTTATTTATATTCTATGCGTTGATTAATTTTTTGTGTTTTTTTATTTATTTATTTATCTAATAATAAATCTTAAAAGTTTTGTTATTTGTTTTTTTTTTTGTTTCATAAAATGTAACAGTAACTTCTTACACATTGGGCACTGTGGTTATGCCGCACAGAATTATATCCCAGTTTAAGGAACCCAGGTGCGTTTAACGGCAGCACATTAATGAAATGGTATCGACAGGAATTCATTGCCCTCCAATGAGGCACTCGATGAATTCTTTATTAATGCTTAGTAAAAGTTTACAGTGTTGACCATTATCTAGTCACTGTACAGCTTTGATGGAAATATTCGTACAAGTCAAGGAGGACAGGGGAATATCCAATGCGTTGAAGGTCTGATAAATTTAGAAACGCAATGAAACTATTAAGATCTTGTGAGTAATTAAATTTTACCATCTAATTACCAATCTGATGAAGTGAACAATGTCTGGGAAGTATTGACAACTTCGGTTGTCGATGCTGCCCAGCACATTCTCGGAATAGTAAAAACTTAGCCCCACAATTATTGGTTTGATGAAGAATTTCGTTGCTCAACAGCAAGATGACCCGCTGTTGAGCAACGAAATAAAGCCCGCAAAAAGAAACAAAACAGTTCTTGCTAGGAGGGCAGCTCAACGCAGTTGTAGGCAGAAGAAGCGGGAATGGAGGAAAGTAAAGGTCTTAAGAGTACAACAACTCAGCAATGAGCGCAATTCGCGTGGTTTCTTTAAAGAAATCATACTTTTTAATAAGCCGATATAGATATATCAATATGATAGATTTGTGTACCTGATTTGTTTGGTTTGATGCAACAAAGTTATGCCCGATTAATAGAAAATGTCAAGGTATCTCAAACTTGAAAAACAATTAATAGCTTTTAACAAATATCACGACCTTTTCTCTGCACATCTTAATAAATTCATTCATTCTTGAGAAAATTATAATTAATATTATACTTGATCAACTTCTTATGATAATTTTATTTAAGAACTGTGAAACATCTTGCAATCTTCTATATACAAGTGGTAATTTAATTTGATCTAATTTCACACATTATTGCGTAGCTTTATTGGACTTATTTTTAAGTCCAGACTTTTTTTCACAATTGATTAAAACAGGCTTATTAACGTGTGAGATATTTTCACGTGATAGAACTTTATTTTATTTGACTAAGTTTTATTTTTAACTGTCACTGAAATGAAACTATGGAAAATTTTATTTACAAGGGATTCAAATTATCTGAAGCACAGACGAATTTCAATTATGCCCATTCGTAAGCACATAATACCATTGAGCACATATTTGGTATGATTAAGGCAAGATGGCGAGCAATATTCTTCAAAACCCTTGAATAAGAATTGAAAAAGTGTGTTCAACTGGTGTCTGCATGCTGTGTCATGCATAATGTTTGTAGATCAGGTGGAGATTTTACAGAATTGAATCAGTAATGGTGGAGTCTTAAAATTGTAAAAATAGTCCCAAAGACTATAGAGATGCAATGGAGAATCGGGATGAGTTATTTTCACGGATGAAGAAACTAGAATTATAAAAAACTTAACATTTAGTTATTAATTTATTAATTCATTAAATAAAAATAATAAAATAATCTACATTTCGATTTAAAAATTCATAAAATTTGGTGGATTTTTCTTTATTCCAGATCTGGAAACTGGCCGTCTGGAAACGTTTGTTTGGTGGCAAACTGAACTAGTTTTTCAATGTCCCGAACAGTTTTTTGTACTTCCTCCGAAGTGTCCCTAATTAATTCTTTGGCCGTATTTCCGAACAATCAGAAGCGGAAGTAATCTCCATAGAATCCGATGAATAATTCACTCGATCGGAACTACTCGATGATCAGGATGGTACGGTACTGCCAGAAACTATTAGTGTCAGATTTTTTGGGGTTACATCTTTTCTGTAGCAAAATAAATATACATAACTATGCATAAACATAAATAAGGACGCAACATATTAATCACTGATATTCTCGTATAATACTTATTACTTAAAATGTCGTGCGGTACAGTTTTTGCCATGGATTCTACCTGCCCGTATTTTTTCTAATGTCCTAAAATAAAAATAATAAGTATTTAGGGAACTCATTACTTTAGGGACCCGTATCATAATTAACTTCGGGTATAACTTACAAATTGAACAATGAATTAAACACAGGTACCGTGTTTCTGTATATGAATACAGCTTTCGAAACTTCATCTTATGTAGTTTCTGGATTTAATACAAATATTACGAAACATGTTATATGATAAAAAGTTTGTAACCACATTAGGATTAGTTTCATCTACTATGTCCTTCACTATTCACAATGGTCTACAATAAGGTTCGGTACTGGCACCATTACTGTTTAATTTATAAACCGCCGATTTAATCGCCAATGAAAATTTAAATTCCGAGAAAATACAAACTATTTCCGGCTCCAAAATAAGCAACATAGAAGAAAAACTACAGTCGGCCGTAAATTATAAATAAACTATATATAACAGATTTCTTACAAGCATCAACAGCAACAAAAGCGGAATAATCCTATTCCGTAAACCAATAAACTATGCAAATCGTGACACGAAGACAATCGGTAACATAACAATGTAACAGAAAACCATTCTTCAGTCTGAAGAAAATATTTTTCTCGAAATTTATTGACAAGGATGTAAAAACAAGTGTTTTCAAATGATTATGACAATAATAACGTTCGGATGTTCAGTATGGTTCAACAGCAACCCAGCCTTCATGGAATCTCTAATCGAAAACAATACTTTAATAGTAAAATTAACAGAATTGACATTCATATCATACAACTTATACGATACCATATCGTCAGAACCATAAATAACTTCTCAAAATCCTTTTTATATAGGGACCATAGTGCACAAACGACACTATACTCCAAAACAGTATAACAAAAAATATTCCGGGGCTGAAAATTGAAATACATACAGGGTGAGGACCAAACACCATTAATTTATCACTTGATGAGAAGACCAAATGAAAAAGAATTTGATGAAGAGAAATTTGAAACCACGGAAAAACACATACGATTTAATATAGCGTTTAAAAGGGACGATCTGATTGACTTCCAAAAGCACTGGATAGCACTGTGAACCCTATCCACAGTTTTGCTGAGTATGCAACATTGCACTCTTCTATTTCATTCGAGGTCGAGCCTATTCCTTCAGAGTTAAACGGTAAACGCATCGGATAGTCGCAACGGATACTCTTTTGAGGTAAAAGGCCACGTTCTCGTAGGTTGTGACTCAATTCGTCTGCTTGGTGTTCAGATTAGCAACAATTTAAAATGGAATGAACACATTATCGCATTGACCAAATCAGCTTCACGTAAACTCGGGTTCCTCAATAGATGCAGATGGTTTTTTAGATCGCATCAGGTTCTCCAGATATATAAAACCTTTATTAGACCTTGTATAGAATATTGCTGTCAGGTTTGGGGTGGAGCATATAGCATTGCTCTCTAGTTGCTGGATAGAGTTCACGAGACTCCAAACGTACGAAACATAAAGACAGCCTAAAACACCGCAGAGATGATGCAGAGCTCTACGTGTTCTATAGATTAATAAATGGTTAATGTTTTGCAGTATTAAAAGATAAAATACCACCATTTGTTACGTCAGGACGAGTTACACGAGGAGCAGTTAGTGCGCAGGTTTACGGTGAAGCTGCCGAAACCTTGAACTGATGGTACAAAGCGCGAAATTATTTATTGAACATCCAGAAAGTGGAATTCGTTATCCGGTTTTCAGTTTCCGTTTGAGGACCGCGCGTTGGGTGCAGGAACTGCTGACAGTTACAAGGAGCTAGGACTGTCTAAAAGTCCACCCTGCACCTAATTAAAGCTTTATAAAAAAATAATAAAAAAATACTGGTGGTTAAGAAACACTTTAAAAAAAATTTAAAGTTTTAAAGATTAACCAAATTAACCCAAATTAATTAGAATACGGTTTGATCATTTTCAAAAAGGCTAAATGGCAAAGTTTAAATTAAGAAAGTTGTATGTCAAATCAATTTGACTTGAGTATCCTATGTGTGATCAGAAGCTATAAACATAAGTATATAGCTTCTGATCACACATAGGATACTCAATAGATTATGAAATTTCTTGTAATATTCTTAAATTATCTTAATATGTAAATATAAAGAAATGTATTTCTAAAAAAAACCTTGAGTATGGCACGCAGCCTAAATAAAATTCGTTTGATTAAAAACATTAGCAGTTATATATCCAATACTATGTATATAATATGTATATCAAATATATATAAACATATATATATATATATATATATATATATATATATATATATATATATATATATATATATATCGCACCATGCGTGCAATAAAACGATAAGTCAAAAACATCGATTTTCAGGAGAAAGGTTTTTAGGTTTTCAGCTAAATCTTTTTGAAAACTTGCTTAATTGAGAATGTTCTATACTCCAAATGGTTCATATTTCTTGACAATTTTTGGGATCATTTCAAAAATCTAAAAATATTAGTTTAAAATAGTAAATGAATTACTCGTGGTGTACAATTTCATTAAAACAGTATTGTAAGTACTAGTTATAGTTTTTTTGACTGAAGAAATTTTAAGATCTTATATTGAAAGTCGAGTTGTAGTATTTATAAAAAAAATTAATTCTTTTTATACTATTGTAACTCTACATATCGCAGTATTGCAATACAATTTTAAACATAATTTGTTATTGTAGTCAACATTAAATCATAAAACATAACGATAATTAGATTTCGGATTATGAGTGGGATTTCAATTATTAAAACACACTTGCCGTTTTTTTAATTCAATATTTTAATAATAATTTTATACTATTGATATTGTAAATAATATTAATTTGATAATATAAAGACCAAAAAATTTATAGACTGTTAATCACCTGAATCTTCATTGATGTTAGTAGTGTGGGGTAAATTTTTATAAAATGTTTTGTATAATGCGGGTATATAATTATTTTCGCATAAATACATTAGGTCAATGTACTTGCATTCAGTAATAGGTCTCGTATCATTATACAACAAATCAATTGTGTCGCGATTGACAGGTTTTCTTTTTCTCCCTGGGCGTTTTGAAGTTGATGTTGATTCACAATATAAGAGTATTTCTTTAAAATTTTCATCAAACTCGTATTTATATAATAATTTATTTGGTTCATTTTTGGATATGAAAATTTCTCGGATTTTGCTGATCTGAACTGTCTCATTTTTTAAGTTTTTCGTAAAGAAATTTATGTTTGAGAAGTTCTTAAAATTAAAAATATCACTTTGATCCATTTCACACACATATATGTTAATCCATTTACTTTTGAATTCCTGATAAGAGTATATAATATTGAGCTGGAACATAAATCGTCTTATGCTTACGACTTTTCTCAATAGTAGAGTGCATTGAATCACCCTCATTTTGTGTATGTCCCTTTTCCAAAAATTTATGACTTATATTAATTTTGAGTTTTTATGACTTATATTAATTTTGATTCATTTTTACTGCGTATATGCTTGCTTTGTGACACTTTAATTTTTTCTTTGTCAGACGTCGACATATTGGCATAGCTGGTACAGTCGTTACACTGGTCCTTTTTCGATTTAAAAAAACTAAAATTAAAATTTAAGTTAAAAATATCCCTGTATTGACGCTCGGTAATGCTTTGCGTGCTAATATTGTTTTCTTCAATCCATTTAAGGTAAAATCGGTACATTTTCGCAATGGAAAGACCACTATCTAGATAAAGTTTCGTTGTTTTCGCTCGTAAATAGTGTGATTCTACTGTTGGAAAAGAAGATATGTGTCGTATAACATGCTTTTTTGAGGTTTGTGATAATTCGTTGAGAGGTCGATGATATTTTCCTAACAAAATGAAAATAATTTTATTGAAGATTATCATATATTTTGAAGATTGTCATATCAGCTAAGCATACTTTATCAGAATCAAAGGTAATATTAGATTATAAATAATTTCTTACCGCGATTATCCGTTCCGTCACTCACCGCTTTCAAAAGAGCAGTATCTACTACCTGGTTTGATATTGCAAGCGTGTCTAAAAACATTTTTAAACACACTCTAGAATGTAAATGTTTCTCTTCTGGTGGGTTCAGATAATATAATCTCGAAGACTTTCGTCGACTTTCACCACAAGAAATCTTGGTAATTTTTTTATCGATTACCTGAACTGAATTGGCAATATAATTCCATTGGCGCACTTTGCTTCCGAGTTTATAAACAAATTAAAAATTTCTTGTCGCACTTTATCTGGTAGTTTTTCATGGCATTTTAACCGACATTTTTCGGTGCATCCACCTTTCATTATCTTTTCGGGGACCTCACGCCCCGTCGCATTTTGGTATGATTGTCCGAGATTTTTGAGTCGCTTGGATTTTATTCTTTGCCACGTATGAGTATTTCGTTTTCGCTTTCTAGTTTGCACTCTAGTCTGTGGTGAGGTATTAGAATCCAGAAATGAATCCGAAGACATACTGGTGCCAGGCTGATATTCTGAATCAGTGCCGTAGCAAGCAAATGGATCTATAATCACATTATGAAAAATATAATTTTCTTTTCAAATTTTGATATTACGTATAAAAATAAGCTATGTATTGACTGAAGTGATTATTGATTTGTACTTACAATCTTACAAGCACTTATTGAATTGCACTTACCAGAATCATTTGCACGTAAACTAAGCTCTAACTCGTCTAATTGTGGCTCCATTTATAATTAAAGTTGGAAAATCAATTTAAAAAACAAATTAATAAGTACACATTTTTTAAATAATGTTCGGTAGTGAAAAAATGAAATATTTGTTTAGCCCAGGCAAGGAAAACATAACAAGACTAACGACGCTTGCTTGAAAATATTGCTACTTATAGTACTTATAGTTATCAAAACGTAAACTTATTTGTCACATAAACAGCGATAAATTATACTTACAGTTGCAGTTCAAAATTATTTGCCTCCTAAGAAAACGATAATTGAAAATACGATATTGAGAATACTATTTGTTACGACCAAGAAAACTATAAGTCGAGTTATAGTACTATTAACGGGAGCAAAAACTAAAAATTGACTTATCGTATTGTTTGAAAGTGATACAGCATCCGCAGGAGGACCCATTTTAAAACATGAGTTAAACTGAAATGTACTACTTTCTCTGCACTAGTGCACTAAATTAAAATGCAATCATGTAATAACGCGATAAGTAGTACTTATCGTTTTATTGCACGCACGGTGCGATATATATATATATATATATATATATATATATATATATATATATATATATATATATATATATATATATGTATATATATATATATATATATATATATATATATATATATATATATATATATATCTTCAGGTTGTACTTTGATGGCAACCAATGGTCAATATTATAATCTGTATAATTATTTTCCAAAGATTTTATAATTTAATAACAACACATACCTTATCATCAATGAACTTATACCAATTCGAATAAATAAATGTACTTCGAAAGAAAGTTCGCCAGAGTAGAAAGTGATTCCACCTTCCTAATTTAAATATTGCCACCGGACCGAAATTCAAAGTTTGCTTACTTTTTGATCCACGTTTTACTTATTATATTTTTCCCATATTTCAATAAATTGCATTCAAAAATTTAATATCATAATTTATTTATATCCGTAGGTTAAGTGCTCTACCTCCCAGTGTTACAAAAATGTAACCAATTACCAAAAACATTGTTCTCAAAAGACTCAACTATAAACATGTAACGGTTACAATAAAACTAAAAAAAAATAAAAATCACAACAACATATATTTAAAAGCTCTTAAACTATTTAAAATGTTAAACACAAGCTAAATAGATAAGAGGCAGAGTGTATAAATTATATAAGCGCATCTATTAACTCTTTATACATACTGAACGAGAAGATCTTAATAGCAATTTAGACTTGTCTTATCATATAAATTTCATATTAAGACGCGGACGACAAAACAATCTGTAACATAATTCGATGTTTATCTTAATCACAGCTTTTAACATAAATTTTTGTTGTTCATTTTCTTACGAATACTCCATCATCTCGTCTTAAACTTATTTTCGTTTATTTCACATTCTTAATTCAATCATCATCGCTACTTTTTGTTCTTTTTTTTCTTGAGTTTCATTTAAATTTATTGTTACAATTTTACATATAAACAAACACTGGAAATGTAAGTGGAACTTTGTTTATAACTCATCGAATCCACTACAATTGTTTCGTTCACTGTTTATATTTTTATTCGGTGTTGTGTATACTCCGATAGTGATTATGTTCGATACAACAGTCGGTGGAGACCACCAAATTTTTGAAATTATTTTTTTCAATTTATTATTAGAATTTTATTGTTATTAACCAAATATATATTGTAATAAATAAAAGTCTATTATCTATTTCTATTGGAAAGAAAATTTTCGATGAGTCATAAATGGAATTTAAATAAAACTTCTTACTATATGTAAATATATATTTATGTATACATATAAGGAAGTGACTAAGATTATTGATAATCGACCAGATCCATACATAATATTTTTTCTAATTTGTCAAAATGATTTATGAATTACAAACTAGAATGAATTATTACAATTTAAATGGGATTACTGGTTACATAATATCTGTTATGAAATCATAAAACATAAAAATATTGGACAAATTGTTGACGCCTGAATGAATGATTCAAAACAATGTCACATATAGCTACACTGTGTTACTTACTCCAGATATAGAATTGATTAAATTTTGGCTGAGTTTTGGCAATTTTATTAATCAACTACTTTATGATTCAAAGGTGTCAATCAAATATTCGACATCAGTTCACTTATTTGTACGAATCTAATGGAGCAGTGGTTATGACTTCCTGTTGTAGCGCAGAAAAGCAGTCAAAGCTTAGTTTTTATTCGGAGTCAAACTGAGCTTTCAAAATTAGAATAGGGCTCAGTAGAGCTTATAGAGAATTGTTTGTCCTGAGATAAGATGTTTGGTGTTATGTTTAGTTTCAAAGGAATCAACGCGGTGTTGAAGACATGCGACACAGTACGGTACAACCTTATTCGAGTAGTTAAACATTCTATAAAACTGTGATTGTCTATAAAATTGTGTAAAGATAATCTTTTTAGTCAAAATTCACTGTTATGATGCTAATTTGTAGCTCACTATATAACCACAATTATAAATCGTTTAAGTTTTTATGATAAATAGGACCCACAGAAGAGTCAAAGGTTCTGACAGAAAACCCGAAAGTACAATGATCTGTCTAAAACTTTAAGCTGACACAATAGCAGAAGTTCACATTTCCAACTTCACTGTCTCCTTTAAATTGGTAAAATTGGTTTTAATTGAAAAGTGTTAATTGTCTGAATTTTCTTGCATAGTAATGTAAACCTGTAAGTTGTAGAACTCAAGTTTGCAAAAACTGTTCATATTAGCTTGCAAAAGATGACTATTCACAATTTGAATGAGATTCTTCTAGATGTAGAAATCAATAATTGTCTCAAGAATGAATGAATTTATTAAGATGTGCACAAAGAAAAGCTCGTGATATTCGTTAAAAGCGATTATTTGTTTTTTAAGTTTGAGATACCTTGACATTATCTATAAAACGGGCAAAACTTTTATGCATCAAACCAAACAACTAAGGTACACAAATCTATCATATTGATATCTATCAGCTTATAAAGTGCTTTGAAAGTGCTATAACCTTGCTCATAGTGTTGAGGTCTGCGGTTTCAAAATGATTAATTAACTTCTTTGTCACAACATTCACATGTTGAACATTAAGTATCAACAACATGTTTTTAAAGTTATATATGTATCGAATCCAAAAAGTTTCGAATCGCAGTTGACCAACAGTACGGTGCACTCTATATGGGTCATTAAATTTCGTGCTTCGACCCCAAAAACAGATGTTATATTCTTGTAAAACCAATAACCCAAAAAATTTACGATCGATGATCAGCAAAAATTTGACTCAAATTCGAAAAAGTTTAAGAAAGATTATTTTAATTGTTGCTTAGTTGATTGATTGGACTGTAAGGCCTTTGGGCCTATTCCTACAGCCGATCTATACTAATCTGCTGTCGCCAATCCGCAGTCTCCAGTCCGCAATATCTATCTGCACTAATTCCTTTAAATTAAAATTAAAACACTAATACAAATTCGGAAATAAATTTATTAATGTGTCGCTCAGGAATCTCTTAAGAGTAATTTAATTAATCAATTTTATTTTTTATAAGTTAAATAAAGTTAGTGTTAACTACGCTTAAACTTTATAACTTCCCTACAACACAATACTTATTTACAAAACTGAAACAGCTTATTTTAAACTATACAATCTACGATCAAATGTCAACAATTCCTAACCAATCATGTAATCGAGATAAATCCGCCCTCTGCTTTAAAGCCACCAAAGCCACGAAGAGTACATATATGCAGAAAACATATGGTTCGACACATGTATTTAACATAAATAATATAAATATATTACATGAAATTATCATCCAGTAAAAGAGAGATCCGAGTGGACAGAACAACAACCATTCATCACAAGCGATTATTTGTAAATTAAACAACTGTCCATGGTTAAAACCGATTCAGTCATCTATTATATTTAATATACGAGAGTCGCATATCCTAAGCCATAGGCTCAAACAACTGTTTTGGGGTTCAAGGCTCTCTCAATTCTTTTGCGGCTCGCCATTATAATGCCAAATCGAGGACTTTCATCTATATAGGTTCAATTTACGTAGAACCATCAGGAAGTCATAGATGTGTTCATTTACACAACCGAGCGTAATCAGAAAAATCCTTTTTGTATGTTGTCTCTATCGGGATTCAAATGCGGTATCTGCCGCTCCAATAGCCGCAGCTTTAACCACTGCGCCATTTGATCGGTAAAATTAAGGTTAAAAATATCTTTTAAGGAACAAAAATATATTTAAATTCAATCTTGTAAATTTTGTTAAATTATTTGCAAACCAAATTTGTGTAGCCTAAACCGTTGGAGTCATTCTTTCATATAAATACAGGTAACCCTCTTATAACACGGTATCTTAAAACACGGTTTCACTGTAACACTGCACCAGGATTTATAGTATCAAAAGATCGTATAACATTACTTTTGTTCGTGTCGGGATTGTATGATGAAACCCTTATGAATCCTCATACACTAAAAAGCCTAAATAAATAAATACACACTATCGGTATATTGGAGAGCGAAATCAAAGGTATGGGTAACTGCAGATTTATTTAGAAATTGGTTATACAATATTTTGTGCCAGAGGTCGAAACTGATTTAAAGCAGAAACATTTAGACTTCAAGGCGCTATTAATAATCGATAATGCGTCAGGTCATCAATAAAATATAAGTCATCCTTACGTTCACAAGGTGTTCCTACCTTCTAACACTAGTTCATTGCTCCAGTTTATTTAAACCTTTAAGAAAGATTGCATCAGGAGGTCTTTATAAAGGATTGTAGACACAACTGATGCCAAATCTTTTGATGTAACAAATGTTTGGAAGCAATTTTCAATTAAAAGGCTATTGAAATTATATCCACCGCTTAAAATTACAAAATTAAATGGATGTTGGAAAAAATATGGTCGGCATAAGTTGAAATATCGCAAAAGAGCATGAGTCAGCAGGAAATGACATTGGTGGCATATTAGAACTTGCTAGATCGGTGGATATTCAGGATTTATTAGTGAAGCAGATTTAGTTGAAATGGCATCTCAAAACCAAGCAAAAAGGTCTCTGATGACGATAGTAGTGATTATTTCAAGTAGATTTTAGCTTAGCCGATAAGTTGGAATCATTTTTCGTGAACGTAGACCCATCCACTGAAAGAAGCCAAATATTTAAGAGAGAACTACAAAAATACCTATCACCCTTTCATGAAATTTACAACAGCCTTTCATTAAATGGTGTCGAATCACAAGAATAAAGCGTATTTGTACAGTTAGAACAATTTGTAATCTTTTTCAGGAGGCGAGTGACTAAGGGAACTCCAAAAGGAGGTGCCTTCTCCTCTTCTCTGGAACATAGCAATCAATGGGTTTCTGTTAGAGCTGGAGAGAGAGGGGTTCGGAGTGATTGCTTATGTAGATAATGTAGCGATAGCTGTCTTTGGGTAATATCTAAGCAGCGAAATACTAGGAAATATAAAATCCCGGTAGTAGATCCACCTCACTTAAACGGCAAGACACTAGCTTTTACGGACACGTCAAGATTTCTTGGCGTAATCTTGGCCAGTAAGCTTAGCTGGAAGCCCAATATTCTGGAAAGAGCAAACAAGCCAATATAGCATTACTCGTGTAGAAACTCCATTGGAAAGAGCTGAGACATGAATCCGAAGCTGGTAGTTAGACCTGTACTTATGTTTCGGGTGAGCGTGTGGTGGTCAGCTCTTGATAAAGTAACGCACAGAGAAAGGATTGAGAAGATGCAAAGAACGGCCTGCTATATAAGCGGAGTGCTGAAGACCACACCTTCAAGTGCTTTGGAGGTCTTGTTTCACCTTCTCCCCGTGGACATTAATGGTAAGCAGATGGTGGCGATAGAGCCACTCGCCTATCAGCCATATCTCAGTGAAAACTTTTTCAGACACGACACTCGACGATAGTTAGATCGCTGAGGAAATAACTGGCGAATCTAGACTATGTTACACCGACTTTGTGCTTCGAGAAAAGATTCCAAAATACCTGCCCCTATACGGACTCTTGAAGGAGCGGGTCGGCAGCGGACACGGAAGCATTGCAGTTCTTTACGGATGGCTCCAAGCTACACGGTAAACTAGGAGCTGGAGTCTTCTGTGATTAATTAGAGGTAGATATAGCAGTTCGCCTCTCTGATCACTGCAGTGTGTACTAGGCAGAGGTGATAGCGATTGAGGAGATTCTGAACTAAATGAGATATAATGTGGTATCCTCGCCTGATATCGCAATTTATGTGGACAGTCAGGTGGCAATCAAGTCGTTGGATTCTGTTTCTCTGACGTCGAGAGTGACGTTGGGTTGCCTCTCATCTCTAAATGAGATGAGTAAGCATTTGAACATACAGGTAGTCTGGGTTCCCGGCCACTCATTAACACACTCAAGACTGTGCTTAAAAAGGAGGCGGTGGCCTCAGCGAGCGATAGGTGGACGACACCTTTCATGTAGAGTTACAAGGCAAGTCTGGCCAAAGCTGGACTTGAAACGCTCAAAAAACTGATCTCCTCCTTACGAAGACATGAACTTCAAACGATCGTGGAGTATTCCCAAGGGAAACTGCCTTCTTGAAGAACATGCAAGGAGGCACGGTCTAAAAGTTAATGACTCTTGCAGAAGCTATATGGGCGAGGAGGAGGAAGAAACGGTAGTTCACCTCCTATGCTCGTGCCCGTCTTTGGCACACAAAAGATATGAATGTTTGGGTAAATTCTTAATGAACTGCCTCTCTGATCTCTGTATGGTGTGAGACTTATTACGCTACGTAAGTAGCTCAAACTGGTTCTCATAAGGGTAAAAGGGGGAGTAAGGCCCTGTGGTATCACAACGGACCGTCGCCGTTCTAAGTGTGCTGTAGCAGCGACTCAACCTAACCTAACCTACATATTTTTAATGATTGCAGGAAGTGCACAAAATATGCCAACATTTCCAAAAACCAACACAAAAAAAACTTAAGAAATTCGAAGATGATATCGGTTTTCAAAGTAAACGTTTAACCATCTTACGCCACGACGATGAAGAAAATTATTAAAATAACAAAATGATTAATAATTTGAAATGAAATTATGATATGCACACATATGCAAGTATTAGGGAAATTTTCTTTTGAAACAAAGTTGCATCTATGAATTAGTAAAGATAAATTTTAATAGATTTAGCACCTAACCTCCCCTTTTATACTAGCTTCTGAACTCTTATAGCATAGTTTCACATAACACTTCATATTTAGGGAACCTATCTACCGTGTTATATGAGGGCTACCTGTACTATATGTTTTTATTTTATTTCCATAAATAAATAAAACATAAAATGGGTAGCACTTGCCGACACCTTCTTTATATGTAATTACATATAAACTAAATCGATTGCTAAGCATTGATAACTAACCAACAAAACATTATAATGTATGTATGTTTGAATATCTTTCTAGGTTTTTAATTAAAAAATCCACCAACAGCACAAATCGATTTACCATTTATATATTTCTCTACAACATATAGTGAAATGATTTTTAATTTTGATAAGACCACAAAATCCAATTTATTTGCGGTTTTAATATGTCGAATTAAATACTAAAAAACAATATACATAATATAACTAACTATATATATATACAATTATATATATGAAATAGTTGGCGCTTATATAGTGTGATTTTGCGGTGTATCACAGCATCCTACGTATAAGGTTTGATTAACATAACCAGTGTTTTTAAACCGAATATATATAATTACTTCATCGAAAAGTGCAATTCATTCATCGTATATACAAATGTCTAAATTATAACTATCATAACAATTTAATACACCCGAACATAATAATCATCTTCATTTCATTGATCTTATTTTTTTTTATTTCTAAATTTATACTCGAGTATATAAATTTCAATCATTCAATTTTTTTATAGTTCCAGTAATTTAAACCCATACCTTTTGTGTATAGAGTTTTGGTTCTTCTTAATAACGATCAACATAATAATATACTCATCGGGTTTTGAACCACGATGATGTGAAGATTAAGAAACAGAAATTCCTCTGCAGTTCAGGTATCCACCAGTTATACTGAAAGAAGACATCAATACATAAAAAATACATGTATGGTTTTGATTTTATTGTTCGAAAAACCATTTAAATATAAGATTTTTTTATGATGTACTATCAATGTTACGAGTTCTTTATTTGAACGGAGATGTTCTGACCAAAAAAAATTATGAGCACCATGGCCACACGATGACGTGTTCTTGAATAAGAGAAAATAGTAACACGTTCCGCTTTGTAGATATATAATATATAGTAGTACCACCCAACACGATAGTCATCTCCACATTCAACTGAATTATTTTCGTGTACATATAAACATAAATAATCAAAACATTAATATTAACATAAAACACAACATTTTAATGTTTTCGAATCAATTGTGATGTCAACCCATAACCGATATAACCGCCACACGCACACCGGACTTGACATTATCTCCAGTTCAAAATCATAAAATTGATTTAATCCAATTAAAAACTATCATTTATGTTCGTTTACGTGTAGTTCCTCCATCATCTTAATGATAATGTCAACTTGAACTAAACATGTGATTAATTAAAAAAAAAAAAATCGGTTATTTTCGAATATTAAAATTTATGTTAAGATGACCTACCCATATATTACATATATGACTGTCATCAAACAATCAATGTAAGCGACTTTTGACAAATTGCGTTTCGTACAAAATGATGACGACAATCGATTTAGTTTTACAAAAAACCACATAATCACTATCGAATTTAAAAACATTTTTTAAATTTAAAAAATATTTAAATTTAATTTACTTATATATTTAGTTAAGATGTTATTATAATATAAACACGACGATGTATAATAGTTGATGTGGTTAGAATAAATTGTCGACGTTAATTTAATAGTTTTTTGTTGATGTTGTATTATATAGGTAAACCGTTTACGTAATGTATAAGTAAATTACCACATCTGTCTTAGGGAGCGGGAGAAGTATATTGTATAGTAATACAAAGTATAAAGTTGTGGGTGGTATACAAAATATTACGAACTTCTTTGTTTTTATTTTAAGCCAAACTTTGAGGAGAATACTTTTGGGATGATCTTATTCGTAGACCTTTTACTTGTGGCCACTCTCCTGCCCAGACCATCTCTAGGGTATCCTTTAATCCACTGTGAACACCATCCGCTCCTTTGCGATGCCCTTCCCATATCCTTGTGATGGTCGATGCCTCGTTCCTGCAAACTTCATTCAAATTACATTGCGGTCGAATCCAGTTCCACATCTCGTTATTCACAAGTTTCTACTTCATTTCCTCTGGTCCGGTTAGGTACCACGTTGAGTCGATCTATTTCGTACACCGACCAATGGTTCTTCTCACCAGCCTCCATATATATTTAGTATAATTATAATCTTAATTTACCAAAAAATTTAATATCCCTCGTCCAAAATGCAATATTATGCCGTATTTTCTCATGAAGTCTGTACCCAGGATGGACTCATCCACTTTATCTGACAGCAGTATTTTATGCCAAAGTTGAATGTTACCTATTCGTATAGCTACCTCCTTCTAACCCTTAAAAGCTGTCTTTTTGCCATTTGCCATTTGCATCTTAAATTGTCTCATTGGTTGGGTTCGACTTCATTGTTCTCGGATCTAATGTTATGATATTTAATCTTCCATTAACTTCACTTAATCGTCAAGTTGTCTCTATCGTTGGTCAGTTCATGAAACACTTCGATTTTGTATAGTACTCTTCATCGACCGCTAGTTTCTTCTCTCCCAAGGGTCTTTGGAATGATGGTGATCTCGAACGCTTACACCTTATTTCCCAGCATTCTCTCGAGATGACCTTCTGTATCACAAACTCAACATCTCATCTTCCTCTTACCATCCAAGCACTCCGTTGCTTTCCAATTATTTTCCAGAAAACACCAATCTTAAATCGCTCTAAATATTCGCTCGCCATGTAGTAGTGAGCGAGGAGCACTAATCGCTCGATATCGACCGCATACTCTTGGAGCGTCAAGTAATTCTGCATCACTTCCTTTCAATGACACTATTAATGCTGCCACCCTATCCTCTTCACACTAACCATTTTTGGTAGCCGCCATTTCAAACTGGAGTTTGAAGATGTTAAATGGTGTTGTTCCGTCGAACGTTGGTGGTTTTAATTTAATTGAACTGGTTGATCGATCAAAGTTAAGCGCTGCCGCCAGTCCTTAAATTCATCATCTCCTTTTCGATCTTCATGAATCGTTGATCGGTCACCTTGATTTTTAACCAAAATACGTCGAACACGGTTCTTACACGTGCGAACAACCGTCCGTGACAGAAGATGAAAATTATTATTATTCATTTTTCTCGTTTGTTCATCAACTTTAACGGCCAAATATTCATGGTATAAGAAGCGAATGATATGTATCTGAGGCACACTTTAGTGCTTTAACATAAAACTTGGGTCGATTCTTCAATTACCTCAAAAGATGAGGAATTTTTTCGACGTGGAATCCGTATGCTGCTTGAAAGATGGGAAAAAGACGTAAGGTAACGATTAACGATGAACAATACTTTGAATAACTGGTTAATTTGAGTGACAAGAGAGTTTGTCATCGCGTCATTTGTATGGTCATGTTTATTTTATGAAAACTAATGTTCGGTATGGTTACTTTCGATGGACCACACAATTTATCAAAGCATGTTTTAGAAGTATAATTTACTTTATATTTCTCATTAGATGTGTCATCAATAAAGATCTGTTGCGAAATTTTATTTATTAATTTGACTGTAAATGAGTTGGAACATGATTGTGATATGTCTATTTTACCACCTTATATGACCTTAAGAGTCTGAACCGATCGTCACCTCACCATACATATTCAGTCGATAACATAGTTGCTTGAGGTATATAAAAACAAAATCTAACCGGTCTAAATCATGGAGATCTGTCTCTTCATGCAGTGCATTTGAATTAAATTAGTTTTAACATCAATGAAGCATCAGAAGTGAGAATATTAAAAAAAACATTTTGAATATGAGTCTGCTGGTGTGCATAGATGGTGTATACAAGTACTTATATTTTTGTTTAATTTATTTGGACGCTTTTTACCAGTCGTTTAGCTATTCAATATTGATAATTTACAACAGGTGGAGTTTACTTATTACGTAATAGTCTACAATAACTCCACTACTCGTTATCATTTGGTCGGTCCATAATTCGGTCTTCATTTAAATCTTATCAAATAAACGTTATGTATTTCCCTTTCCTTTTGATTTTCTTTGTATTCTTATAACGTTTAATTGTGTTGTTAGATTTGAATTTACGATCTGTGGTGTAAAGAAACACAACTATGACTCCCTGTTGGAGTGCAAAACTCATGGACCGACCCATCTTCCATGTCAGCTTATAGGCTGACAATTTGATGACAATGCCCGGCATTGGAGGACCTGAATGAATTTCTGCTCTGCTAATTATGACATGATGAATAAAGGATATGGAAGATGTAGTACTTTATCGTTTGGTATATGTTCTTACAAAAATATGAGTACATCTCCTTAATTTACGACTGACAAATAGCTCATTAGGTTGTTAGGTTAGGTTGTTGTGGCTACTGCACCCTTAGACCGGCGATTGGTCCGTTGTGATACCACTCTATGTACGGCTATAGGTCCGAGTTTTTTCATAATACCATCAGATTCGAGAGAGGTCGCTTAACCAGTGGTTCTGATCAGGAAGTTTATTTTATGTTGAATTAGCAGCTACTTTGCTGTACAAACCAAACCCTTAGATAAACATAACTGTACTAATAGTTTATTTATATTTATATTTATTTTTGATCATATTTATTTATTTAAATAGTTTCTCTTTTAACGAATTAACAGTGTATTATATCATCATATTGTATATAAAAAATCTGTCGGGTGAAATTTATACTCTCCCACACGTTAGATGGTGATGGATTGGGAACGATAGGCCACAACTATACAAACTCTAGTTTTAACTGGTGAGGTGATACGAATACATATGATAAATTAAGAATGGTCCTAACCTGTCCAACTATAACAATATCTAACAATCTCAAAATCTAAAAATCTAAAATCTTACTAACAGATTATATTTTACACTAATTATGTAATTAGAAAACGGTTTTGCTGCGGAGTATCACCCTAGTTTCTGTGACTAATATTTCTTCTCCTTATAATCTTCAATGTTGAGATTCAAGCAAGGCCTGGGCGCACATAATTATGGAATATAATGAGTTTTCAGATTTCTATTTGGTACTCTGTTGATCGTATTCTAGGATTATGGTAACAAACCTATAGAATTATCGCAATGGTTGGCTTGTACTTCTCTTATCATATCATATCATGTTACTAGCGTATAATTTGTATTAAAAATTAAATTTTAATCTTAATTGGTTAAAGAATCAGTTTTATTTGTTAAGTTTAGGTAATGGCAGGTGCAGCCAGAATATAAATAAAGACTATAAAAGAATTACAGGTTGGAAAACAGAATTAAAGTTCTAGTTTAGCAATGTCGTAAATTGCTGCTCTAGGATAATAAAGTGCTGTCTAGCTGTACCATAGTTGGATTAAACAAATAATTATTCTTTATATTGTTACAGATTCCTATGCCACAATCGAATAAATTATCAGAATTGTGTATTAATGTGCTAACTGTAATTCTGTTCTAATGTTAGAATTGCTAGTTGAATATCCATGATTTACAACTTATATTACAAAATGATGAAATTTTCAAGCATTTATACATATAAGATGAAACAAACAGTACAAATAAGGCGTAAATTGGAAATATATCTGGAGCAATAGTTTGGTACAGTTTGACAGTTGAAAGCAGGTGAGGAAGTTCATAGCTTTACAACACCTATTTTGTAATATTTGAAGTTTCCTTAATTTACTTTGAGCAGCCGAGCCAAAGTTGATGTAGCATAGAAAAAACTTGTATGGATAAATGAGAAGTTAATCATTTTCAGAATCATTCTGGACCAAACGTAGCAAGTTTCTTAATAAACCAAATATATATGGATTGATTTTTAAGGTTAACTCGTTAAAATGTGCTCTCCTGTGTCGCGGTTGTGGCTTGGGTAGACAACAAAAAAATAAAATTCCATTGGGCGCCAGTCTACCAGCACGTATGTCCGGCTTTACTCTGTATATGAGTGAGTGGACTCGGACGGGGTACCTACTGATACCACAAAAAACACTACGCAAACTCGAAGAAAATCAATCCGTTGACTTCGAATCAAGGGAAAGTGTAAGGTCGGAAAATGAAGAAAGAGAAAAAATAGAATATTGTAAAGTGGGACAAGTACGGAAAACTCACCTGTATATCGCTGTTGTGTGTCCGCTGCAGCTAAATGACCACTATCCTACACGCTAGCGTAGTACACGCTGACGAACTTCTTTATGTCGAAATGAATTACAGGTGACCCTTGAAATATGCGGGTTTAAATAATGCGATTTTGGTTTTATGCGATTCAAATTTTGAGTCGTAATTTTTAAAAGATGCGGGAAGTTTTGGTTAAGTGCGATTTTTTTTATTTCTGTTTAGTGTGATTGCGATTTTTTCCGATTGAAATAAATGTAAAGAAAATAAGAGATGCAGTAGTGGCCGGAGCATCCGTTAGTTTCAATAAGATATCTCACGCGAGAAATCCATTGATGGAAAAAATGGAAAAAGTTGATGATATTATTGAGAATTTATATCCACCAAAACTACAGAAAATAATTGACGAGGGTGGATATGTTGCCGATGAAATATTCAATGCTGACGAGACCGGTTTATTTTGGAAAAAAATGCCTGATCGTACATATATTTCCAAGAACGAGAAAAAAGCACAAGAATTTAAAGCTGCGAAAGATCGCATTTCACTTTTATTATGCAGTAATGCGTCAGGGGATTTAGTAACAAAACCAATGCTAATATCATCGAGCATTAAACCCTCGAGCTTTGAAAAATGTCGATAAAAGTAAATTGCCGATATATTGGAGGGCAAACCGAAAAGCGTAGATGACGTCAAACCTGTTTAAAGAATGGTTTTCCGAAATGTTTGTTCCAGTAGTTGCACAATACCTTAATAGAAAAAATTAGGTTTCAAAGTTTTGCTTATCATTGATAATGCACCCTGCCATCCACCTGATCTAAATCATCCTAACGTGAAGGTTATATTCTTACCAGCTAATACAACATCGTTGCTGGAACCATTGGACCAAGGTATAATAGCCACCTTTAAAGCAATATATTTACGGATCACATTTAATTTCATCATAGATAAATTATAAAACCGTACAGATCTAACAGTTACTGAAATATGGAAAGAATACTCTATAAAGAATTGTGTACAATTTATCGCCAAAGCCATCAAGGAAATAAAGTAGAATACACTCCAAGGTTCCTGGAAAAAATTGTGGCCAGCGGGAGTTGCGGCTTTAGCGCATTCGGTCGGAGGTGAAGGATTTATTGCTATCACATTGAATGAGGTGCACGAGAACATGATATTAGACGAAGACTTAACTGAGAAAGATCTCCTGATTTTATATGACGAAAACCAAAATTCAATGAAAGAGCTTGAAGATGTATCGGAATTTGAAGAGACACCAACATTTAAATCAAACAAATTACAAGAGGGAATTGACATAGCCTATAAATCAAAAACTTTTTTCGAGGAGCATGATCCAGATGTTGAGAGAGGGCTAAAATTTCATCGAGAGCAGTTTGATATGTCTAAGAAACAAACATTTATTACAGATTTCGTAAGTTGTAGCACTACATCTGCTCCTAATGAAAGTTTTCGAGCGACGAAAACGTTATTATGCCTGAAATCGGCAGAAGCTTATGACCAGTTTTTTCCAACGAAGCAACTCTACTGATTGGAACCGAGTTTCCAATTCAGCGGCTCGAGATTTCGCGACACATCAAAATTCTCGAATGACGTTTCTCTCACCTATATGTTCCGCCATCTAGTCTTCACTAGCTTAATTATTACTCCGCCTTAATATTGACCATCTTCTCGCCGCTATGGGCACCTCTCGTGGGCTCTCGCAACAAGTCACATGAAACAAATAAATTCGATATAAAACTCACAGTCGACATTTGTTCCGCTCTAGTTTTTATGGGTTTCATTGTTATAAAGGTGAGTATTTTGGGTAGGATATGATTTTAGAAAGCGGATAACAACAACGGCTGCCACCAATCGATTGAGCTCACCCAGTAACGCTACAAAAGAAACGGACCAAAAATTTACGGGCTGAAAATTCGAACTGACTTCAGTACTTACGTTATCCATGAACAACCAAATATTTTCTAATAAGAATTTTGAGTGAAAATAATACAATTAACCAAAATTATATTTCTAATAACTAACAAAAATATTTAAAATAAAATAAACCGATAATAAAATGACAAATAAAATAATAAACAAATAATAACCTAAATCATGATTACATGAATATATGATAAAATGTGAGGTTCGATGAGTGTTTTCTTAATCAGCCATTAACAAGACATGCAAGAGATTTTACCAGAACGATTTTACCACATATATAAAGCGAAACGAAATATTAATAAATTGTTTTCTTGACCTAATCACTCCTGGAACAACTTCAAATATTTCGTTATCAGCTGAGTGTAATATTTTAGATATATTTTCAATTACAATAGAACATTTTTGTTTGGAAAGTTGTGAACAAATACACAGATATTTTATTTGGGCAAGGACTGTTTGAATTTGAAGATTCTGATTTCAATACAATTCAAAAGAGAATTCGACTCCCAAACACAAAATGCAAAAGTGGTTTTAGCCGTATATGCAACAAAACACTTAAGTCTTCCAGTGCATTGTTAGCTTTTAACGTGGAACCATTGTGTAACAAAAAAATTTATAAAATTAAGCTTGATGAAATACAACAAAAGTTATCCTTGTTAGATGAAGTGTTATCAGTATCACTAAAAGCTATTGTTAGCTAGCATCATCATACGTTTGATGGAAATATTGGTCATTATACCGCCTACATAAAAAGACCAAATGGCCAGTGGGAATGTCGTGATGCCTTTCTAAAATTTGTGAAACAAACATAACCTGACATTCATGTGAATCCGTCAGTTTTATTTTATACAAAAAATTAAAACATTTAATAGTTTTTGAACAACTAATTTTAAGTATTAAACACTTTTCAAACAAATTTAAATTTATTATAAAGGGTCATCCAAAAAACGCGCCTACATGTTTCTTTTAAATAAAACACAAACTGTTTGCAATTTTTTCAAGCTGTTTTTTTTATTAAAAGTATGATCCATTACAATTATACGTGGAATAGAATATCATTCAAGTGTCCACCACGACTGCGTCTGCAGGCATCAATCCGAATATCGAAATTTTCAAGGACTTTCCGACATGTTGCTGGTGTTATTTCACGAATTGCAACATGAATGTTGTTCTTTAGATCATTAATTGTTTGTGGCTTGTTAGCATATACTCGACTTTTCAAAAAACCCCACAAAAAAAAATCTAATGGTGTTAGATCACGTGACCTTGGAGGCCAATTGAAATCTGAATTTCGTGAAATTACACGTTGAGGAAATTTTGATTGCAAAAACGTAATGTTTTGTCAAGTTGTGTGACATGTAGCACCGTCTTGCTGGAAATAGACGTCAGACACATCAATATGACTCAACTGTGTCCATAAAAAGTCTCTCAACATTGATTGGTATCGCTCAGCATTGACAGTAACAGCATTTCCAGCATCATTTTCGAAGAAGAATGGCCCAATGATTCCATTTGCCCAAAATGCACACCAAACAGTAACTTTTGGTGGGTGTAGAGATTTTTCATGAATAACACGAGGATTTTCATCACCCCAGATACGACAATTTTGCTTATTGACGAATCCATCCATTGTGAAATGAGCTTCATCACTAAACAAAATTTTGCTAGAAAACAATGGATCTGTCGTTCGTTGTTCAATAATCCAACTAGCGAAAACACGACGTTGTAAATGGTCTCTTTCTTTCAATTTCTGGGTTAATTGAATTTTGTAAGCGTGTAAATGCAAATCTTTATGCAAAATCTTCCATAAGGAGCCATAAGATACGCCCCATTCTTGCGAACGACGCGAAATTGATGTTGTCGGTTCATTTTCTACATTTTCACTAACAGCAGAAATATTTTCATTTGTGCGTACAGTTTTTGGTCTTCCACTTTTTGGTTTATCAGTAACACAACCAGTTTCATCGAATTTGTTCACTAATCTTTGAATTGAAGATTGATTTGGCCGATTATTTACACCAAAAAAATCACGAATTTTGCGATGGGTATTTTTCAAAGAACGCCCATTTTCATAATAAGTTTTAATGATGTAAACGCGTTGTTGCAATGTGTACCTGTCCATGGTTAAAACTGTACTACCTTCTAATAAAACAAAATGGCTTATGTCATTTGAAAAGATGTCACGTGTAAAAATTATATACTGCTGACATCTAGGCGTCACATTTGGATGACCCTTACGACGGGTATAAGAACGGGGTTCTGGTAAGATCTCTTGGATGCTTGTATGGCCGATTAAGAAATCACTCATCGAACCTTACCTGTAATCATATATTCATTACTTTTTAAATGTTAGTATACCTCTCTATCTGGAAAAATCAGATATATTTGGTACTTTAGCTACGTTAAGTTAAAAACGCTACAATCACCAGAATTAACAACTTTTAATTTTTAAGTATTATTTGACCATAAATTATTTAAATTTTGTAGTAAATTTTTTTTTTGTAATTGAATTAGTTTTCTAAGCCTAACTATTTCGTTATTCCATTTAGAATTAAATTACATTTTTTTGTTTCTATCTCTTTTTATTTTTGTATATTTTTCTCTCTTTAATATAAATTTTAACAGTGTGATTACTAATACATGACCATATTCAAAAATTCCAATTGGATTTGTATACGTATATGCTATTTATTTTGTTATAAACTTCACAGACGTATTTAGTTGCGATTATTGTAATCTTAAATTAAAAAAAATTATGCATTAATATTCTTTACATCGCAGTCGTATAGTTAAAATCTTACTAGCACACGTTATGCTAATCCAATCTGTGTGCAGGTATATATTAGCGCCAGATACAGATAAATAAAATAAATTGGTTACCCTGCAGGTATATACTAATTTAACGGTAAATTATACAACCTTTTACTTAAACTATTATAATTTATCTCGAAATAATAATATTAAAGATTTAAATTGGTTTTTTACGTTAATCATGGTAATTTAGTGGCGCTGATATGCAAATTTATTATATTGAGAAAAACACTCAATGTCCGACTTCATCATCGCGACATCATACTCTAGACATAACAGAAATATAAATTGAAGATGACAATTTTATTACTATTAAAGCAGTAGATACATATTTTATAATTTACTATTTGGAATGCGGTTTTTCGAACAAAAACAAATCCACGTGAGACAGTTTTTATTGATTTGTGTTGATATCAAACACACATTTCATATGTGTATTTGGTACATTTACAATCTCGATCGAGCATGAACAGTTTATATGATTCTCTTGTGTTGTTAAGTTTTTATTCTAATATTTTACGACCCCATATAATGTAATAAAAACTGATGTTTTGGTTTGATTGAATTAAACAGAAAAAAAATCGTTCGGTTTCAATTAAAAAACCAAAATCATCACCGAATCATTATATTGTTGTTATAATAAAAAAAAATGTTGTCGAGTTATCAATAATTTTTTTTTTTTAACAAATTACGACTTGTTAAGAAGAGTTGTATCGTAAAAGGCACACCTAAATTTCTAATATCTCGTTTTTGGTTTTCTTATGTACCGCAGTGTACGAGTGAGGGCAGAAACGTTTACATTTTTTTCTAATTTATTAGTTTTATTAATAAATAATTCATAGAAAACACTAATTAATACATCAATTATCATTAACACTCTAAAACCTCGTATCTAGCGTGTTTTGATGAAACCGCCCGACCGATTTTCTTCTAATTTATGCAGTACCATATAGCAACTTATGTATATAGGCTCTCGCGAAAATAATTAGAATCGTGAAATTAGCAATCGATTTAATTACATTTGTGACCTAACAAACTGCACCGAACGAACATATTCTTAACCTATGAATCGGTTTACGCATCGGTTTCAGTACATATCCAAAAACAGTTACATAAAGTTTCGTTATGAAAACAACTAACCATGAACGCGTTAATGGTTATGCTAATAAAAACGATTTTGAGAAAGTCGACTGTTTGGTGTCAAATGCGATGATTCATCGATGGCAAAAGCGGCCACCTCGAATTATTACGATTAGTATAATAAATGACTATAATATATTATAGCAATCGATGGTATATGGAATAACTTGTATGCTCGATGATTCGGAAGGACTAGTCTTCACTCTAAAAGACTTAAAATATTATGCGGTCTATATATAGACAATGTGACTGTTATCTTGTTCACGTGGTTCGTAGTGTAGTGTATTGTAGTGTATTATCTCACCACGTGAACAAAGAAAGAACACTACCGTAGTGTATTATGAACTACGTTCAAAATACTGTAGTGTAGGACCCTGTGAAGTATTCCACAATTCTTCCACACGTATATATATACGAATCCAATTGGAATAGTTACTTATTCTGATTGCTTTCATTTGTAGTGGTAATTTACACTGTTATGATTATTAAATTGTATGTTTTTCAGTAAAAATTGTAATTTAATCAATAATAAATAACAAAGATAGGAGCCTGTGAAGTATTCCACAATTCTTCCACACGTATATATATACGAATCCAATTGGAATAGTTACTAATTCTGATTGCTTTCATTTGTAGTGGTAATTTACACTGTTATGATTATTAAATTGTATGTTTTTCAGTAAAAATTGTAATTTAATCAATAATAAATAACAAAGATAGTTGATTAATTTTAAATAAAAATAATATGAAACAGATATATTAGTTGTAACATTTAACGCCATTTACAAAATATGAATGTACCCTTTAAGACTGATAAAATAAATCTTTAGAAAACAATGTGGCACATATACGATTTTCAAACTTTAGTTAATGTGATTATCCAACTGACTTTGCTTAAATTATAACATAAAAATGTATGATTATTATCTGTCGTATTAAATTAAATTAAACCTGGTAAATAAAATCAAATTGGAGTTGAAATCAGATAGTCATGAATGAACACATAAAAAATAAAAAATAGAATTCCAATTGGAATATTCCACAAATATAATATGTTATTGTTAATTATTTGCACGTCCCAGCCTTTTGAATTTTAGAGTGTAATTAAATAATTATAATAAATATAATAAACAAAACCCAACATCTATAGGGATTACCGTATTGTGTTAATAAATTGAGCGTGATTAGTTATTTAAGGAAATAAAATTCTATGTAACTATATTTCCACACATAAAAAATCACACTCAATTTTTCCACATTCCATAGCCATTATCGGCCCTCCCTATAGATGTTGACTCAAGTTTAGCTTCGGATTTGTATAGATATTGAAATTATTTGATTATACACAAAAATACAAAATGTTTGAGCGTTCAGATATTTTGATATGGAATTATTTCCACTATTTCCGAATCACACTCATATTTTCCTCGATCCATGGCAATTATCGGCCATCCCTATAGATGTTGACTCAAGTATGGCTTCTGTTTATTATAGATAATGATATTATCTACTTATACAGTAAAATTCAAAAGGTTTGAGCGTTCAAATATTTTGCTATGAAATTTATTCCACAAAAACCAAATCACACTCATATTTTTCTCGGTCATTTTTAATTTTCTTTAATTTAGTTTGAAGTAAAATGTATTATTGTATTTTGTCATATTGAATTTTTAAATATTTCAAGTATCAAAGTTTATATTTCAAGTATCAAATATCATATAATTAAAATCTACTCAAGTCCTAAATAAGAAATAATTTTTCTAATTGGAATTGCGTTTAACAGTGTATTACTAACACATTGAAGTTTTGTGGAAAAATGTGGAATTCTTCACACCCGTCAAAGATAGTTGATTAATTTTAAATAAAAATAATATGAAACAGATATATTAGTTGTAACAAATCCCAACATCTATAGGGATTACCGTATTGTGTTAATAAATTGAGCGAAATACGTTATTTAAGAATTAAAATTCTATGTAACTATTTCCACACATAAAAATCACACTCAATTTTTCAACATTCCATAGCCATTATCGGCCATCCCTATAGATGTTGACTCAAGTATGGCTTCTGTTTATTATAGATAATGATATTATCTACTTATACAGTAAAATTCAAAAGGTTTGAGCGTTCAGATATTTTGCTATAAAATTTATTCCACAAAAACCAAATCACACTCATATTTTTCTCGGTCATTTTTAATTTTCTTTAATTTAGTTTGAAGTTAAATGTATTATTGTATTTTCGTCATCTAAATTTTTAAATATTTCAAGTATCAAATATTATATTTCAAGTATCAAATATCATATGATTAAAATCTACCCAAGTCCTAAATAAGAAATTATTTTTCTAATTGGAATTGCGGGTAACAGTGTATTACTAACACATTGAAATTTTGTGGAAAAATGTGGAATTCTTCACACTCGTGTAGTGTAGTGTAGTGTAGTTGTAACTATGCACCACGTGAACACTCAGCGTAGTGTAGTGTACTATCTTTTGACAGTTGTGGTTTGTTAAAAATTTTTAATTCAAAATGATTCGGGATTGAGATCGTATATTATTGAAAAATAAAAACAATTGATATTTATGAGGCAATAATTTAAATTTAGGAAACAAAAGAAATTAAAACTTTTTTAGCACCAACGACCAACAAAAAAAACATTGAGAAATGTCAAATATGCTGAGTACAATCTTTCAACAACAGGGGCATATTGGTAGAGTTAACACACTACACGTCCGGGTGAACGGTCATATAAGTGCTGTAGTCATAACTACACTACACTACACTACAAACCACGTGAACAACATATATGTTAGAAAGTGAACTGAGTAGCAGGGCAATATTATAAAGTAATGGAACAAAGTACCAAGTCAAACTGTAGCTCTTCTATTATACGACAATTTAGTTTTAAGATTTGTTTTTTGGTTTTATTAGGTTTCGAACAAACTAATAGTATGCTTGATGTCTGAAGACAGAACCAAATCTATAATGAATGAACCATCGATAAAGATTGACAGTTTTCCTCCATGGAAGAATATACAGATGTCAGTGTAACTGGCCGCATCTGTGTCATGAATGTCAAGTTGATTTGATGATGGCAGCGCAGTTGGGATTGTACATATAAATAATGTTATTTTCATTATTTATATAAATTACATAAAAGTTAAATTACATGCTTAACACGAAGGCAACACCATTTGCAGTGCCATCTGTAATAGATAGATGCGTATTTGCAAAATCAAATAGTTTTAAGGTCAACGTTAAAAGTGGAGAATGGATTGTTTAACCTTCACCCGACCGCCCAGGTGGCGCAGTGAAAGTGGGGCAAGATGAAAATTGGGGTTTTCACCATCGATTGTTTGGGCGGTGCGATCTAAGTGTTCGATAGCAGCCACATCAACATCACATAATATAACCTTCATCCGAACCGCTTAAGGTGATTTTTAAAGGTATTAACCTATTAATAATTCTCACCTACAACAAATTATTGTGACATTCAGTATTATTAAACAAGTTTTATTTGTAAAATAGCTTTTTTTACTGCCTATGACTTTTATTCTTGGACCTTTGCTACATAGGAAACTAACACAATTTAATCAAATTTCAAAAGCAAATATAAATTCATTTAATAAGACTTAAAAACCTATATGTTTAGTTCTTAATATTGACGTTCTTATTATTCTTAATATGCCCACACGATAATCTCTGAATTATCTAGCTAGATCCAGAGGACCCATTGGTTTTAGTCGCCTATATCATTATATCTTGACCTATTTAATAGTTCCCTAGCTAATTAATACGTTGGGTGGTCAGTTCCAACTGTTTTTCTGCTGTCCTGATGAACTTTGTCGATTATAGCTTTGATGAGTTAATGCCATGGGTGCGTTCACCATTGTTCGAACTATTCTTTCCAGTGACTTCATTTTTTCCAGTTTCATTATGTTGGGAGCACAAGCGGAGCCCGACAGCTGAATATTGAAGCGTGTTGCTTTATGTAAATGTTGAATGTGTCTTGTAATCCTCTAGGGCGGTTTCGATCTGATGATGACGTCATTGAATGACTAGGTAATCGAAAATATCAAATCCATCTCATCAGGCATACTGTGCAATTTGTATATAAACGTTAAGTCGTGACGCGACAATACTAGTGAATTACAAGAACTTTACTGAATATTGATTTTGTTAATTAATGGTGGCGTGAGATAATTTTACTTGTATTTGTCGGACTTGCTCAGAATGCCACAATATTATATGTCCAGATGGGCTTAAGTATCATTTTCTACAGCAAGAGCTTACAATGTAGACTTAACTTTGAATGTTTTCCAACTGTATTAAGTTTCACCAAGGCGGAAAAGTGAGATAACGGTATGTGAATGTGATGTGCGTATAGATTTACGCTCAGAACAATTCTCCATTTTGTTAGCCATTTTTCGATTTTCCTCTTAACGTTCCTATATAATTCTTGTTGCTATCGTTGAATTTTGATGCACCGCTAGGATTACTGTATCATCCGTATATGTAGAGACTTTTATCAAATTTGGTGTTTGTAGGTCTGCTGTATAGATCAAGTACAACATTGGCCCCAGGACGCTTTCTTGAGGTACTGCTGCATGAATATCATATAAATCTGTGGATGCGAAACTGGTCGAGAATTATGCTATTATTTAATGAAAAAGTTCTTTATGCCATACCATATATAGAAAGCTTGAGTTAATCTAGAAACGATGCAGAGCAATACTTTTTTTTGTTCTAGGGAGTTCTTGATTTCAGATACGACTCTGGGAACTTGTTCCACGGTTGTGTTCTTCTCTAAATCCAAATTGATGATCAGGAATGTTATTCTCCTCCTAAATTGGTTTAAGTTTTTGAAAGCGCTTTTTCGAACAGCTTTGTGAGAGTGGTTAATAAGCTGTTTGGGTGATATGAGTTAACTTTTGTTACATCTTTGCCTGGCTTAATCGGTGGTTTGACATTCTCTCACTTGTATTTAATTGTCATACTTCCAGACGTATCTGCTAAATTCATTAGAATTTCTTGACTTAGGTTTAAACACATCGCTTAACTGTTTGGTTAAAGCACATATATTTGATTTCTTTACATCACTTTTGTCCAGCTTCCGTCAGAGAGCTGTATTGTAGCAAATAAGAGTATTGGTCGTTTCAGACTTCCTGTGGCTTTCCATAATTAGAAATCCGTTGCTTCAGTAGCTGTGAGACCGTTGAGGTAAACCAGAAGTTCTTCGTCACGGCCTTTTAACAAAACGATTTTCAGTGTTTTATTGCTTTATTTCACCTTAGAATTGCCATTGCCTGCGTATTGAGTGTTTTATCATTAGTATAGTTGTTGAATATTCGAAGAAAGTTTGCGTTTCTAAAAATCGGTAATAGTTATGTTGATTCTAAAATATAGTAAAAAGATTTATTCAGATGGTGCTTTATTTACAAGAAGATAAGAGATGGCAGACGATCAATGTAGAGAAGATGGAAAGTAGTTCTATTCTGCAACTCATAGAGTGTACTTCGGTTAAAATTAAAAAATACGAGGTAAGGTTTTTCAGGGTAGTGGATTTGTAGCAATGATGTACGTATACATTTAATTGTATACAGAAATGATGTGTGCTTCAATGGATACTGTCACACCTGGTAAGGAAAGATCTAAGATGCTTGCGAAAAGGAAGCTCATTTTTCTGGAAACCAAATCAGACACTAACCTGATACAAATATTTGAATATGGGATAAAAGTGCATCAATTCGAGTATCGCATCACTAATTTTTTAGTTTTTTAATTTTTTAGCCCGTACCGTGTCAACAATCTGACTCCATCGGTTTAGATCACGAGCCAGCTCTTCATATTGTCGCAAGCAACCAGAAGATGCCAGATCGCTGTCTACGCCGTGGAGCCATCGTCGCCGACAGCGACCTCTTCGTCTACCGAAAGGCGGTTCTCCCTTGAAGGTTCGCTGTATCATTCGGTTCGGATCAGCGCACGCAGAACGTGTCCGAGCCAGCGTACTCGCTGTTCTTTGATTTCATGCACGATATCAGGAATTTGCATTAAATTCCTGATCTCGTGGTTGAATAGAACTCGCTTTGTGCCATTATCGTCGCGTTAGTCTTCTCTCGAATATTAGTAGCCATCTTTCGTACTCATACATCAAGTTTCAACTCTTACATTCATATATGACAACAGATTTGATCAACACATTTCAGCTTAGCTGTATTTGCAAGATATTTTGATTTCAGAAGTGAACGTAGACGATATAAAACCCGATTGCTAGCGCGGCAAGGCGAACCTTGAAATCCTCTCCCACACTATTATCGTGAATAATGAGAGATCCAAGATAATTGAATATCATTACTTCTTTAAACGTGTCGTTACCACTACTGAAAGAAATTGCTTCTTTGTCTCTTAAACCAGAGATCAGATATTTGGTTTTGTACTCGTTGATTTTGGGACCACCAGATGCTGAACACTGTCCCACTGTGCGTAATCCTCCTCGATAGTCACTGATAATTTTTGTCCTCCAGAGGAAAAGTTGTCCTTCTAGCCAGAACTAGAACCTTTCCGTGCGATTGTAAAGCGATTCTGCGCTTTATTGTGGGCTTTATTTTGTTGCTTAACAGCAAGACGGTACTCCTCATCAAACCAATTATTTTTTGGCATATGTTTTACTAAAATGAGAATGTGCTGGGCAGCATCGAAAACAACGTTTTCAATACTGAATTCAATTTATAGCCATCGAGTTTTGTAGAGCGCTATACAAGTTTCAGACGATACTCTTTCTGTATATATATACAATTAAAACAAACCAGTTATAGTTTTGGTGGGTCTTCTGTTATGTTGTTAATTATTTATTTTCCAAAATAAAATAAAATCTGAAAAAGCTTCGAACAAACCTACAGTATGCTTGGTATATGGAGACAGAACCAAATCTATGATGAATAAACCATCGTTAAAGATTGACAGTTTTCCCACATGGAAGTATATACGAATGTCGGTGTAAAAGACCGCATCTTTATCATGAAGGTCAAGTTGATTTGAATTCCATCATCCTTAGGTGGGATTTTACATGTTAAAAACGTTATTTACATTTTTTATGTAAAAACAGCGTAAATTACATAAAAAGTAAATTACATTTTAAAAAACTAAGACAACACCATTTGCAGTGCCATCTGTTTTAAGTCTCGAAAATCTACTGACGTTCGGTTTAGCCATTAACATATATGAAAAACGATTGTTTAACCTTCACCCGAACCACTTAAGATGATTTTTAATAATTGTAACCTAAACCTGTTAATAATTCTAACCTTAAACAAACACAAGTTCTATTTGTAAAGTAGCTTTTTTTACAGCGTAATCTTGAATCTTTTCAACATAGGCAACTAAGAGATGTAATCAAATCTTAAAAGCTAATTAAAGTTCATTTAATAAGGGTTAGTGCACTCGCTAATCTCTGACTTACCTAGCTAGATCCAGAGGATCCATTTTTTTATTTGCTTAGTTTTTGGCCTATTTAATAGTTCCCTGACTAATTCGTTGGGTTGACAAACTAGTTTTACTGGTATTTTTGCTGTGCTGATGAATTGTATCGGTTACAGTTTCAATAAGTAAATCACGACGAAGGTTTGCATCAATGTACGTACGAAGGTGTGTTTAACATTATTCGAAGTATTCGTGACTGCATTCTTTCATTTTATTATAATGGAATCACACGCGGATCCCAATAGATGAATATCATATGTCCAAATGGGCTTAAGTTTATACAGCAAGAGCTTACAGGCTAGACTTAACTTTCAATGTTTTTTAGTTTGGTTTAGTCTCACAGGCGGACAAGTGTATGTAGCCTTAATTCTCCATTTTGTTAGCCAATTTTCGATTCTGCCTAAATTTTCTTTTAGAATTTTGATGCACAGCTAGGATTGCAAAATCATCCGCGTGTGTAGAGACTTTCACGCAATTTTGGTAGGTCTGCTGTATAGATCAAGTACAACACTGGTCCCAGTACACTATTATATTTTACCAACAATTTTCGATTGAGCAAATAATTTTCAATAATTTTACAGAAACTTGTCGATAATTGTGCTCTTATTTTATGTAGAAGTCCTTCATACTATATGTTATAGAAAGCTTAAGCTATATCTAGAAACGATGCAGAGTAGTACTTCAGTTCCTGATTTTAGTTACGACTCTATGAACTTGTTCCGTGTTGTTCTCTAGATCCAAATTGATGTTCTGGAATGATATTTTCCTCTTCCAGAATTGGCTTAAGTTTTTGCAGGAACATTTTGCGAACCACTTTGTGAGGTTTTGGAATCAATATAATAATTGAATTTAACGAATACTTTCCTATAGGAATAACGAATAAAAATGGCTCGATAGTAAGATCGGAAACATTAAAGAGATGGTCATTTACTTTATTATTGATTAACGTGGCTACCTATTCAACCGATGAATCAAAGGGCATCAGCAGGGTTATCACTGCGATTATAGCTAATTATTTACAAGAAGTTAAGCGATTTATTTTTAATGAAAGTGATGAAAATGGAGATTTATCACTTATAGAAATATGGAAAAAATGCAATATGAAACCTGCAATAAATAACATTGAGACAGTGTGGAAACAGATCAGAAATATCACAATGAATTATGACGTAAATTATTGGTCGAGGTAGCAGACTCTGATGTAATAGATACTAGCAGCACAACCAGTGATATTGTGATAATGTCCAGGTAAGCCGAAATTGAACGAAGAAAGCATTCAAGAATTGTTGAATGAACAGCCCGCAGAAATTTCTATTGACGAAATTCAAGAAATGCTGGTAGAATCACGTTCCAAATTATCAACAGAAAATGAAGAGCCGCAAGAAAATTTAAGCCGTCAGATTCTGAATGAATGGTTTTTAAAAATGGATGAAACCTATTAGATTATCAGAATAATGAGTTCGGTGAAAAAACATGTATGTGAAGTTAGCCCAGAATTCATCCCAGAAAAAAACGATAACAGTACTAATCATGACAATTTTTACTCTAAGTTCAAAAAAATTAGCTGTCATGATAGTTTTCATATAGGTTAGGTTAGGTTTGGTTGAGTGGCTGCTACAGCACACTTAAATCGGCGACAGTCCGTTGTGATACCACAGGATTTTACTCCCTTTTTAACCCTATGAGAACCAGTTAGAGCTGCTTACGTAGCGTAATAAGTCTCGCGCATTACAGTTTTCTAGATCAGAAGGCAGTCCATTAAAAACTTACCCAAATATTCATGTCTTTTGTGCGCTTAAGCCGGGCACGAGCATAGGAGGTGGACTACCGTCTCTTCCTCCTCATCGTTCCTACAGCTTCTGAAAAAGTCATTTACTTCCAGACCTAGCCTTCTCGAATGTTCTTCAAGAAGGCAGTGTCCTGTGAGTATCCCCACGATCGTTTTAAGTTCACGTCTTCGTAGGGAGATAAGTGCCTTTGAGCGTTTCAAGTTCAGCTTTGGCCAGACTTGTCTTGCAACTCTACATGAGAGGGTGTTCGTCCACCTATTGTTCGCTGAGGCTTTTTTTTTTTTAAGCACAGTCTTGAGTGCGTTAATGGGTCTTCCCAACTTTGCCCTTTCCGGTAGTAGTTGGAGAGATGTACCGTGTCTCGCTAGTGCGTCCGCCCTGCAGTTTCCCATGATGTCTGAGTGGCCAGGGACCCAGACTACCTGAATGTTAAAATGCTCACTCATCTCATTTAGAGACGAGCGGCAGCTCAACGCCACTCTAGACGTCAGAGAAACAGAAACCAGCGACTTGATTGCCACCTGACTGTCCATATAAATTGCGATATCAGTCGAGGATACCACATTATGTCTCATTCAGTTCAGAATCTCCTCAATCGCTATCACCTCTGCCTAGTTCACACTGCAGTGATCAGGGAGGCGAACTGCTATATCTACCTCTAATAATCACAGAAGACTCCAGCTCCTACTTTACCGTGTAGCTTGGAGCCATCCGTAAAGAACTGCAATGCTTCCGTTTCCGCTGCCAACCCGCTCGCCCAAGATTCCCTTGAGGGGCAGGTAGTTCTGAACCTTTTCAAAGGTTCAGAACTACCTGCCCCTCAACAGGAAAGTCGGTGTAACATAGCACAAAGTCGGTGTAACATAGTCTAGATTCGCTAGTCCTTTTCTCAGCGATCTGACTATCGTCGAGTGTCCTCTGAAGACTGGTCTGAAGACATTTCCACTGAGATATGGCTGATAGTCGAGTGGCCGTAATCGCCGCCATCTGTTTACCATAAATGTCCACGGGGAGAAGGTGAAACAAGACCTCTAAGGAACTTGTAGGTGTTGTCCTCAGTGCCCCGCTTATAAGCATGCAGGCCGTTCTTTGCACCTTCTCAATCCTTTTCCTGTATGTTACTTTATCAAGAGCTGGCCACCACACGCTCACTCCATACATAAGTAAAGGTCTTACTAGGGAAGTGAATAGCCAGTGTACCAGCTCCGGCGTCAGGCCCCATCTCTTTCCGATGGCGTTCCTACTCGAGTACAATGCTATATTGGCCTTGTATACTCTTTCCAGAATGTTGGGCTTCCAGCTAAGCTTACTGTCCAAGATTACGCCTAGAATTCTTGCCTTGTCCGTAAAAGCTAGTCTGTTGCCATTTAGTAGAGGTGGATCTACTACAGGGGTTTTATATTTCCTAGTAAATAGTACCAATTCAGTTTTAGACGCACTAATTGCCAGTCCACATTTGGTGGCCCACCTCGTAATGATTAGGAGGGTATTTTGGATTACCTCCGCCACCGTGCTTATGTATTTCCCAGAGAAAGCTATCGCTACATCATCTGCATAAGCAATCACTCAGATCCCTTCTCTCTCCAGCTTTAATAGCAGCTCATTGATTGCTATGTTCCAGAGGAGAGGAGACAGGACACCTCCCTGCGGGGTTCCCCTAGTCGCCCGTCTCCTGATGGCGGATTCCCCCAGCTCTGAGTTAATCATCCTGCACCCAAGCATGTGATTGATTAACCCACTTATAGGGTAATCCACACCTAGTAGCTACAATCCCTCCAGAATTGCCTCCTTCTTTACATTGTTAAAGGCGCCCTCAATGTCAAGAAAAGCCACCATACAAAACTCTTGCGAGAATAATGATTTCTCAATTGTACTTACCAGGGCATGCAGAGCTGTGTCCACAGACTTGCACTTTACAGGAAGCGTGCTGAGTCTGAGCCCAGTCACTAGGCCTTAGTTTTGAGCGTATGTGGATATCCATCAGCCTTTCCAAGATTTTCAATAGAAAGGATGATAGAGTTATTGGTCTTAGTCTTTTGGTTAGCTCTGCGAGCCTTTACCCGCTTTCGGAATAAAAATCACTCTGACCTCCATCCACTCCCGCGTAGTACAGACTAGTTTTAAACACCCTTTGAAGATTACCTCGAACCAAGGGAGCATAATCCTTCAGTTGTTCTGAAGCTCCGCGAGAATAATTCGGTCAGGACCACCTAATTTATAGGGTTTGAACCCTTTAATTGCCCATAGGATTCGTTCTTTGGTTACGATATCTTCTATGCGCAGTGAGTGTGCTTCTTGATGAGTAATAGTCCCTATCGATTCATCGAAGCTTCCTGGAAAGTGGGTTTTGATGAGAAGTTCTAAGATTCCTCACTAGAAGCAGTCCAGGAGCCATCCGGTTTAATTAAATAACTGGGACTGGTAGGATTGGAAGACAAAATCTTCCTAACACGAGAGGTCTCGGAGACTTCTTTCATTTTGTCACAAAAGAGTCTCCATGATTTCCTCTGTGCCTTCTTTAATTATTTTTTTTATACTTTGAGGTCCTCCTTGTAGGATTCCCAGTCCTGAGCATCTCTCGTACTTTTGGCTCTATCAAATGCTGTCCTACACGCCTTTCGGTAGGTCACCAGTTCCTTGGACCACCATGCCAGTTTTTGCTTACCCCTGGGCTTAACTATTGGGCAAGCAGCGTTGATGAACCGATTGCAGGCATTTGTGAAAGTGTCCTCTATGTCGTTCAGTTCCTTCACTGTCGCTGGTGGCTCAGGGGTCTCTGGTAATAGTAGTCTGATAAGCGTTTCGCCATACTTGTTCCAGTTTATCTTTCTGGGATTCCTGAAAGATTTCCAGGTTTCTGGGGAAACGTTGAGACTAAATTTTATGTAACAATGGTCAGAGAAGGAGTGTTCCTTCACCACTCTCCATTTCCTGACCATAGGGTACAGTTTTTCAGTAATAAAAGTGCCGATTTTTAGTAATAAAAGTGGATTCTTGCCCAATATTAGACACCATGAGGTTGTTATTTAAAATGTAATCAAAAAGTAACTCACTTCTCTCATTGATATCAGTGCTTCCCCAGATTGCGTGGTGTGCATTTGCATCACATCCAAGGAGCACCCCAATCTTCTTCCTGTACGCTTCGAGGACCAGGTCCCCCAGGTTATCCGGCGGAACCTGTTTGTCCCGGTTAGTTTTCATATATTTAGCCCAAAAAAAATTACTCTCATGATAGCTTCATATACTCAGCCCAAAAAATGGACTGTCACTATAAGTAATCTACTTTAAATAATGGCTATAGTGATTAATATAAACATGAAATAGTTAGTTTTGTTAATGCAATGTTAGCGACTGTACGATTTTTTTAAGAATTTGTCTATCGCTAGGAATTCAGATATAGTCCATAGAAGTGAGGAACTATTCGTTGGCCCAACTAGCGGTGCACATTTTTTGATAGGTGACTGTTTTAGGAACACGTACGAAATGTGCACCGATAGTTGGGCCAACGAATAGTTCCTGACTTCTATGAACTATGGCGTTCTAAGTAAGTATCAAATATAATTAATTCCTACAATTCAACGCCACAATAAAATCAAATCAATATTTCGAGTTGTGTTCTTGTAATTCGCTAGAACTGTCGATCAGTACGAACATCAAGTCCGGTAGCATATGCCTAATGAGATGGATTTGATCTTTTCGATCACACTGTTATTGAATGAAGTCATCATGAGATCAAAATCGGCCTGGCGAACTACAACAACATTAACATTCATCGTACATCACAACCTCGAATAACAATTCTCAAAGACTTCCAACAACGTGGCGCTACAGGACTATATCTCAATTCCTAGAAATAGAAAAATTCTTGAAAAAATCGAACGTGTTCCTAAAACCTTCACCTATCAAAAAATGTACACCGAATAAATGAGCCAACGAATAGTTCCGAACTAGTGACTTCATTTTTAATTCATATAAGTATATAAATTATGATTTTATAAAAATGTTCTTAAATTTTTTATAAATTCTACTACAATAAAATGTCGTTATAGTATAAACGGAATTAAATAGTATTGCCATACGCACGTTTTTTATTTTCGGGGCTGAAATTTCGGGCTATCTTCACAAAGGTGGAAAAAACATATTTTTTCTACAAAATAAATCAAACATTAGTGTTTTGTTTTTTTTTTTAATTTAACAAGTTGTTTTCAGCTTAAATATTATTTTTATTAAATTTGGACAACAGCAACCAAACTAATAATTTCTCATACAAAACCATATAATTTGTTGGAGTGTTGTGTGGATCTTCATTCCGAGTGGACGTGTTTTTATCTGCTCGGTGTTACTTTAATTAATTAAATAAAATAAATACGTTGTGCGTGTAGTTGAAAATCTAATTACAGATGAGTATCGTTATTATATTATATTATTATATTACATTTCATTATATATTATAACAAAGTATTATATTTTATTTTATTATATTATATAGTCTGTTCTTGTTTCTCCATTATATATTATAGTATATAACGTTTTGTCTTTGTATTCTATACATCATTCTATTCATCATCTTTCTATTCTTTGTACAATGCGTATATGTATACGGCCGTTTCCCATCAAAAAACATGGCCGATCCTATGTATGTGTAATGGGTTAGAAAGTGGTAAATACATCAACAATCGTATGAAAAAGCTGATTTTATCGAAATTTTTGACTTTTAACTTCCTATAACTTGGTAGGCAGGCCCGATAACCAATTACTCACTTTCCAGAGTTTGGAAAATGATTATTTATCAACAATCCTGGATTAATAATTTTCATTTAAACCAATATTTTAATTCATGATTTTGAAGATTTAAGAATCTAGATTTTTATATTTTCGATCGTGAATAGAAAAATAAAACGAAATGAATTTGTAATATCGGGTTTAGATATTAGATTGTGCTCTGTTTCCCGTTTACAAGTGCTAATATGATTTTATTTTACATCCCGCTCGTTTTTTTTTCATTTTCCTTCGTTTCAACGTTTTTTAGAAATAATGCAAACAGTTTTGTGCTTCGTTGTCTTTTAGTGCATTTCGCTTCATTTTTATTTTATTTTTGATTTTGTTTCCTTGTTTTAGTTTGCTACGAGCATTTGTAGCGAAAGCACGTGTTCGTTGTCAGTATGATTTTGTTTTTACGTAATATTTTTAGATCACATAACATTTTATGCGTTTTATTTTTTTTTAGGCTTACAGAATTTTTATTTAGGATTATTAAAACAGTTTGAATTGTATGACTTAAATTACCTTCATTCTTTAATAAAATTATAAAATTGATATTTTGGTCAATTACGTTTGATGTGCTTTGTTGTCTTTTAGTGCATTCGTTTCGTTTTAAATTTATTTTTGTTTTTGTTGCTGTGTTAATTGTTTTAGTTTGCTACGAGCAGTTGCGACGGGAGGATGTATTTGTTTTATGATAAATTTTATGTTTTCGTAATTTATTTTCAATATACATAAAATTTTATCTGTTCGGAATTTTTTTTTAGGTTTTTAGATATTTATCAATTTTATTTGGATTTTGATAACGTCTATTGAATTTTAACTAGGAAATAAATTAAACAAAATGTTAATTTTATTATTTCCAAAAAAAATTAATTTTTAATTTTTCGAAATAGAATTAACGAATTAACAATTATACAAATTTTGTCAACCGACATAGTCAATAAAATTATGAATTTAATAATATAAAATTTATTTATATTTATATGTTTATTAAAATTTATATTTTCGCAAATATATTTTAAATTTGCCAAAAATTAAATATATTTTAGGTCAATTTTTTTCATACTGACAAGTAAACATACAATACAATACAATTAACAGTAACAGACAATGTACCATTAAAAACAAAAAGAAACAAAAAAATCAACGTAAACAAAACAAACCAAATAATTTTTGTGACTTTGTGTATTCTTTGTGTGCTAGAGTGTTTTTCCTATACAAAATTCAAATGCAAAAGAGGAGTTACGTTATATAATCACTGTTTATACATTTTCTCGAATCACATTGAACCATTTTGATCATGTGATCATATTCGATAAACGAAATATTATCGAACTTAAATATTAGCCGAAAATACAAACAAAAATCAGGAAAATTTCTTATGAATGAAAAATTTGAGTATGTATCAATAAATGGGAAAATTATTTTACCACAGTCCTGATAAATAATCATATTTAGATGCCTCATATACAAAAATTGATGTTAAGGCCTGTATTGTAAGATATAACAAAGCAAAGTCAAAAAATTGCGAGAAATCGACAGTTTACGAACGAATTGTACAAATTTTGTTGTTTTCTAACCATTTTCTCATACTAACTCTTAAAAGAGAATAATCGGCCTGAGCTTTATTGGTATTGCTTTGTACATCATTTTCACAGAACAAAATTCCGTTGGAAACGATCGCATCCGATATGTCTTTCGTTTTGTCTCGTTTAGTTACCTCATTCCCCATCCCATAATTTGCTCTTCATATAGAACGCTATATATTCCCCTTTCCTTTAAACAATTTTGAATATTTTGTTTTATGTATGTATCAAAGCATACAGTAAAAGAGATTTTGGAAATTTAAATTTAACGCGATCACTGCCATTGTGCGATCGTTGTAATGGCAACTATATATACATTCAATGTAATTGGCGACTTACATTTTATTTTTATATACGTTGGTATTGTGTGTGTGTGTTGTATATACATCATTATTTGATGTTGAAAACGCAAATACATACATTACAGTCTACATTTGAACGTCCTATGTATAAATATTAAGTATATAACATATTTTTCGTTTCGTCCATCAAAACTCCTATCCTTCTCTTTCCTATGTTGGTTAGAGAATTTTGTTTGTTTTATTTTATATTTTGTACAGGTGTTCACTTGCACGGGAAAAAAAGAACAAAATTTTTTTTAAATATATATATATACAAGTATCCCTCGTTTGACGCGGTACTTATACAACGCGTTTTCGATATAACGCGATTTGAAATAAAAATCTGTTTCAGTACAACGTGAAATTTCTTCTTTTATAGCGCGAAGCTATTTAACGCCCAAAGCACTTTTCATGAGATATAATGTTTGAAGATAGTGAAACAGATCAGTCCTGATCCTGAACAACTGAACAACAAAATGAAGTTTGTTAATTAACTTTTAATTTTTTTCCGTTTGGTTTTAAATATTCCGTTTGGTTATAATACACATGTTAGTTATACACTTATTTTTTAGGTAAATATAGCAAAACCTTAAATATGGATGGATTTACTATTCAAAAGTTTTTGACATGATGCTTTCATATTTGTATCTTATATCAAATTTGAACTTAGATTATATATATTAGACTATTGAGGTTTTAATGAAGTGCCATGTATATTAATGGTAGAGGGGACTGAAGATTGTTTTAATACGATCTACGATCACTACCACTATACGATCATTATATTGACGATAATATATATATGATCAGTAAAATTATCTATTTGTTGGCGAATTTTGAACTGACTAAAATGTTGAAGTTCGATTTAGGAGATGCTTGTTCATATATTAGGAGAATCGTGTTTTAAAGGAACGGTTAATATTCCTCTTGATTTTATTTTGTCAATAAAGTCCACAATTTTGCTCTTGGGTATATATATGTACCATGGTATGTTGTACTCTTAAATAACTTTTGTCTTTATTTCCATGGAATATACTAAATTATTTAATAATTTTGGTTTTCTTTATTCATATAAGTGTAAATGGATAAGATTTCTTGAGTGACATTCTTAACATTGGATGGGGATTACTTGACCGGTGGTCTTGACCAGAAAGTTTATTTTACTTTAATAAGCAGCTTCTCTTTAGCTGAATATGCCGCACTAAACTACTTATTTATTTAAATAGTTTCCCTTACAAACGAATTGACAATGTATTAGATCATCATATTGTATATAGAAATGCTGTCGGGTCATCGCGAAATTTATACTCCCCACACGTTAGATGGTGATGGATTGGGAATTATAGGGACACATCTTTATATACAGCATATGATGAGATGACCCAAAGATGTTTTTTAAAGTACTCCAGTTTTAACTGTCGAGGAGATACGAATACGTATGATGAATAAAGAATGGTCCTTACCTATCCTACTAACAATAATAACAAACTCAATCCCTATGTGAAAATAATTATACTAACAACATATTATAATTCAGTAATTCACTAATATATAATGTAGTTAGCAATGACTAGTGCAGTGTATTATCACCTTAGTCGTTTCTGTGATTGTTTCCTTTTCCTAAACCGTATATGTTGGGATGCATGCAGGGACTGGGCCCGCATAATTTTGGAGTAAAAATTCTCAGATATCTATTTGGAACTCTGCTGAATACTCCAGGATTATGGTAACAATCTCAGAATCACCGTAACTGGTTGGTTTGTACTTCCCCTATCATATCATATCATACAAAACCATATAATTTGTTATCACGATTAACGAATCCTCGCTTAACGAAGCATTTCCAGGATCCGAACCAACTCGTTAAGCGTGGTTTACCTGTATGTGCATGAATTGGTTTAAACGTTGCCAAATCTATCACCTACCACAACTGAGGTTGGCTAACGAATTAGTAGACGCAATACACAGACAATTGACACATCTATCGAATCTAAAGTGTACGTAAAGCTGATACGTCCAATTATTTACTGTGCCTAAAAGCATGATACTCTATTGTCTTGCTTTCGTTGGTCTTTAAAACAATGAGTTTGAACTTAATTTTTGATTTATGATTCTAAAGATCTCTCATTAAACTTATGATAATAGTGTGAAAGGAATAAAGGTGCTATGTCAATCTTATGTATCTCAAATCTTAAAATATATAGGCAAGCGAAAATTGTACCAAACGTTGATCTGATTCGTGGTCTTGTATATGTTTGTGAGAGAGTAGGATCATGAACACTTTAGCTCAATGGAATATGAAATCGCCATAAGCCACTGCAACTAAATAATTAAATGTAGAGTAACCTGTGTAGTTTTATTTGTTTCGTTTTTTCTCCGTGACATACAGCGACAATTTGTTTATACAAACAGTATTGATACTTTCAATAATGATTCTAAAACATTGTATTACAACAAATACCGGTATTTTTAAAAGAAAATTATGTAAATTGAACAACACCGTCATCTTCTCAATTCGTAAATATCGTAAGTATCCTTATAGATAAGTCAGCTTAAATTAGACGTTTACGATAGTATAATTTTATTGTTTTGAGAAATATTAGTGACAACCATCAAACTCTTATCAATTGTTATTAATTTCTTATGCATCGTTAAGTTTCTTACATAGTTGATGAAAAGAATCCGTACAATGTTGAATTGTCTGGTTATTATAAAAGGTATATAAACTTTATAATTAACACTATCAATCAAAAGTTAATTAATTTACACTGCAGAACATACGCCTATCACTCGATGATCGAACGAGTTCCCGCTAAAGTAAAGCAGATAATCGATAACATAGTCGAGGATCGAGATGCAATTGTCCAAAAGTATGGTGACAATGCAAAAGAAGAGATTAAGGAAATAATTAATTGTCTGAACCAGTTTAAATGTGAAATTGAAGCGAATCAAGAATTTAAGATTTTCAACACGTCGTGTCCCGATAAGGATATGTGGAATGCCAGTATATTGGAACTTGGTAAAAGAAATAAATATTTATCGTCTGTTTGGCTTTTTTCCGAATGCTACATTTATAGACGAATCAGAGAAATATTTCTTAAACAGTAAGTAAATCTTGCGCATAATTTTTTTTTATTTTGTTACCTTTATCGATTATTTTCTAATATTAGATCGATCTTAAAATGCTATGATTATTTTCAAAAGGAAAAGGAGTACGCTCTTACGTCGCAATTCTCTCCGATGGCAACGATTGCAGGACATATTGAGCAAAACCGTGCTCTATTAAAAGCACATCCAGAGAAATTAGAAAAGTATTTTGAGAATTTAATCAAACTTGAGTTATGGGGTAATCAATTAGACTTATCGTCAACTCTAACACAAGCAGAAGCACCTAAAGATCCAATTGCGACCATTATCAAATATGATCATTCGATATTAGTAAATAATATTAAAAATATATGGCAATGTGTATCCGATCCTAGTATTGATCATTCGCAAACAATTGTAGATATCGTATGTGACAATGTTGGATACGAGCTATTTATCGACTTGGTTATGGGTGATTTTCTACTGGAAAATTATCTAACAAAATGTGTACGTTTCCATGTAAAATTAGTTCCTTTCTTTATATCCGACGTAATGCCGGCTGACTTTTTATGGACGTTACGCATGTTAGCAAATCACACAGATGAGAAAATTTCAAAAATTGGCCAACGGTGTACGTCATATTTACGCGATGGACGGTTTCGATTGATGGATAAAGAATATTTTTGGACAACAGGATATTGTTACAATCGCATGAAGGAAATTGATCAAGCTTTGTATAAAAGTTTGAGTGAGGCTCAGATAATTATATTTAAAGGTGATGTCAACTATAGAAAATTGGTGGGTGAGGTGAATTGGGAACCGACTACACCGTTTAAAAATGCGCTACGTGGGTTTTTGCCTAGTAATGTGAGCACCCTACGTACGGTAAAAAGTGAATTAATTAGTGGTTTGGAAAAAGGTGTGGCCCAGCAATTAGATCAACGTGATTCAAATTGGATGATATCCGGCGAATATGGAATTATTCAATTTGCTGGAAAATAATTATCATCCAAAATAAAAATGCAACTATTTTTTTTAAATTTTTGGTTTTAACTGTAGGCATTGAATCTGGTAGTGTTGGTAATCTTATATTCTATGGTATCTAACATTGTAATCGTCTTAGCAACATAATTAACTCTAGGGTTTCAGTCAATTTCTTAAACAACTTGGACTTAAATTAGGTTTAGTTTAAGGTAGTGACTTCTTCTAGTTTTTGATCACGCCAAAAATAAGAACATTATAGGAATCGACATAATATATTGGTCTCATATTATTTGTACATATTTTGTAATGTAGGTACCCCATTACCTACATCGGGTAGAGCAATACTTAAATCTTATTCTAAAAGCTTCAAAGGCTCAAATAAAGTGTTTTTTATTTATAATTTTGCACTGAGGCCGATGTCCATATATGAATATATATATATATATATATATATATATATATATATATATATATATTATATATATATATATATATATATATATATATATATATATATACATATATATATATAAATATATACTTATATATATATATATATATATATATATATATATAAATATATACTTATATATATATATATATATATATATATATATATATATATATATATACATATATATATATACATATACATATATATATATATATAAATATATATATATATATATATATATATATATATATATATATATATATATATATATATATATACATATATATATATATATATATATATATATATATATATATATATATATATATATATATATATATATATATATATATGTATATATATATATATACATATATATATATATATATATATATATAAATATATATATATATATATATATATATATATATATATATATATATATATGTATATATATATATATATATATATATATATATATATATATATATTTATATATATATATATATATATATATATATATATATATATATATATATATATATATATATATATATATATATATTAAAAACGGATAAGTCCAAAGAGATATGTGACAATGATTTTGTAAGTTACTCAAATGAAAGGTGAACTTATTAACAAGACCTAAACGAAGCGGTTCGTGGTATTGAATATCTACTACGACTTTAACGAACCTTTGTCTAGTAGAAATATTTTGTAGTCAAAGAAAGAGTCAATTCACTATCTATAAAACCTTTACCAAGCGGTTCTTGGTAATGAAAATGTAGCACGACTTCGAACTACTATAACGAATGCTTGCCTTATAGAATTAATTTGTAATTTAGTCAAATGAAAGGTGAACTCTTTACTTATGAAACCTAATTCGGTCACCGTTTGTGGAGCACGTTTCGAGTTCGATTTTCGCCGTTGACCAAAAATTAACAGACACAGCGGATGACATGAAAAGCATTTGTATGCAAAGGAAATCATTGGGCTAATCACCGACAATGCACCAATACGTATTTAATGGTTCGTAAGGTCTCAGTTGAGTCGCTGTTAGGACCGTTTAAGCCGAGCTCATACTTTGATTTCTTCATTCATTCATTCCTTCAGTAATTTTGTTTTGACGATACCTATTATGCAAAAGTTTCAGAACGATTCTCGAAACGATTTTGTCAGTAACTAAAATAAATGAATCCCATTGGCACGCACGTACACATTATCACCCCGATTCCCTTAGTCCTGTCACTTGTAGCGTCAGACAAATATTGGTATTCTCTTAGTCGATTTGTTTTTCATTTATTAATTGAAGTGACAAACTTTTTATTCTAGTAGACATTTAAAAAATTTCTTGTCACTTGGAACGATATTTATAGGTGCGTGAAAATTTCAGTCGACATATTCAGTTGAAATTATTAGTATTCCTTGTTTAATTCAGCGATTCACGTTCGTTGTATCAGGTCACTTCAATGGACTAGCAGAATACAAATTTATAGATGAAGTGACACGACAACTGTCGCGACGAATTAAGTGACACAACTAAGGGAATCGGGGTGATAAAGTTAAAGTTAAACTATATCTCGACAAAATGTAGTAACAAAAAATTGTTATTTTGGTAATCCACGATTGGCTGAAAAAATTGTTTGAATGAATGAATGAACGAAAAAATTGAAGTATGAATTCAGCTTTATAGCTTTTAAGCCATATATCTTCTAGTTTTAGTACTATCGTGATATAATTTTTTCGGGATGATAAATTTATGACATAAACTATCCTGCAAATAAAACAGTCGTATAGAAACATTTTGTCGGGATGATATTTGAAAATGTCGTGATAGTAATTTTATTTCGGGATGACATTGGAAAATGTTGCGATATTTATATTTTAGTGTTGCCATCACATTTTCACGGATATTTTTCGGAGTTACTTCACATACATGTTGAAAATGTGGAACTAAGATATTTTTGAGTTAGTTTAGGTGTCGACTTGAATGCGCTTAATGAGAAATCAAAAACTGGTTCTATTCTATTTGAATAGAACCAGTTTTTGATTGAATAGAACCGGTCACAACTACAATATTTTTAAGCGTCAGCCATTATTTGAAACATCTAAACCGATACGTCTTCAAAATTTTTAAATTGTCTCGTTTTAAAAGTTGTTAAGGTTTTGATATGTTACGTATCCGTTTATATTACGTATGCCATTAAACGACAAGTTGCTTATACTAACGTTGTCAAATTAAACTGTACCCAACGAACCGCACTTAAGTAATCGATTTTGTATTGACTCTTTGTAAAGACAATAACAAGTATAGACTTACATGGTCCTGTTCATGTGAGATGTTCTTTTTTTAAACCATGTTTTGAAACCTGTTGTTTATTTAAGTTTTATTGGCATTTTTTTTAAAACCATTTTTTTACAATTTTCCAGTGCAGATGGAACAATGATAGCTATTTCAACCATATAACCACCTATACAGTGTGCACCAATACGTATTTAATGGTGTGTAAGGTCCTAGTCGAAACGCCGTTAGATTATTCTAGATTTAATACTATCGTGATATAAATTTTTCGAGATGATATATCTATGACAGTACCTATCCTGATACTAAAACTGTCGTGATAGCAAACATATCCTCGGAATGATATTTAAAAATGTCGTGATAGACATTTTTTCTAAAAAACAATGAAAAATGTAGCGATTCAAGCTAGCTTGAGATCGATAGATTTTGAGTTAGTTTAGGTTTATAAAGGTCGACTTTAATGTGCTTAACGAGAAACCATTAAAAACAAGTTCTTTATTTTTCAAGCATCAGAAATTATTTGAAACATCCATAATAATTCATTCAATTTTATTCAGTCAAACAGTTTCGCTTTAAAAACTGATAAAGGTTGATTGATAATGTGTTTTAACAATATATATTCTGTTTTTGGATATTAATCCATCTTTAATATTCTTAATGCTAGGAGACGACACAATACTAGGGTTGACAAATTAAACTGTTACCAACGAACCGCCCTTTAGAAATCGATTAGATTTTAAATGCCTTGAAACAAGAAAGTATACACTTACATGGTCTGGTTCATGTTAGATGCTCGTTCTTTAAACTATGTTTTATCTGTTTCTTTCTAAGTACCATTTTTAAGCTGGGGGGTTATTATGAAAAATTCGATATCGGATCCGAAAGGGGATTTTGCTATTATGTTTTATGAAACTAAAACGACAAAACGAAATCCGAAAATCGAATTTCAAAATCCGACTTCTATGTAGTAGACAAATTTCATTTTGTGTTATCGAATTAGTGTGTTTTGAACATTCCACAGTTTAAGGAGCCACGATTTCATTTATATTTGATCTGACAAATCATTAGTCAATTGAACCACAAGAACAAAATAAAATTTAGCAAAATTTATCATTTTGTGTTATCGAATTTATTAGTCATTAAATTCATAGTAGGAAAGGTCGCGACGGATCTGATTTTTCGATATCGAAAAAGATCCGATATCGGATTATTTCATTTAGCTCCCCTTATGAAAAGGTTAGAAATGGTGAATAAAGTGCTATGAAGCTCGCCCGGCCAATGCTAACCGCTCTTCAGTGAAACCTCTTGTTTATTACAATTTTAATGCGATATTTTTTGTTTTTATAAAGTATAATTTTCCAGTGTATAGGTTCCAGTGGTAGTTAACCCAACCACATGTGTTTTATATTACAAACAGCCAGATGTAATAAAATTGAGCAATAAATTAGAATGAAGTGGAACAAATATTGACACAGTTTTCACTATGGCAAAGTAATTTAAGGTTCAAAGCCTTCTTTAACTCTCCCACGCATCTAAAAATTATGTCAAATCGCAATTTGTAAGCGCATGTGCTAAACACTTCCCAAATCGATTATTAATGATCGATCAATAATTTATTCATATATATATTTATAAAAAATTTTACGATCAATTAACATCACAATAAAATTAGTAAAAATATTCATTCAAATAAATAGTTTCCCATTTATGTATTTATATTCGAATGAGCCAAAGAAATGATTAAACGCCTTGGCCATAAAACTATAAATCGTTTTATGATTGTAATGACAACTCACATTAATTACATACATATATTTTGATTATGTATATTAAAAATATCATCGCCTCCGCACGGATAGCCGATATACCCACCATCAAAATTACATTTTATGCTCTTAAAAACATTTTAGCAAAATCATAAGTCGGAACGCAAATACTTAGTTTAAGTCTCGCGATGGTAAAATTAATTTTCGAAACAAATATTTATTTTATATAATAAATAACGGTTTGATCGTCTTAATACTTATATACATGCATACATATGTATATACGTAGAGTGAGAAATGAATGGGACAGAAACCATACGGTGCTTATGTCGCGGATGCATATATTCTCAAGATGTCATAGATTTTGTTATTTTGTTTTTTAAATACATTTTTTAAGGTTTGAAATTCAAACTTCAATAAATGATAATAAATGACACTGAATAATATTAAGGCAACGTTTTTATGTTGTTATTTAACGGTTCGGTGATCTTGAATTTCGTATAACTCTAGTTATGTACGTATAATCCCTGCTCGAAGTTACACATTTCGATGATAGGTCTAAAACCCAAAGGTCAGCATTATATAGTTTTGTAATTTTATAAAATTATACATGAATCAAATCACGTTTCATATTCACTAAATTCTCATATTATAGTGTTATCAAAATTTGTGGATTAAGGAAAAAAAAAATATATTTAAATTTTTTCTATTATTGACAAATTATAAGTACATATTGGTTGATTGACCTAGAGTTCCATTTATATTTAAATTAGAATATTCGATTAAATGTTATCGCTTATTTGGCCAGATGCCAAATTTTATGTTTATTTCAAATTTAATTCTTGCAGAATAACATGTTTGTTGTAACAGCATTAGACAACATGACAGTGCTTAATATATAATAACATTACATTGTTAGGTTGAGCCATATGCACATATACAACTGGTTTGAGTAGTTTGAAATGATCGTCATGTCTAAGTAATGTTATTAGAAGATAGAAGATATTGCATAACTTTTCTAAATTTCTAAATATTTAGACAGGAGGATCTAGGTGAAATTTAAGTAAATAGAAATTATGTAAATAATTTAATATTTAATAGGAGATTAACACTGTCGCATAGATTGTATTTTATAAACACGAACATAGCTAAAGAAATTTAATTATCCTACATCCAGGTGGCAAAAAAGTAATGAGCATTTTTGAATCGATGTGATCGCTTATCTGAAGCGTTCGGATTGGTCCAATATTTGCAAGTATTCGAACGAAGCATTAGTTTCCGGAAAGCTACGAATAATGCTATAAATATGCCAAACTTGCAACCCAATTATAACCCTAACAGATGAAAAAGGTATAAGATAAGGTTGGGCTAAAAAAGTCCCATAGAAATACAGAAGATACTGATTTCGATTAATTGGGTTGTGGTACATAATTGTAAGAAAAATCATAATTAATGTTCATTAAAGATATTGAAGATATTGGAGCTAGGTGATAGGAAGTGATAAGTCAGATATGGTTTATTGATATGATACATTATGTATCAAGTTGTTCTATCCATATATACGATGAAGTTGAAGAGATGATTTTCCGTAATATATATATATATATATATATATATATATATATATATATATATATATATATATATATATATATATATATACATATATATATATATATATATATATATATATATATATATATATATATATATATATATATATATATATATATATATATATATATATATATATTTACATATATATATATATATATATATATTTATATATATATATATATATATATATATTTATATATATATATATATATATATATATATATATATATATATATATATATATATATATATATATATTTATCGCTTCTTATCGCTTTTCTCGGTGCTATTCCCGTTGTATCATGTGTTACTGACATATATGCCATTAAGAACAGTGGTATATTTTGATCCCAATTACGTTGGTTTCTATCCATGGTTTTCTTTAGAAATTCTTCTAACGTAGCGTTAAAACGTTCAACCAAATATTCTGACTGAGAGTGAAAAGGTATTGTTTTTATTTGATTGTTCTTATTTGATTGAAAAGATGTTGATCCCCAATAATCGACCCATTTTCTGGAATGCCACTGATTCAATTTGCGTACCCCATATCGACTAATCCAATTATGTGCCACGGCATAAGCGATTGTTGTTGTCTCTTGGTTCTACGAATTTTAATATGATCGATACATCGGGATCTTTTGATTGCTCCTTTCTGATTTCTTTGTTGATCCATTAGATGGTAACACTTGCATTAGTCTTACATCAACGACATGTTTCTTACCCTCCACTCGACCACAATGTTTGCAATCTACGAGACATGGCCGTCTTGATAGAACATCTGCATTACCGTGAACACTCCCTTTCCGATGTTGAATCGTATAATCGAAGCAACCCAATCTCTCGATCCACCGGGATATCGGTCCTTCTGGATTCTTAAACTGTAACATCCATGTTAGAGCACCATGATTTGTCCTATAAGAAATGACTGGCCATAAAGATACTTTCGGAAATGCTCTATGCTCATTATGGTCTCTATGTTCCAACAGCTCTGTCCTTGTAACACAATAATTTCGCTCCGGCTTTGACAAAACTTTCGAAAATTATGCTATAACCCGTTCTTGTCCATCTATTTCTTGAGGCAAAACTCGTCCAATACCATTATTACTCAAATCAGTACTCAAGATAAATCTTCGAATGGTACTGGGTATGAAAGTATTGGCGCCGCCCACAACCGCTTCTTCAACTCGTAGAACGCTTCTCCATGTTGCTTATTCCATTGAAATGGGTTATTTTTTGGCGTTTATTCACGTAAACTTCTCGCAACGTCAGCAAACCGGTACAAATCTTCGATAGTACGTTCAAAACCCAATAAAACTTCTCAGATCGTGTAGGTTTTGGCCAATCTTTGACAGCTGAGATTTTATCCTCATCTGGATGTATACCATTCATTGAAATCGTATGTCCCAAATATTTAACTTCGTTGTGAAACAAGGCACATTTCTTTGGACTCAATTTTAACCCTGCTGAATGAATCCGTTCGAACACTGCGCTCAGGTTTTGAAGGTGTTCCTCGAAGTTTTTACACATAAAAATGATGTCATCTAGGTACACCAGAAACGTTTTCTTGATAACTGTCCTTCTTAGTGACCGAATTAAGCTTTCTATAATCGACGCAGAATCTTATGCTGCCATATTTCTTAAGTTCTAATACCACAGGTGAACTCCATCGACTAGTCGATTGCTCAATTACTCCTGCCGTTTGCACATTCATTATCATGCGAACCACTTATGATTGTTTTGCCAATGATAATCTTCTTGGTACTTCTCGAATTCTCATTGCTGTTTCCGTGTCGATCTGAAAGTTGAAATTGGTTCTACCATTATCTTCGGGGCACTACAGAAAATGGACATGTATTTTTCCAACAAAACTTTCGCTGCATGTTTATGTTCTGGACTTAGTTGTTCTGTCCAGTTCTGTGTCAATTCCTCCACAATTTTATGCTGTCGGTGAGCTTTAGCCTTTACAATCGGATTCGTTTCTTCACAATTGATTATAGTGGATTTTTCTTTGCATTTACCGATAATAGTCCTCTTTTTAATAGTTTTTGTATTGTCTGATAAGTTGAGAAATGGGACTCTATTGTCATGATCCGGTCTAACTTATGCTTTTCCAAGCATTATTTCTCGTACTTGTTGTTCTTCGTTACTGGCTAACAATATATATATATATATATATATATATATATATATATATATATATATATATATATATATATATATATATATATATATATATATATATATTTATATATATATATATATATATATATATATATATATATATATATATATATATATATATATATATATATATATATATATATATATATATGTAAATATATATATATATATATATATATATATATATATATATATATATATATATATATATATATATATATATATATAAATATATATATATATATATATATATATATATATATATATATATATATATATATACAGTGCTGGGAAAAAAAAATTGGGCAAACAAATTTATTGCAAATTGGAGTCTTTTTTTGCTAAAATTACAAAACTTTTGAAAGCAACTTGTTTATTGTTTCATTTTAAATACATGTATGACGTAATTTTTTCAAAAAAAAAATTGACCTGCAATTTAGGGTTTGACTCTCCAATCAAGACTCCAATTTGCAATAAATTTGTTTGCCCAATTTTTTTTTCCCAGCACTGTATATATATATATATTTATATATATATATATATATATATATATATATATATATATATATATATATATATATATATATATATATATATATATATATATATATATATATATATATATATATGTATATACGTATATAAAATATGTTTGAAATTTTTCTACCTACCTCAATAATATAGGCTGTCATGGAGCAATTTTGAAACAAATAAGTAGGGCGAGTGTGGGTTAATAGTCTGCTCCCATTAATGTACCTTTATTTATTAGATTACCAGCAAATTCGGTTTAAATGTTTTAAGGTGTTTCAGTTCTTGTGTTATGTCAAGAAGTTGAATGGCTTCACTATTGTTATCTTGCTGTAATCAGTTTTCATGTTTGGGCAAATTCCTGACCATCAATCCATTTAATATTAAGCTCGTTGGGTAACTCCTCGTCGGTTACGTAGCGGTAAGTATTTGTTATTGCACGTAGGAATTTGTTTTGGCAGCGTTGAATAATTAAACGATTTGATGGTTTAGTGCAGGTGTAATTATCGATTCGTAGTTCAGACGTTTACAGTACAGACAAGCTTAGAATATATTCCTATTAGCCAGTACACCTCGCATTGTTTTATTTTAATTTGCTCTAGTTTTTGTCTAACGTTGTATTGTTCGTAGTATAGTAGTTAACGTTAGGAGATGCATCTTGGGAAATTATTAACCTGTTAAGAAATGCAAGTAGGTTGCTTTTTTGTGCCGCAACGTGTATGTTACATGTACTGAATTTAGCTCGTTAATCTTTATTTTTCAGTCCCAGATTCATTGTCTGATTTTATCGAGTGCTGCTTTGATGTCTTTACTGCTGTATTGCATCAGTGAAAGTTCGGATGAAAGTTGTTTTAGTTGTCGGTATATCGAAAGTGTAAAGTATGGGGTACCCCTGCCATGGTTGGGTAAAAGTTGGAATATGTTTCTACATGAGATACTCTAAATTTTTGTTCGGAGAGATACGATTCGAACGGTTGATAGTAATTTTGTGACACTATTTACTTATCTTGTAGATAAGACTTTCATGCCCCACTCTATCGAAGGCCTAGAAAAAATTTCTTCTCTTCCAATGCTCGTTACATTTTTGAAGTTACGCGATGAACTTGATCAATTGTCGAATGCTTATTTCTGAATCCAAACTAGAAGTCAGATATAAGAATCATAACAACTTTGAAATAGTTGGTCACAAAGTGATCGTCCTGTAATGCATTTTGCACGTCTGATTTGTCTGGTTTTTTATAAAGATTATTTGTGTAACCTTGAAATACCCAGGCTCATATGTAAGTCAAAAGTAAGAATTATATTTATATGTTAATATATTGACTGCTCTCTTTGTTACTCCTTATACAACCTTGGGGTAATTTTATCAATTCCAGGTGTCTTTTTGGGACTTAAATTCATATCTCTTTTGTGTCCAACTTCTAGTGGGGTGACACTTTAGATGTTTGATGGGGATTTATAGACTCGTTCAGTATCAATCGTTGATTGTATATCGTTTGATTTAAATACTGATGCCAAATGTTTTTTTTGTTATATTTTATTACTATTCAATCTGTTTTGGGGCTCAAGGCACTCCCAACTCTTTCGCGGTTCGCTTAGTTATGTTCTTATCTTTCGCTTTGCAGCCAAATGGAGGATGCCAAATGTTGTGCAAACAGTTATGCTTTTTCTTCATTACGTTGCACCAATTCTTCATTTATGCTCCTTGGGTGGCAGTTGGATTACTGGCCTGTTGTATCTTTTAGTAGCTTTCCAAAGAGAATATTTTTTTTCAGCTTCAAGACCCAGTCCTTTCAAATAATTTTCAGTGTAAGAGTTTTGTATTCTTTAATTAGTCGGTTAACTTTGTTATTTATCTGATTAAAATCTTTTTTGTCAATAATGTATCTGGTTATTTTTGTTTGTTTCACGCATAGAGTTAGTAAAATATTTAGCTTGTAATTACAGTTCGTGTTTAGCTTTAATACTAACTTTTAACTCAATTAAATAGTCCAGTTTCACTCTACATAATTCCAAATCAGAATATTTGTTAGTAAGGTGGAGTTCATTTTCTATTTTATGACTAGTGTACTCAGAATCATTAAGACCAGTGTGTGATCAGAAGTAAAATTGGTAATGTCGTCGACTTGAATGTAATTTGAGGTTATTACTTTCGAGATATAAAAGTCCTTTAAATGAGGAATTTTGTTCATGTCTGTAGACCAATAGGTTGGTTTACGCGATGAGTGATATTCACAACCTAACATTTCTAATCCACTCAGAAATTCTTTTCCTTTTCCTAGTGTTCCTCCTATAATAAACCTTCGTTTATTAAAAATGTTAACATATTAATTTCTTACGATATTATGTCTTGCTGGCCCCTAAACATAGTTCCGCACCACCACATTTTACCGGTTAATGGTTATTACAGTACTTTGCATAAACGGGTCCCTCATTTATTCTTGTTGGAAATGTAGAATATTTTGTTTGATTAAGATTGCTGCCCCCTCGAGCACGACCACTGGGATGCATAGTGTCCAATAGTCTCTTTAACTGTAATTTTGATAAAGTTTTTCTATGTAAGTGTGTCTCTGATGTTAAAACAACATCTTGGCCTCTTGCATTAAGCCCATTAGCTTTCCAGGCAATTATACGTAGAAATGTTGCAGTCATTTACTTTTTATGATTTTGCGGTTTGTTTTGTGGCTTGGAATTGTCTTCCATAGTTTATCCATCCTTTTAGTAATCTGGTTAAAATATAATCTCATTTCTGCCTGAAATTCGGTGATCATCTTCCTAATAATATAAATGGTTGGCTCGTTCACCGCAGGTTTCTGCCTAATTTCTTGATATAGATTGAGGTTTTATTCGCTTGGGCTTAGAAAATCCTCTCTCTAATAGTATCATATTGTTGATTTGGCTTTTGCTGTAGGCGCTCTTCTATTGTTGATTTTGCTGTGGTAGTTGCGTATTTAAGCTTTTGTGATATACCTGGCATCCTTTGTGCCGGATGACCTTTTTCTCCACACAGTGCACAAGTTGATATAATATTTCGTGGCTTTTGATATTGATTAGTTTGATGGCTCTTTGCACTTTTGGCACATTTGACTTGCCAATTGCAGAAGTTCTTCGTGTGTCCTAACTGTTGACTATGATAGTACACTGAGGTATACTTATTACCTTTTAAGGTGGTTCAATGGTCACTTTTCTATATAGCATGTTCTTGATCTCGTATATGCCCCTATTGTTGTCGGCCTGAAACAGGTCCGCAAAAGACAATAGGAAATGTCTAATAATTTTCTCTTTATTAATTTTGGACTTTTTATGAATGTTGAAAATGTTGGTTAGTTTATGGCCATGGTCCTCGTTCGTCGCTTTGATCTATTCGTGATTGGTTGCCGACGGTAAACCTCATATTACAACTCTGTACCATCTGTCACTTTTATGAGCTGATATGTTTAGAATTTTAAATAAAGTGTACTATCAAAAACTATAAATATACAAAGACTTCCCATAATAACATAAAAAAGTATACATTTTCAAATTGATGTTTTACAGTGCAACTTCTAAAACGAAAAAATTTTAAAATCAGAAACAAATGCATACAATTATTTTACTATTATAACAAGGTTTGGATTTCAGGCTTCTTTGATGCGATCGTACCCAAAATAAAATTGGTCGTACCCAAAATAATTTACTCGTATTTTGTATGAAATGGAAAGTCTTTGTATTTTATATAGTCTTTGGTACTATCCTTGTTATTGGATTCAGTTAGTTTTAGGTCGCTAAGTAGTTTCCTAATTTTAAGGTAGCCATTTTCAGACTGCGTTGTAATTTTGATATCGTTGTTGGATATTGCTTTACACTGAGCAGGTTTTTCTGTCACTGATAATACTTTAGCTCGAAGTATATTAATATTTATAATACAATGTAAATTATAAAGTTAAAAGGGCACTTCCAAAGAGTTGGGTTTGAGATTAACTCGTTTGATGCATTCTTCATAGCTCTATATCAGCCTATAGCACTGACATGGCAGATGGGAACGCCCATTAATTCTTAACTCCAACGGGTCGTAGATATGCTCATTCACACCACTGGTCGTAATCAGATTGTGAAAAGTCCCTTTTACATCATTGCCCTATATGGATTCGAACCCGGTATCACCCGTTCCAATTATTGCCGCAGCTTTACCCACTGCGTTATTTGGTCGATAGAAATGTTATTTTACAGAATTCGCAAAATTTTGGACACCTTATTTTTCGACAACCATTGAAAATTGATAATTTAGCACCACACGAAGGAGTTAAATTTATCTAAATATATTTTGAAAACTATAAGAATGGTAATGTGGAATGCTAACAGACTAAAGGACCGCATACCAGAATTAGAAGTATTTTTAAATTCGGAGAAAATAAACATATGTTTAGTTTCGGAAAGTCATTTTACCAAAAAGTCATTCGTAAAAATTCGAGGTTTTCTTTGTTATCATGCCATCCATCCAGCAGAAAAGGTGAGAGGATGATCTGTCATATTTATTAAAGAAAACCTGAAACATTATGAATCACTTAAAGAAGCCAAAATGCAAGTAGTTGGAATAACAGTGCAAATAACTAATAATCAGGAGTACAATATAGCATCAATATATTGTCCACCTCGACATAAGCTAGAAAAAGATGATTATATCTCATTGTTTAAAATATTGCGACATCAATTCATCATTGGGGGTGATTTTAACGCCAAAAATACATACTGGGGCTCAAGAGTATTATCATCCAAAGGAAAACAATTATTTAAGGCTGCACAAACGTAGTTAAACACCAGTTCCATTCTGGTGGTAACCCAACGTACTGGCCCACAGATAATAACAATATACCGGATCTCATAGATTTTTATGTGACAAAAGGGATATCTAACAATTAAATACTTATTGAAGATCGTGATAATCTTTCATCTGATCATACACCAGTGTTAATGACCATAAGTGCCACAGTAATCAAAAGACCATACAGCGCACGATTAACAAACCCTCAAACTAAGTGGGACAACAAACTTTCGGAAACTGATTGAAGACAACACAAACCTAGCAGTACCTATAAAAAGACCTCAGCATCTGGAGCATGAGCTGGAGCTGCTCATAAACAATATACAACAGGCTGCATGGGAAAGTACACCAACACCTAGAAATTTAATACGCAAAAGTACTATTTATCCTACCGAGATTAGGGAACTAATCAAAGCAAAAAGAAAGGCAATAAAAACCTGGCAAAGTAATCGATCCTCACAAAGTAAAAAATTGCTTAACTACCTCTGCAATAAACTAAAAATTTTAATTAGAGAAATTAAAAATGAATCAGTAAACAAATATTTAAAGAATCTTACTGGTTAAAAGGACACTAAGTATTCCCTATGGAGATAAACGAAAATGCTTAAGAGACCAAAGATGCAACTACCCCCAATCAAATACGATGACGGGTCGTGGGCCAAAAGTGCTAAGCAAAGAGCAGACTTATTTGCAGAACATCTTGAACGCATACTTCAGCGGCTCCCGAGACAAACAGCAGAAGAAAATATAGCTTCAGCTCCAAAAAGCGAATTGAAGGGCATTTGACCATAAAATAACCAAAACTAAAAAAGGCAATCATAATAACAACCTAAGCGCAAAAAAGAGTCCCGGTTATGATCTAATTACGGGGCAGATTGTTAAAGAATTGCCCAAAAAGGACTTGCAAAAACTGCTTCATATTATAAATGCTGTACTCAGACTGAAACATTTCCCATCTCAATGGAAGGTGGCCGAGGCAATTATACCTAAGTCAAACAAGCCACCCAACAATAAAAACTCATATAGACCAATTTCAAAGCTATTCGAAAAATTATTTCTTAAGAGGCTGAAAGAAATTTAATCCCATCCCACCAATTTGGATTCAGAGAAAACCGCTCAACTGTTCAACAGCTGCACAGAATTACAAACATAATCGAAGAAGTGCTAGAGCGGACGCAGGTTTGTTCGACTATTTTCTTGCATGTAGCCCAAGCCTTTTATAAAGTATGGCATCAAGACTAAGAATATAAATTGAACCGTGATCTTCCCAAACAATTCTATTTGGTATTGAAATTGTATAACGCCGTTCGACACTTTCGTGTTAAATATGAAAAGACGAATACTCAGAGTTTAAGAAAATATCACCAGGAGTACCGTAAGGAAGTGTGCTGGACCAATATTATATAATCAATATACTAGAGATATGCCAGTTATTGACAATACAACTATAGTAACATTTGCTGATGATACTGCAGTTGTAGCAGTTGGAAAAGATGTGAAAGAGGCGAGTAATAAACTGCAGAAAACCACTGATACGTTATGTCACTGGACAAAAAAATGGAGAATTAAACTGAATAAATCAAAATCTGTTCATATTAATTTTACTAACAGGAAAGTTAAACGGATACCCATTCGTATTAACTCTCAAGTTATTCCTAATGCAAACACAGCTAATGAGCTAAATATCTTGTTTTTTTTATAAATATGTTCTTTATTTGTGCTAATGATAGTTTACAAATTACAATGAGTAAAGAATATTATAAAAAATCTCATGATCTTTAACTATTTTTGCTTACTAATGTTCCGTTAGAAGCTCAAGTAATATCTTTCTTAATTAATTAATATTTTGTGATATTTTGCCTATTGTAACAATTTGTGAGCTTTCTAAACTCATTAAATATAATAATGTATGGGCATAAAAAATAGCGGTAAAAATTTACCCTTATCATTTTTTGTTAATTTAATTACTTATACAAACTTAGTCTAAAAAAATTAATTAAAAAGAAAAATGTAAGATGAATTTTTCACGTAATTGTCATCTTTGCAACCACCAGTATTTCGCTTTTTACGTAATGTTGTTGTTTTCAATTTTTTGAATGTAATGTTGAATCGAAAATTGCCGTTGACATTCCTGAATTTCGCCGAGTTGAAACCTTTCTCATTTGGTCGTCTTTTAACATGATATATTATGGGTAATTGCTGATCATCTTTTATGAGTCTTTTTTATCTAGGTATTAGAAGGCTTCCGGTCCTGGTATGTTATTGATTTCTATACTTTTTTCTATTATCTTATCGCCGGTATAATTAAGTCCAAACGTTACGGAATTTTCGCAATTTATTGTTGCCCTGTTAATGTGGTTCCTTATTAATTTGATAATGTGGATGTCAATTCGATCGGTTCTGAATTTCTCATATTGGGTTCGATTGGAAATATAGTGGCGATACCCGGTTTCTGTTTTTCGGTGTTGTCCTGTGCAAAAGCGGATGCACTTTCTCTCAAAGATGCGTAATCGCTCCATGTAACTATCGTTGCAATTAAACCATACCGGGCAACCATAGGCTATAATTGGTCTAATCATGCGGTTTGATAGCATAATCTCTTTACTTGCGGCTCAATAAATCTAGAAAAGAAAATTGCTTTATTAGTAATGATGGCATTTCTGGCCTTTTGTAATTGAAGATTTAAATGTTCCGTTAGGTAGCAAAACTGATCGATGTAGTTTCCCAGATATTTCACTAAGTTTTTTTATACAATATTCGTGTTCTGTAGTTTTATCTTTAGGTTTTTTCGGTTTTTCCTAGTATCGTTATTTGCGAACTTATATGGTTTTCTAAATAAAATCGTTTCGCATTTGGCAGCGTTCACTTTGATCCTCCATGTATGCAAAAAAATAACTTGTAAAATCAGTTGTTGTTTAAAGATTTTCTTGTATTTTCCATATTTTTGGGTCCATGCTGAATATTACGATGTCATCAGCATAGGTGATTGAGTGAACGCTTGTTGAATCGTTGTATACTTTAAATGTTTTTGTTGATGATTCGATTCCATTCGTGGTGATGAATTTTCTGTTGAACAGCATGTCTAGTAATATGTAGATTAGGTTTATGTCAAATTTCATTTTATTTAGTTTAAAGATTAATCCATCTAGCCAGACAGATTCGAAAGCTTTCTCCATGTCAACGAAAACAGCGCCCGTTTTGTTGTTCAGTTGGCTGCATATGTGCGATGTTAGGTTGGTTATGGCGTGGATCGTAGTATGGTTATGTCGGAATCCGAACTGGTTGTCGGGTATTAGTTGGTTTGCAATTGTATGATTATAGATTTGGTTATCTATTATTAATTCATATACTTTGCCTAAATGTGACAATAATCTGATCGGTCTATAATTTGTTGGTTTGACTGCATTTTTGTCTTTTTTTTAATTTGAAATATTCTCGCCTGTTTCCAGCAATTCGGGAAGGTTCGATTGTTTTGGAGGTGATTGAATATAGTACAAATTTCTGATATTATAGGCTCTGGTAAATATTTTAGGATGATACTGGGTATTTTATCTATGCCGAAATATTTTTTCCTGTTTGAGCATGCCAGTATTTTTTTTTAGTTCTTCGATTGTTATAAAATAGATTTGCTGAGACGGGTGTAGTTTGTCAGCTCTATTAACTGTACTAAATGACCTCTTCATAACGTCGCTAGCTAGCTCGGTGGAATGTTGATGTTTTATTTGTTGTACAGATTTAGATATAATTTCTTCATTTCTTGTTTTGCCTAGCATAGGATTGGTGATTGTGTGCTTCTCTATGGAGTGTCCAACAATATTTAAGTTATTGTTGACGTTTGAACAACTATAATTTTGACCCGACTTTGGCATATTATTCCAATCAATATTTAACTCAGTCATATTGTTTGCATCATTTTCATTTATTTCCATAAAGGCTTAGTGCTTGGTTTACTACTCTCCTTCGTAGTATCTTGACATCTTTAAACATGTTTGGCCCCGGTCTAATCGCTTCTAATTTATCTTTCCATGTTTTATTGATTTGTAACTTTATGTTTTGTTTGATGAGCTCGTTGGTCCTTTTGATTTCCGCTTTCAGTATGTTTATTTGTTGTGATTTGTTCCTTCCAGCACGTTTTAGATTTTTAATCGTGGTCATTATGTATTTTTTATGTTTAAATAGTTTTTCGATTATAGTATTAGATAAAAATTATAGTATTAGAGAAAAATTATACTTAATTTATACACTGTTCAATTTCTGCATTTGTGAGGTTTCTATCTTTTGGTGTGATGCACGATTGGTTGTTCTTACGTAGTTGATTTTTGTAAGATTTTTCCAATCGATTCTTCCATGTATCCCGATTTGTATTTGTAAATTGGTATATTTGCTGGTGTGTTGTGTCATTCTGGCTATTCTCCAGCTTCAGAGCCTCTATTTCGATTGCCTTATGATCGCTTTCAAAGTGATGTGTGTGTATTTCCCCTCTATTGTTGGTCACTATACTGTTAGCCAAATACCTACGATTGCGAGATCTAAGTAACTATTGGCTGCTGGGAAAGTTGGTGTTGAGGGTTTATAAATTTGAGATCTGTAGGTGATACTATTATTTTGCTACCAACGAAAAAGCCGTATTCCTTTATTATTGTTAGTGCTGTTACCCCAAGAAGTGTTTCTAGCGTTTAAATCTCCCGCGATAATAAAATAGTTATTTAGGTTGATTCAGTTTAGTTCGTCAAAAATTTGGTTCCAATCTATTTCAAACTGTCGATCCGTAAGAATGTTATTGTTGCCGGAGCAATAAATTGCAATTATGTAGAGGTATTGATTATGTTTCATGTTGAGCTTTATTATTGTGGTTTCAATACCGACACTATTTTGTTGTTTGCTGATTTTTATTACCGTTCCCCTTCCGTGTAGATTTGATGGTCGATCTAGCCTTATTATATTTTAGTGTTTAAATTCCAAATGGTGTTTTTGATGTTATTTTGTTTCACTAAGTAGTAAGATATCCGGTTCATGTGTGTTTGTAAAATTTAGTAGATTTAATCGCCTAGTGATGCTGACGATTGAGTTAACGTTTAGTGCCATTATTTTGAGGCTTTTCATTATCTGTTGAGCATACTTAATAGTTGTGAAATTTGTTCACTTTGTTGTTGGATTATGATTGCCACTTTATCGACTTTCTCTGATAGTTTTTGGATTGTTTGTCAGTTGTGGAGTACTGTTTTGATTTACTGCATCTGCGTATGAACCATATTGTTGTTATGGTGTGTTCTTTATTAGTGGTATCGTTGTTTTGGTTGTTGTTATTAAACTGAATGAATCAAAATCTGTTCATATTAATTGTACTAACAGGAAAGTTAAACGGAAACCAATTCGTATTAACTGTCAAGTTATTCCTAAGGCAAACCCAGCTAAATATCTTGGTATGACCCTTGATGTTAAGCTTAAATGGAAAGAGCATCTTAAGACAAAAGTAGCGGAGGGTAACATTAAATACAAAAAAAAATAATGGCTCTTAAGACGAGGATCTGAGCTTACACTGCATACCAGTTTAGACTATGGGGCTGCACTAAGAATACAAATATAAAAATGATACAAACATTCCAAAATAAGGTTCTACGGAACATGGTGAATGCTCCGTGGTACATTAAAAACGCCAACCTTCACAGGGATCTAAAAGTGGAAACATGTGAAACGCCTGGCTCACCATCAAAATGATGAGATACGTTACATGTTATTGAATAGAGACTCATTAAGACGGCTACAAAGTATAAAACCGTTAGACTTGGAAGATTAAAATTAGAATGGTAAAATTGACTGCTGTTGTGATGTTTTATTGGGACTAACCAATGGGTTATAAGCCCTCCAACCTTGTATTCACCTATGATAGTTAAATTACTAGATGATTTGTAAATATCAGTTGTCATAAATATAAAAATAAAAAAAATATAAGATAGATAAGTGGGAGTCTGTAGACCAACATTTTTCAAATGAATAATATAAAGATGTATTCATTTCTCATAGCCCCATCTGACCATCATCATTAATATTATTATTAATTTGAATAAAGTGGTTGGGTCTATTCTATATATTTGTGTACTCACGCGCGCGCTTGTCTACATATTTCTGTCGCGAGTTCATTATTGACACATTCAACAATTTTTAATTTATTTATGAATTTAATTTTTGGAATATTAAAAATTAGAAAAATGAAGAGGCTGTGTTTGTGCCTGCATTCAGTTGTAATTAGAAAGTAGAACAAAAGATCTAGTCAACGAATATTGTTAATTAGTTAACTATTATTTAAAAAGAAGTTAATTTAAATTTTTTTTTAAGATTTTCGGTGGTAAGGGAACCAACCATCCAGCCTATCATGCGTTAACGTAAATCAATATTTTATTAAAACAAAAAATTACAAAATATCGAAATAAAAATTTGTTGTTGACGTTTTGATAATGAAGATGAATCGAATGATAATGATATGATATGATGAGAAAGTTAAGGCACCGCTCTGCTTAACAAGCCGAGTTGGGTATATGGTCACGATGTGAAGCGCGGTAAATTATTTCATATGCTAATTTCGGAGTCGAAACATTATAATTTATTAGTGATAAGTTAGAACTGTGTTTAGAAACAATAAAACACTTGTTAATCATATAATTATCACAGGTCTGAGAACGCACCCAGCTCGGTCATCATATCGGTGTATAAACAAAAAATTAATTAAATAATTAGAACAAACCAAACCGATTTTCTATTGAATTTTTTTGATTAAGCAAACGCCGGCTAAAGTTCGCAGCTTTTCAATTTCGTGTGAATTAGGAATACCTACTTTTCGTAGTACAGTATATAATAAAATATATGTGGTATAAGTTTTTTACTTTATAGAGAATTATAAACCGTTATCGTGTGTACACGCGCGAGTAGTGTTATGTGTCGCGCTTATCATATACGAGAAATCGAATTCGATAGATATCCCGCTGTATGTTTATATATATATATATATAGTACATGTGCTTGACTTTAGTACGTTCACCTAGACACTAACACACCTCTATTGTTTACTTTAGTCTATAATATTTATATACTTAATTTCTAATTAATTAATTAATTAGCAAACGTGATTCTATGTGGGATTTGACAAGTTTAGGTCGGTTTCGCGTATAGATAAGATAGGGTTTTTATTTAATTTTAATGACTTTTGTATATACCCGGAACAACATGAATTTGGATTTTTGTGCAAATTTTAGACGATTCATTGTAATAAACGAAATTGTTTATAAAATAATTCACGTTTTCAGATTTTATGTATTTAGCATTATTATAGTTCCTGAATCATAAATCAGTTCACATTATGATTCAAATTATCCGTCGATTAGATTTAGTTGGTACCCTTATAAAGTTCGTTTGTCTAAATTTTAAAGAAATAAATTAAAATAAATTTCAACACTATAATCAAGATATAACCATATAACAACAATCTCATAACCGTAAAGCAGATTATCCACGAACATTATTGTATATCACCGCGGTCCCACAGTATAATAAAATTATTATGACCGAATTTTCGAGAGTGTTTATTACAGTGATTATTATTATTATTACTATCATTATCGTTAGCGATTCATACCAAATATAATATTATTATATTATATGGTTTGGTCGTCGAAAATTTCACAAAATATTTAAAACATATTGTAATGCACATGCACAACAATAATGTTTGCACAATGGGAGACTTTAGTATTTTATTCATAAATGCAACAGAAAGAATTCATCCATAAATATTTTTATTTCATCTTAAAATTTAAGAAAAAATAACATTTAAATTTTAAATTGAAGGAATAATTTAATTTCTACATGAAATAAAATTTTTAATGAAAATTAATAGGTATTTTATGTCGTACAAAATGACAGCATCATTTGGTATTGATTTTGCGACATTTTTAGTGAAACTAAATCGGGTAGCTCGATCTACCCGAGATTTTATAGAAAATAGATTAAAACAAGTTGTCGTCAACTCCAAAAAATAACATCTCAGTATTTTGAAATATTTAAGGGCCATCAAAATTCACAAAGTCAAGGTTAACTTGGTCCCCACCATCTTACATATGCTTTATTTCCTGAAGCAAAAATATCTTCATTTTGTGAATCTACTTTAAAAAAATATTTTAATTATTTCATTTTATTCAAAACAATTGCCGCAACCGAGTCTCAAATGATAGTATATCTGAATTTATTTTAAAATATTATTGTTAAATAAAATTCTTCAAAAACCAGATAGTATCAATATTCTTATTATACAGCCGGTTTTCGAATAATTAAATTTAAATTGTTAGTATGGCAAACTTCTGACACGTACACGCGTTAATTGTTTACAACAGATTTTCACTATCCGAACTCTGCTCGATGTTTTTTTTACGTTTGTACAGGGTGGCTGAGACCAAATGTTACTAACTTCACTCTGCTGTCATTTGTGTAGTTGTCATTTTTCGCGCGTCAATTTTTTGACAGATTGAAGTTTGGTTAGTTGTTTATATGTGGTCAATAAATAATTGTTCTAAATTAATTAATAGTGTAATTGCACTGTATTTGGGTGGAAATTCACAATCAGCAATAGTTCGTCAGCTCCAGCATTTGAATGTGAATAAAATGTTTGTGTATCGAACCATAACTCGATACAACGAAACTGGTAGCATCGCTAAACGCAACAGAGGCGGTCCTAAAAAGACAGCAACATCATACGAAATGATACGAAAGGTAAAGAAACAAATCCAACGAACGAAATGATACGAAAGGTAAAGAAACAAATCCAACGAAATCCTCGTCAAAGTGCCAATCAATTAGCCGCTCGTCTACATGTTTCACGATACAGCATTCAAACCATATTGAAAAATAAACTACACTTGGAGCCCTACAAGATACAAAAAGTTCAAGATCTTACGGAGGCACAAAAAAAGTTAGGCTTGAAAGAACACGAGCATTGAAGGCCTTGGCCGAACGTGATGAGATTCCAAAAATTGTCTTTTCTGATGAGAAAATTTTCACCATTCAACAGTATGTGAATAAACAAAATGATCGTGTTTGGTTAGAGCACAAGTCCAACGATAATTTGGACACAAGAGTTGCCATGCGCAAGCAATCACCAGCTTATGTTATGGTTTGGGCTGCAGTTATTGCAGATGGACGCACTCCTCTGGTTTTCATCGAACATGGAGTCAAGGTAAACCAAGAGATGTACCGCGAAAAGATCCTAAACGATGCTTTGATACCTTGGGCACGTAAGCACTTTGGTACGACCGTTGGACATTCCAACAGGACTCAGCACCGTCACACAAAGCTCGAGCGACACAGCAATTTTTACAAAATTGCGTTCCGCGGCTGATTTCATCGAAATAATGGCCACCATATTCACCAGACTTGAATCCCATGGATTTCTCCATATGGTCTATTTTGGAGAGTAAGGTGTCCACTAAAAAATACGAAAGTGTTGATGCATTCAAGTCAGCTCTTGTTTGAGAATGGATTAAATTTCCGCAAGCCCACGTACGGTCAGCATGCAATGCTAGCTATGGAAGACTGAATAAAATAATCAGAGCCAAAGGAGGTTATATCGAGCAGTAACATGTTTTTCATAAAATGTAATATGTTTTCAACATATTCCACGAAATTTCAATAAAAAATAATCAAAATTAAAAAAATTACAGCGTTTTCATTTGGTAACACTTGGTCTCAGCCACCCTGTATATTAAAAATAATAATATATTTTAATATAATAATATTTTATATTATCAATAATAATTTTATTTAATTTATGTCTTTTTTTTAATATGGAATTTGAAATCAGACAAATTTCATTAATTGATTGATGGAGAAGTCTCCACTTTATTCTGTATCTCCTATTTTAGTAGCATAAAGTGTACACTATATAGGCAGGGCCATCTTACTCTGAGGGGAACTACATTTTTCATATCTTCCATGATTAACCAAGTTGTTTAGCTACTACTATAGCATTGTTCTCCTCCATGCCATCGCTGGTACTCCTTCTTTCCTTTTTCCTTGTGACTTCCAGTCCAATGATATCTTACTTTATCACTTGGTGATTTCTTCAGTGTATGGCCAATCCATTTTCACTTTCATCTCTTTATTTCAGTTTCTATATCTATCTATCTGACTTTCTTTCTACCTTTGTGTAGCCAAGGTATTCAAATTTATTTAACATCAATTTGTACATTGTTGATGTGCATTGGTGTGGTTGTATTTGTGTTGAGTCTTTGTTTTTCTGGTGGTTATGTTGTAACCAACATCGTTAGCTACATCTGATAGCTGTTGTATTTTTTGCTGAATGTTTAGTGTTTACTGATGTATGTCATATGCATATCTCAGATCATTGAATATACCTGTTAATCTCCATTGTATGCCACTAGGACACGTGATGGCAATTGAATCCGTATTACATTATCCATTAAGATCAGAAACAGCATTGGTATCCCATGTCATGTACCCATTCTTATCAGATCTTATATTGCGTTTCTATATAACATTGTCGGCCATGATCGTATAAAAACTGTACGATATCGTATTGCGCAATAAGGGAAATTTTTCATCGTATCGTAGCACTCGAATTTTAGAAATTATCCGTTTTCGTATTCAAAAATTCCAATTACACGTATTCGTACAATTATTGTACGAACTTGTATTCAGAAATAGGGGCCCTGGGGCCCTATTATGAAACCGTATGCGATCTGCCGCTTGTGTTTGTATTATGAAATACGACTATCGCTATTAACCTAAAATTAATTGAATGTAACGAATATTAATTTCTTTGAAGACATGCAACAAAAATTTATTGATTACTTCAGTTAACGCAAATCACGCCGGCCGTTCACATGATTCATTTATATGGTCTATCAGCGCAGTTAGAACGTTCTTAGAAGATAAAAATCGAAATGGCGATAGATCATCATGGGTATTAGGTATAAACAATACAATCTCATGTGTTTCATTGCACACATGTATATAACATATATTTTACTATATAAAATAAGGTGATTCATTTCCCCTGGAACCATGGTTGATGACTCCTTACCGAAACGCCGTGGAAGGAACGAATGAGGCAAAATTTAATGAAATTCATTCCAAATGTAGAGTAACCATCGAGCGTTGTTTCATTTCAAATGTAGAGTAACCATCGTTTTAGGTGCTTGTTGAGTGCAAGACAACTGAATTATCAACCGAGAAAAGCAGCTCAAATTATCAATGTAGCATGCATGTTACACAATATATGTATAAGCAAAAATGTGGATTTTGACGAAGCTCTATTTCTTACAGAGGAGAATCACTTTGTTGTTGCCGATTCAAACACATCACCGAACAATCTCCTAAGAGAAGGAAAAATAATTAGGAACAGAATAAAATATATCTTGTAATTTTAATTCAAAGATTTATTATTAATAAAACAAATAATATCACATTTTCATAAGAAATAATTCATTTTTAAAATTTAATAAAAAGTCTTAAAATATCACATCACATATAATATCACATTGTGTATATAGGTTTAGGTATACTCGTATTAATATTCTAAATTTTTCTTCTCTTGCTCAATTTGTAGTATTTGTGCCTTTATTTCCAGCTTTTTTTGCAACAATTTTCGGTTTTCTAAACGATCTCGGTTCTCGTCTTGATGCATTTGGATTAAAAAATTAAATTTTTTGGTTTAATCCTTCTTATATCTTTAAGACATCTTAAAGTATCTTTTTGTACTTTTATCGATTCTTCATAAAATTCGCTAGATTTTTTATGAAAATCCTTTTGAGCATTCACTTGTTTTTCTATTAGTTGAATGTTTGACCGTTTTTTTTTCTTGGTGGGTGTTCGTTGTGTTAGGAAATATTTGTGTTTTGAATTCCAAAGGTGGAGGTTCCAAATCCACCCACATCTTCATTCAAATCAAGTAGTTGGATTACTTGTTCTTCTAACGATGAAAACTTTAACGTTTTATTTGGGCCGCCACCAGTTCCAGTAACCATATTTTTGTTACATTTTAACTTACCCTTTATATGATATTTATAATCTTTCCATACCTTTAAAAAAAATATACATATATTACGAGGAATGCTGCACATTAAAAGTAGTACATACCTTTTTCCAACCATCGACCGATTTAGTTGGTGGACCTTCCCCATTTAATTTATTTTTGAGATCCATCCACAGCATATTAATTTTTGACTTGTATTCCGTGGAATTCATTCGATTTTTGGCCAAATTATCATTCTGAATCATAAATTTTACGAGAATCTCAAATTGTCTTTGATTGGTAGTCCTGAAATTAAGCATTAAGAAATTTGTATTAATACATAAAGTTAGGATATAATTTATAAAAAATATGTTTGTATACTTACATTTCTAATGCACAATAATAATAAAAATTTATATTTAACTGTTATCTTATATAGATAATTATTTTTAAATATATTTTTATTTACACCCCGATTCCCTTAGTCGTGTCACCTCATTCGCCGTGACAGTTGTCGTGTCACTTCATCAATAAATTTGTATTCTGGTAGTCGATTGAAGTAACCTGATGCAACGAACGTCAATCACTGAATACTAATAATTTCTACTGAATATGTCGACTGAAATTTTCACTCGCCTATAAATGTCGTTACAAGTGACAATAAATCTTTTAAACGACTACTAGAATATAAAGTTTGTCGCTTCAACTCATGATTGACGAACAAATCGACTAAGGGAATACCAATATTTGTCTATCGCTACAAGTGACAAGTGATACGACTAAGGGAATCGGGGTGTTAATTTATTTAAAAAAAAGCAATTGAATAAAACGTAAATTTGCGATATCCGACTGCTTATGGGCATTCGCATTTGTCAAATATATTTTCGCAAAAATGCACTGTGGCGCTTTATAATATGGCGTTCGCATCCGACTTCAGGTGCATTTTTGCGAAAATATTGTTTTATAATACCAAAATGCGATATAGTATGAAAATGCGAATTCGCATTTTTTTTCATAATAGGGCCCTTGGCTTACCAGCACAATTGATGGAGAGCGCGGTGGACGTCCAAATGAGGCTGTTATTCAGAAAACATCAGCTAAAAAATTCACAAATTTGTTATAAACGATCACAAGTTGCAGGGCCACGAGCTAGCTGACATTTTAAATACATCAGATGGTAGTGTTTTAACCATTTTAAACGAATAGTTGAATGGTCAGGAGTCGATGAACCGAATCCAAAGCGAGCAAGTGATGGCGTTTTTGTTTCGGGATGCGAACAGAATAATATAATTCATCGACTACCTCTAAAAAGGAACCAACATCAACAGCGATTGTTAATCCCAGCGATTGTTAATCCCAGCGATTGTTTGGCCGAAATCACAAAAAAACAGCCACATTTGCAAAAGGAAAAAGTGTTGTTTCACCAAGACAATGCATCGTGTCACAGATCGATGAAAGCGATGCTAAAATTGAACGAATCGGGCTTCGAATTGCTAACCCACCAACCATATTCCCCAGCGATTTTTTCCTGTTTTCTCAGATCTCAAGAGAATGCTTGCTGGAAAGAAATTTAAGAAATCGTGCTATATTTTTAGATATCGTACTATAAAAGTGGTATCGAAAAGTTGGAATTGGAATACTTCAACAGTGACGCATGGACACATTTCGTGAAGCTGGCATTTGTTCGAGAGCAGTTCTGAATAATCGTATTAATTCGTTGTTCTCATCGAATAAAGTTTGTAAGCCAACGACAATGTCTCGTTCCGTGTCCTTATTAAATCGACAACGTTGATTAATTTGTTCCTCAGCATTTTCCATCAAATAAATTTGAAGAAATTTGTATTCTTCTTCTGGCAGTGGTAGTAATGATCCAGCACGATGATAAATTTGACCGTGTATTTGAAATGTATAGGCATGTAAATAATAATCCCGTACGATATTTGTTGCTCCGAATCATGTCATTTGGAAACATGAATGGTATTTTCAAATGTTTTTTAGGAAATGTTTTGATTGGGATGTTGAGCCTGATAACAACGTTAATAATGCTTCTGGTGGTAGATGTAATTCTGGTAATTTCACTTTTCCCCCCGCACAACACATTCCTAGTGTTTCATTCATAAATTTCAGAGCACCACAAAATTTACATATTTTATCCATTTTTCCAATAATAACACTCGGATGAAGACTGTTAATTACAATTTGCATCATAATGGAATGCATCAAGATTTAAATCGGTGTCTGTTGAGCCTTTAGTTATTTCTAGCACGTGCTCGAATTTTTTTTAACCTTCCTTCTCTTTCTTCTGCCGTTTCGCATGAACTGGTCCGAGCATGGCGTACTCTATCTTCTTCTTATCTTAATGCTCGTTCCTCTACTGTTCCGCATAAACGGGCTCCCAACATTGCGTACTCTTTTTTTTCTAGTCTTTTTTGTCTTTCTTCTGTTTATTCAGCAGCCCGTAATCGTTTTTTCTTTCAGGCTTCCGATGTGTCAACTTTAAATTTTTTTGGAGGCATTGTTTTTGTCCGGCGATGATATAACTATATAAAAATTAAAATTCCGAATGATTTGATTATGATAATAATTATTTGTCGGGTAGATTATTTCAATGAATTAAAAAAAAATTATAATGTAATAACGATTTTGTTTATATGGCGATAAAAGGAGGGGTCTGAATGAAAAGAGTATTTGATCGTCTTGCTCTAAATTTAAGTTTTTTTTTCTCCATCACAGCAATAATTGAAAGTGGATGGATTATCAAACGACCCACACCATACCGAATACAAGTAGCAGGCTAATGGCTGGTCAGGGAACCAAATTCACCCACAACCTGTTAACGGCTCCCATTTGTCCTACAAGTGGTATCCGCCGTTACAAAGACTAGTATCATAGTCCCCACCAGTGGAAAGTGGCTAATCTTTCTAACTTATGAGTGAATTAAATAAAGTATAGTTTGACTAAACTCTGTTCATTTTGAATTTTGATTAACGTTGGAATCGTCCCTAATTCGGATATAAACGGTTCGTAACAATATTTATAAAGCTATTAAAACTTTGTTAGTTTTTGTATACTTATCATTGTTATTTATATAATTAACTTTACTTTTATTTAATAAGGAAGTTTAATTTACCTCTAGATCACTCGCATAAGAACTGAACTACAAGGTTGTAAACAATTCGGAATACAAAGAACAGAAGTTTTCGAGTACTAGTCACTAGAGGTCATGATGTGTAAACAGGATTCATCTATTTTAGAACAATAAGCCAAATCGATCTGCAGATGATCTACTAGATGTTATCTTGATTTGGCGAAAAGCGAATGATGGTATTAAAGAACGGTGGCAGAGGGGGGAATGCGGGATTGAAAGATACTTTTAATACTGCGGCGTTTTTGTTTCGGGATGCGAACAGAATAATATAATTCATCGACTACCTCTAAAAAGGAACCAACATCAACAGCGATTGTTAATCCCAGCGATTGTTAATCCCAGCGATTGTTTGGCCGAAATCACAAAAAAACAGCCACATTTGCAAAAGGAAAAAGTGTTGTTTCACCAAGACAATGCATCGTGTCACAGATCGATGAAAGCGATGCTAAAATTGAACGAATCGGGCTTCGAATTGCTAACCCACCAACCATATTCCCCAGCGATTTTTTCCTGTTTTCTCAGATCTCAAGAGAATGCTTGCTGGAAAGAAATTTAAGAAATCGTGCTATATTTTTAGATATCGTACTATAAAAGTGGTATCGAAAAGTTGGAATTGGAATACTTCAACAGTGACGCATGGACACATTTCGTGAAGCTGGCATTTGTTCGAGAGCAGTTCTGAATAATCGTATTAATTCGTTGTTCTCATCGAATAAAGTTTGTAAGCCAACGACAATGTCTCGTTCCGTGTCCTTATTAAATCGACAACGTTGATTAATTTGTTCCTCAGCATTTTCCATCAAATAAATTTGAAGAAATTTGTATTCTTCTTCTGGCAGTGGTAGTAATGATCCAGCACGATGATAAATTTGACCGTGTATTTGAAATGTATAGGCATGTAAATAATAATCCCGTACGATATTTGTTGCTCCGAATCATGTCATTTGGAAACATGAATGGTATTTTCAAATGTTTTTTAGGAAATGTTTTGATTGGGATGTTGAGCCTGATAACAACGTTAATAATGCTTCTGGTGGTAGATGTAATTCTGGTAATTTCACTTTTCCCCCCGCACAACACATTCCTAGTGTTTCATTCATAAATTTCAGAGCACCACAAAATTTACATATTTTATCCATTTTTCCAATAATAACACTCGGATGAAGACTGTTAATTACAATTTGCATCATAATGGAATGCATCAAGATTTAAATCGGTGTCTGTTGAGCCTTTAGTTATTTCTAGCACGTGCTCGAATTTTTTTTAACCTTCCTTCTCTTTCTTCTGCCGTTTCGCATGAACTGGTCCGAGCATGGCGTACTCTATCTTCTTCTTATCTTAATGCTCGTTCCTCTACTGTTCCGCATAAACGGGCTCCCAACATTGCGTACTCTTTTTTTTCTAGTCTTTTTTGTCTTTCTTCTGTTTATTCAGCAGCCCGTAATCGTTTTTTCTTTCAGGCTTCCGATGTGTCAACTTTAAATTTTTTTGGAGGCATTGTTTTTGTCCGGCGATGATATAACTATATAAAAATTAAAATTCCGAATGATTTGATTATGATAATAATTATTTGTCGGGTAGATTATTTCAATGAATTAAAAAAAAATTATAATGTAATAACGATTTTGTTTATATGGCGATAAAAGGAGGGGTCTGAATGAAAAGAGTATTTGATCGTCTTGCTCTAAATTTAAGTTTTTTTTTCTCCATCACAGCAATAATTGAAAGTGGATGGATTATCAAACGACCCACACCATACCGAATACAAGTAGCAGGCTAATGGCTGGTCAGGGAACCAAATTCACCCACAACCTGTTAACGGCTCCCATTTGTCCTACAAGTGGTATCCGCCGTTACAAAGACTAGTATCATAGTCCCCACCAGTGGAAAGTGGCTAATCTTTCTAACTTATGAGTGAATTAAATAAAGTATAGTTTGACTAAACTCTGTTCATTTTGAATTTTGATTAACGTTGGAATCGTCCCTAATTCGGATATAAACGGTTCGTAACAATATTTATAAAGCTATTAAAACTTTGTTAGTTTTTGTATACTTATCATTGTTATTTATATAATTAACTTTACTTTTATTTAATAAGGAAGTTTAATTTACCTCTAGATCACTCGCATAAGAACTGAACTACAAGGTTGTAAACAATTCGGAATACAAAGAACAGAAGTTTTCGAGTACTAGTCACTAGAGGTCATGATGTGTAAACAGGATTCATCTATTTTAGAACAATAAGCCAAATCGATCTGCAGATGATCTACTAGATGTTATCTTGATTTGGCGAAAAGCGAATGATGGTATTAAAGAACGGTGGCAGAGGGGGGAATGCGGGATTGAAAGATACTTTTAATACTATAATAATCTTAAAATACGATCATATACAATTAATATAGAATAGAAATATATTGAAGAGAAATGAAATAAAGCATGCATCATTTACTGGAATGCAAGCATTCATTTGAAAAAAACATGGGGCCTGAAACCCAGACGCCTGTACTGGTTATACGTTTCGGTGATCAGACCCATATTCTCGTTTTAGTGACCGTAAGATTGGAGGGAAACCTATAAGTCGCCTTTAAAGACATGTTTGTCTGGTCATTGTAGAGCTATGCATACAAAACCTACTGCAGCTCTTGAGATGGCTGTTGGTCTGCTACCACTTGATCTTTGGATCAGAAGGTGCACAGCGCAAATAGACGCTCGCCTACAAAGCAGAGATAATCTATTTGGCATTTCGGGGTACTGTCAAATATGGAGGGAGGTGGTCACTATGATGGCGAAGCACATCTTCGGGAAATTATTTTGTGGAATTATCACCGAAAATCACATATGGAAAACATCCCATCTGAACTGTTTGGTGACGATATGATGAACGTTACTGTTGGATCAGTATGCTGTAATCTTGCCCGTGCCGGGTTATTCATGCAAAATCCTGAGGTCGAAATATCTATCCTCCTTGGTAGGTATGCTACTGTCTTTCATGCGGATATTGCTGTAATTTTGAAAGCAAAAATGTTTGGAAAGGAGATGAATAGCAGATATCGTCGTATCTACATCCTTTCTGACAGACTGGCTAGTCTAAAGGCGATTATTTCCAATATTTTCCCTGAATAATTATATGTTCCGAATGAAAATTCCCTGAATAATTATATGTTCCGAATGAACCTGCGAACAATGTGGTGAAGGAGAAAAAGAAACTGTTGAACACTTCTTGTGTTTCTTTTCTTGATACTCTTGTGGCGACCTACTCCGAGAAATCTTAGATTACTCGGGTGCCCCACAACTCTTAATCTAGTACTAAGGTATTATAGGTGATCAAAAATAATTAAAACAAATAAACAAAAAAAATGCATCGTCACGAAACCACACAGATATTAAACGGGTCACGAACAACACAACACACAAGAAAATCACGGGAATGAAATAAAGTAAAATAAATAAATGCGATAATAGTTATAACAGTAAATGTATATAATAAGATAAAATAAAATAAAATAAGCTTTAATCAAACAAACATAATAATAAACAAAATATTATATTATATAATAATGCCGGTTGTAGCTTCATGGTTAAGAGAGTTTCTCATCACGCCGCGGTTTCGAGTTCGATTGGGTGTAAAAACATTCGTTGGGCTGACAAACTACATTGTGTTAAAATGACACCAATAGTTAAAATGGTTTGTAAGATCTCAGTTAAGGCGCGGTAATACGCATCGTTCACGGCTTCTAAGTCATAGATTTTTTTTTATTCAGATTATATACAAAAATAAAATAAGTATTTAAAGTGACTCGTCACTCTTCCCATAGACTGCTTAGGATCACAATTTTTATTTGAGGATCAACTGACGACCTTGAGAGTACCAGATATTTAGACATCATAAGAAGAACAAACAGATTTCGGGACTGAGAGTGTATGTGTGGAAGGAGGATGTCACAATGGGCTAGTCAAACCTGAGTAACTGGGGAGCCACATTATCTTACTAAGTCTAGCTAAAATTTAGAATTTTATGGTAATATGTAAGAAACTCTAGTTTATTGCTCAACGTTTTTGCCTTCGCAATGCTTTATTGAGTGACCTAATTTTCCATTTAGCTTTGACCTAACAATTTATACACTTGATTTTGCCTCTAATAAGGTTTTCACATATGAGTCACTCGGCGACTTCATCTAACTATTTAATCTTTTGGTGTAATTATACTCGCCGTGAGCGCATGGTGCGTGAGAGTTATATATATATATATATATATATATATATATATATATATATATATATATATATATATATATATATATATATATATATATATAACTAATGGCGAGTAGTGTTAATATATTTTATTGAAACCATAGCTCTCATAAAAATAAAACGAGTAAATACCAAAGTAGTACTTGCACGACTTTAAGAGTCGCATCATGATAGAGGTATATATAGTTTCAAATCAGACAATTATTCAAAACAACATGTATTAGGATTTGAGCTGAGTTGACCCTCCTTCAACGCGCCAATATATTCATTGAAAATGCCAAATAGCCTCGATGCTTCAAAGTTTTAACACACTTAACTGGTATAAATAGGTGATAGTTTCATTGACTGACATTGTAAATACTTACTTGAACACCAGTTTTGAATTAATCCGTATAAAGTAATTAATTCATTAAAACTACATTTATTTAATTACAAAAAACGTAAATGTTAAGGAGATGATTGTAAAATCGAAAATAATTGTTAGTCGCTGTATATAAAGATGCAACTTACTACCCACATACCCAAACATGACAATACATAAATTTAATTATTGGTTCGTACCCACTGTAAAAAAAAATTATGACTACACATCTTTTCAATAACACAATAATTAACCAAAACCGAAATGCAACCAAACCTCCGATCAATTGATTTGTATGCAAGATATACAAACAATTTGTTAATAATAAAAAACTACCTCAATATAATAATTTAAGTCAAGAACTATACAAAAAGCCAACAGAATCCATTTGAGATGTTAATTTTTATAAATGTGCGCTTTCTTATAATTTATCGCAACCACCATGAAATATGCAGCTTCTTCAATTTATCGTATCGTATAAAATTATGTACCACCAAAAAACTAAATTCCATCTTCTCGAATTCGAGACCATACCAACAAAAAAAAAATTATAATAATTTAAGAAGACATCTTCTTCTCGTATATACAAATACGAGTAGATATATATGTATCTTAAATTCCCAAACAGGTTGATTTTATAATTCGATTTATTTAATTTTAATTTTTATTTAAATAATTTTATCTTGTATTTTGCTAATTAGCTTTTGACGTACAAAACAGAAAAATGTATATACGATAAATTTCATCTAAATAAAAAATATTTTTAACAGTGCAACAAAACTATAAAAAGAAAAGAATTGTACACATATGATAATAAATTAAGTTGTGAATCAAAAAGACAAGATACAAGATAAGATTTTAAATACAACATTTTATATCCAATTTTGAATCTCTTTTTTTTGAGATTGAAAAATTGTGTTTTATTAACTTGATTTGCATCTTACTGCTTATATGAGATTTTTTTCGCATTCGCTTATTTTTATCTTTTATTTCTTAATGCGTTTATTATGATGGGATAGTGGAAGCGCTGGTCATGTGCATATATGGATATAATATTATAATATTGTAATTAGACTCATAAATTATGATGATTTTATAAAATTATTTCGTATAATGTCACATTATTTTACCGTTAGGAATTACCTGTATGTACCCAAAGGTTAATTTTGTGTAGATAGAAGACCAACAGTACTTTGATTAAAAAGATCACTTTTTTTAATTAAGATAAAGGGATCAGAATTGATAGTATAGACTCTGTGCTGGTGTATAAACCAGTGCAGGTTGTTTCTTTCAAAATCTAGAAATAGTAATATGGTATATCCTAGTTAATCACAATTTCTGTCAAGATCAACTTCTTCCAATTACGGCCATAGAAATCTTCGATCTATCCGATCGACCGTTGGTTATCATCGATCTATACCGATCTGCATTAGTGTTTCCGGCTTCATTTCGAAAAAAATACGGATCGATGATTCCACCAGACCAGAAACCACACCAAACCGTTAATTTAGGTGAATGTAATGATTTTTCATGAATAATTTTAATAATGCAATTGAAAAGTTGCAATTGGAGAACGATTATTTTGATAATAAAACTGAATAATTGGTAAATGTTGTTCTTGCGTATATCTCATGATGAAATTGTAAACATTACTGAATGCAATGAAACAAAAACTGACAGATCATGACATACTACAAATGGCCGAAACGTCACCTAAAAATCCTATTGGAAAACCCGATATTTACGTCATTGGCGACTTGCATTAAATAATGGGTTTTGTAAAGCCTGCAAGCTTTAATTTAACTTGCTTACTTTAATCAAAGGGGTGGTTCACTAGGTTAAATATATATTGGATTGTTTAGTAATGTTGTATGTTACTAGAGTAAACTTTTAATTTAAATTAAACTCCTTTAAATTAAACGGTATTAAATTTTGCCAAATTTATTATTTTGTTGTGAATTACAATTGTTCCGGTTAGAGATGGAATATTTTCATGTGGCCATCGCGGTTGGCCTTACATAACCCGATTCGGCAAATTGACATCACCATTTCGGCTAATTAAACGGCATCAAACGTGGTAAGACCACATGTGGGGTTTTTTAGCCCCAAATACGGCAATTTTGCTTATTAACGTTCCCACCAAGACGAAAATGAGCTTGATGGCTTTTAAAATGTATCTTGGTGGCTTTTCGCAAAATTCGACGTAAACTGGTGCGTAAAACGTTCATTTCTTGATAACGATGACGAGTTGATGTTAATGGATTCCAACGCACACTTTCAGCCACAGCTTCGATATTTTTGGGTGTACGCACTGTACGAGTATCAACAATGAAACCAGTTTCATGAACTTTAACAATAAGCTTGCTTATACCGGACACTGTTGGTCTTTTTCTGCGACTAAATTTTGCACGACATTTTCGTATGCAATTTCCGACCAATTGTCTTTGTTTTGTAAATGAATTTCCAATTAATTCCAACGTTGCTTAAGCGTAAATCGATTCATTTCGTTCATTGTAAATAATATACTGAATTTTGTGACAGAATACAATGACATAAGTATTGCCAGATTCGAAATAACCGGTGGTTTAAATTTAAACCGATGGATGACCCAATTTATTGACTTATATGTTTTTCTTAATGTTCAAGTTTAGGTATAGGTGCATCATATAATTTATGAAATCTCGAGATGAATTTGGCTTTTGCTCTTGAATTGCTAGAGTTGTGTGTGATGTGTTGGTATGGAGGCCATTTTATTGGATGCATGGGTTTTGATTAAGTAGGGTTAGTGTAGTGTCGAGGTTGTTGCCTCTATCTAGTAGGGGAGATGTCTGGAGTGGTGAATAAGAAATTTTTAGGTTTACGTTTAAATAGTGAGAATCCATGTATGGTTGATGTGTATTGGGGGATGCTGATTTAAATTAGTTAATTTTGCTATTCTTAGCAAGTTTGACTGATTTGAGCCTGTTTGTACTTCAGTGTATGTTTTTTTATCAATGGTTTTTGTTGTCTTGAATTGAGAGTTTTTGTTACCGTTGCCTCTCGGAGGTTTCTTTTGCTGGATCAGGATGATCATTTCGTGTACAGTGTTCATCATATTTATGTTGAATACATGTGTCTTACCATATGTTTTCTGCATAGATGTACTCTTTATGACTTTGATGGTTGTGAAGCGGAGGTCGGATCTATGTCGAGTTTAGCCAAAACTAGTTAGGAATAGATGACAAGTGGCTGGAGTTTAGAGTTTTATATTCAGTTAAGTACATTAGTATTGTATTGCCGTGGAATCTAACTTTAATTTTATTAAAATTAAATATTAAATTAATTAATTAAATTAATAGCTACAGATACCTGAGAGACAAGTTAATCAATTTATTTCAGAAATTTAATTGTATTAATGTTTTAATTTTATCTAAAAGGATGAGTACAGATATGTGTGGTGAAGTGGATTGTGATAATCTTGTGCTAACAGCGTAGTTAAGTAATGATTTTCCAAGTGTCTGTAACTGGGTCGTTCTTTCTTTACTAACATATACCTTCTTATCTTTATCTATCGTTTTATGTCAACGGCTGTATGAATATACGCGGCGTTATCCGGGAATATTGCCTAGCGCTTGATCCTACAGTCCTATCAATCAATCGAGATATATAATAAAAAATTATCACCGGTAAATGTTTTGTTGAGCTTATACTTATTGGCAAAATCATTTTCTTGGCAAATAAGCTTTATGACAAATAAACCAAATATTTACATTCTGGATGATCCTGCCAGTAGTTATGTGCTTGTCTCAAAGATTAAGCCTTTCATGTCGAAGGACACACTCTCGAATAGTGATACCGCAAAAGACTTAGTAAATCAGTTATAATTTAGTAGATTGTATACATAGTTACATGAATAACTGTCGTAATTCTAGAGCTAATACATGTAAATAATCACGGACTGGAAGGAACATGTGTTTTTATTAGATTAAAATAAAACGATACATTAAAGTATATTTATATGGTTCAGTACCGGCGATAGATCTTGCAAAGGTCTGCTCTATCAACTATTGGTAACGGGAAATCTAGATTCGATTCCGGAGAGGAAGCCTGCAAAACTAACTACCACTTCTTAGAAAGGCAGCTGACACGTCAATTACCCAATCCCATACAGGACTCAATCCGAGGCCATAAAATTGGAATTAGTACATCCTAAACCCTTTAACAAAGAAACCCTTTAGCATAGCTGAAATATCGTATATTAAAGTTGGTTTGTACATCATCTTGATGCTATGACGTATTACTGTAGTGGTTTAAACGTATAAGTTTATCCACGTAATAAATCTAAGTTAGCACTCTTTACTGGTCTAGAACAGTACAATTACTTTGAACAAATTAGCATGTTTAAAGCAGGTCATTTGTTCCTAAATATTCTCTGCATGGAATAAGACGTGCGTTCTATTTTGAATTGGTTTTTAGATCAAGACGGATTGATCAATAAAAGCAGTTGGTGGCATTAGTATTAATGCGAATGGAGCTACATATATGACCCTTTCAGTTGCTTTCTGGGGAACCGAAGAAGCGACTCTGGTGCTCTTGCGAAGCACTTGGGAAGTTTGGGTTGCAAAGTTGAAACTTAAAGGAAGTGACGGAAGAGCACAACTTGACGTAGAGCCTAAGGCTTACGGGGAAACTTACCAAGTTTGAACATAAATGAGTAAGACAAATAATAGCTCTTTCTCGAATCTATGGGAATGGTGGTGCATGACGAGACTCAAATTTCTTAACTAGATGCCGGCTAGCAATAATGATATTGAGAAATAACAGTTATGTGATGTCCATAGATGGGCTATACGCGCGTCACAATGAATGTATCAACGTATTCTCCTATTCTCAAAAGGCCGGGTAAATCGCTGAACTACCTTCGTGGTTGGGATTGTACGGGTTGAAACTGTTTACATAAACCCGTTTACTTAAATTCCCAGTAAGTGCGAGTCATTATATCTGCACTTTATACACACCGCCCTTCGCTACTACCTATTGAATATGTTAGTGAAGACTTCAGGGGTGATCATAGTCTACAAGGTTTCAAAAGTATCCTCTGATGATTATCTTGAATAACTATAAGGTGGAATGGAGCCAAGAGCCTTCTTTCAGTTTAGATTTGAACAATCATGAATAACAAGATGAGGAACCATCATTGATGGACGTCCAAATAACAGTTTGAATTTTAAATGTAAAAAATGTTTTTACATGTTTTATGTAAATTATGTTAAAAACAGCGTAAATTACGGTAAACGTAAACTACATGTAAAAAACGAAGACAACATAATCAAAAATATCCAAAAACTACCGACGACAGAATGTAGTTTGCTTACATTCTCCTATCGAAATTTCGCACCGATAAGGTTATTTTTATTGTCCACGACCAAATATCAGTGCGTAGTCTATACTTTGTTGAACTTAGTATGAAAAACAAAACGAGAATGTGGACCTTGACTAGATCAATATCCTGTACCACCTCCCCAGGACTTTACATACCAGCTGGCTGGTACCTGCATATTAACTAAATTACATTTTGTACGACCATATCATCAGATTGTAGTGGTTTCATTTGACATTCCAAATACATTTCCAAATACTGTTTTTTAAATGATCTTTGCCCTAATGAATGCAGCAAATCCTTGTGTCCATTCCATCTATGTACTTAAACCCAAAATGGCAAATAGAATTAGAGAGTATCATAACTTAAATTCTCTTATGTTTAACTGTAGTGAAATTTTACTTGACAAAGAAATGAATTTTCAATTGGAGTTCGATTTTGGTCCAGGTTGTTAGCTTGATTTATAAATTTTCTTACAATTCCATTCATATAGAAACATTATTTGCTTATGTCCGTATATCTGCTTAAAGAGAAGTCTGAATTTCGAGCAAAACTCAAAACCATAAGACGACTGGAGGCAAACACATTAGCTATAAAAGGAAGTTGAATTTATTATTAAGCCGAATTCCCAATTTGATTTGAATACATAGAATTGTTGCTTTTAACAATATGGCAAATCCGGAAAATTTCAAAGAATTGAGAAAAGATGCGTGTAAGATTCGTGTAAGAGATCTGGAATGATTTTATATAATCAAATAGTGATTAAGGTTGATTTAGAAAATAAACTGTGAAGACTTCATTGTTAAGGAAGTGCCCTAAAACTTTTTTACTATAGAAACCCGCATGCATTGGTTACAAAAAATTATAATTTTTTTGAACTGGGTGTCTAAGGATCTCTAAATTAAGCCACTTATTATTTCGAAATGCTTTTATTCTGGCCTTAACATATTCCATGCCTATATTTTACGAATCTCTTGTTATTTCTACTGGCATCCCCAAATATGAGTGTTCTACTTTCATGACATAGGAATTTTTGTGGCCTATCACAAATCTAGTTCGTCTTGTAATCAGGTCCTCTTAAGTCGTAGCATATATAGATATTAAATAAAAAATACAATTATGTATGGCACTTCCGATTTGTTAAGTTGACTGAATTTAATTGGATCATATAGATTTACATAAATATGAATGAACTGTGCATAGTATCAAAATACAGATGAAGTAAAATTGATTAAGAAAATAAATTACTAAACAGTGACTTCTTAACACCCGCGCCCATTCCTCAACAATCAATTATTAATTTACTTTCTAACCTGACCTTTATAGTTTAAATTAACTTAACAATTCTTTATTCAACAAATGAAAATTCAAAATACAATATTTAGTATAAGGTCAACTAACTAGATTGACCGCCACTTAAACATATCTTCACTTAACCAATTTCGTAATGGCTTCACCATCACACATAATTAAAACTAATCGATCCAAGGCATAAAAAATTGAAAAAAAATACAACGAAATCCGTCATTAATTTTTTTTTTTTAAAATTTGACCTGAAAAAGAAACTTCAATCACTTAGAGAGCTATCACCACTTAGCTCAAAATTTCAATACCTCATATGCTAAACAAACATAACATTTTCAAATCTATTTTCAATCTAATGTTACACATTGGAAAAATTGAATAATTTACCATAAACTACATCAAAATCAATCGATGTCGAGGAGGAATATGTAATTTTTATTATGTAAAATTGCACAATCAATGAATCGATCATCGATCGTTCCGTGCGATAACGAAAGTATCAAAGTTGAAGTTTTTGATATTTAATGAACATTTTTTTATGATTACACTTATTATGTTATTAAATATGTGCATAAATAATTAAAATAAAATCTATATTCTATTGAGTTTTGATTAATAATTTATTTAGATTTTCACTACGTTCTCGTATAAAAATAAATTTTTGAATCAAATTTTCTAATTTATTGATTAATGTGAATATTATTACGATGTTATGCCAAGTAAAATAGTCATATATGTAGTTTATGTATTTTTTTTTTTATATGTTTGAAGTCGGAAAATATTCAACAAACATAAAACAAAACAACAGAAGAAAAAAATTATGTTGGAATTTATTTTGGTTTCTTAAGAAAATACCAATCAACCATTTAGATCTACATAATGCTCATATATACGAAGTATATGTGGAATACAAGAAACTTACAAAAAAATTAGTCACACTCATTCGGTTTGTTGTTCGATTTGTATTTTTTTACATAATTAATGTTGAAAATAAACTTATACAAATTTATTGACAACCTATTAATGGTTTAATGTAATTTGAATAAATTGATTTGTCGATAAGTTCGTGTTTAGTTACATGTATATATTCATATCAATAGTTTTTATTTAGGGAAGTATATTTGAACGTTTACCATAATTATCAACATATCAATACAATAAGGAAGTGAATATTTGCGCTAAATTATCAGGTGTGATCATTCAAATAATTTTGTTGATTTATATCATTTGATCAATACAAGTCAACCGATATAAATGGCAGTATCATAATCGATTTGCTGTACGCAAAAATAATCACATCATAATTATATTCAATAAATGGTGTAGTTCTAGCACCGCAGATATGTTGCAGAGCTCTGCGTGGTCTATAGATTAATAAATGGTAAATGTTCTGCAGAATTAAAGGAGAAAATACCACCGTTTGTTACGCCAGGACGGGTAACACGATGAACGGTTAATGCAACTGAAGATGCAAAGCGCGAATTCATTTATCGAACTTCTAGAAAATGTAATTCGTTATCCGGTTTTCAGTTTCCGTTTGAGTATAAAATGCACAAAGGCAACTATCAATCTTTACTTGAAGGAGCGCGCGTTGAGTGCAGGAGCTCTGACAGTAACAAGGAGCTAGGACATTCTAAAAGTCCGCCCTGCACCCAATTAAAACTAAACGTAGAAAAAAATTATAATAATTATCTAAAATAAAATTTAACTATATTTTATGCTGTATAAGAGAGCAAAAAATTCTGAAATTCTGGGGATCCTGTAACTCAAAAGATTATCCTCAAACTTCATATTCGCATGTATTGTCTCATAAGCTATTAGAAAATCATAATGGCATATTGGTTACAAGTGTGACTATCCATAGCTTACTGTGAAAAAACATAATTTAATATATGATCCAAAACTACAAAAAATTCTGCAGGTGCTCTCAACCTCATACCATTCATACTCAAAACTTCATATTTGGGTATATTGTCACAATGTCACATAAGCTGTTAGAAAATAATAGTGGCATAATACATTGGGTTTAACTAAAGCATCCTAAATAATACAAGCAGAACACAAAGACCCTTTAAATTTATCCAGCTTTTTTAAGGGGTAGATTTTGATACGTTCCATAAGAACTAATGTTAAATTGATGATTTTTGGCATAATGAATGAAAAATACTGAAAACAAAAATTATTTTTATATCAATATTTAAATAAAACATTTTCATATAACATATATGGAAATCAAATGCAAATTATAGTTATAATAAAAATAAAAACTTTTTGATTTATTCAATTTTTATACATGTACAGGTATCCCTCGCATAACGCGGTAGTTACGTTCCAGAAAAATTTCGCGTTATTTAAATTCGCGTTATATAAGTTATAGATTTCATACAAATTTGAGAGTTACATACGTTCCAATAGGTTTAAATTTTTTAATAAAATATATACTAAATAACAGATGCACATATATTTCATCTCAAAATTAAAATCCAGACTTTGTTATAAATAAATACACAAAATAAGTATAATAACATAACAAAATTAAAATACAAACATTGTGTATTATAAAATTTAAAAACAAACTGATAAAAATTAAAAGTTAATATACAAACTTCATTGTTGTTTCACTGTCTTCAAATATTATACTTCGTGGAAAGCGTTTGGGCGTGCAATAGCTAGGCGTTATAAAAGTAGAAACTTCGCATTGAACTGAAACCGATTTTTGTTTCAAATCGCGTTATATCGAAAACGCGTTGTATAAGTACCGGGTTAAACGAGGGATACCTGATGTTATAATTGGTTCTAAACGCCGTATTAAAATATATAGAACCGATACTTCAAATGTTGGATAATAGATGGCACTTAATAACTTTAATAATATAAATCGTATTTATTAATATTTTAAAGCATACATATTTTTAATGCTATAATACGAAATACACAATTAAAATACCCAAACATGTAGATGAAACTGAGTACTTGAATAATTATTTGAATTTTTTTATTTCCATTTATTTGTTATACTTCATGTGCTATAAAAAAATTATGTATTTGAATTGTTTTTTTATTAAAATACATTTATTTAGATACAAATTGCATTTAACAACGAAACGGTACCTATAGCTGCGTCTACAAAGATTAAAACTTCAATTTTGTTTCATCAGATGAATTACCGAAAAAGTTCGTTAAAATGGAAATTATCATCATGACTATGAAAACGATCACCTCTGATGGGTGTGAAGCATTCATGTATGGTATTATTAAACAAATTAATTTATTGTGTTAAAAATAATAATAATAATTCAACTGAATGCCTATCAAAACATATGATTTCCTCGACATGCACCTATATCATCGTACAAGGAAGTAAATGATCGAATAAGTGAGCTGAACGATTGTTGAAAGACTAAAAGAAAACAAAAATAATAAATATGTAGGGAACAAACAAGTATATAGTAATCTGATTCTTCCATGAATCAGTACTTATACAAATCAAAACTCCAACAAACTAAATCACAACAGCAGAATTATTTGTCGGTTACCCAATCCACAAGGAACTTCAACAAGTTTAATTTAATTTAGAATCGTTTAATACAGTGGGCGATTCATCAATGTAGTTAAACGTGGCGATCATTATCACGAATAATGATGTTTTCACAATTCTAAAATCAGGAGATAATAGTATTTGAAGTTTGAACATATCACCAATCACATTCACATATGACATCATTAACATGCAGCACAAGCCAAACTTGGTACAATATTATTAATTATAACATAAATGTTTTATTATATTATAATAAATAATTTATTATTGTCTACGGACGGGTATAACCTATAAACATTTTGTTAACAATTTTTGACAGCAAAGAAAAAACCAAAAAAAATGTATTATTTTTTCTTGGCTGTACACTGTACAAATTTTGTAGTAATAGTGTTGAAATGTAGGGCGATTTTCTTCTTTTTTTAATGACGTCACAACTTATTGATGTGTTAGTAAATAAAGGGTATAAACTTTTTAAGCTCAAATTCGATGTGTGCGGCTTTTGTATATATATTTAGGAGCTTTGGTTTTTACAAAGGGGGAGGGGGTAGCGATTTCTCAAGCGTGTAGCTTACCAATTTTGTTGCTTGTAAATCTTGTATATTGTAAAGATACTAGGCCGGTTTTCGATCTGGCGTCATTATCTGATCTGATCATACGTGACCAAAAAGATCAATTCCATCTCATCATGCGTATGCTACCGGACTTGATGTTTTATACTTGTGCGCCATTCGTATATATATATACGTTCAGTCGTGACGTGATAGTACTAGTGAATTACAAGAACTTAATTCGAAATATCGATTTTTCTTTTAATTGATTTTGGCGTCAGCTAAATTTGCGATTTATTTCAGATGCTTCTGAACGCCACAGGTCATATCTCACACTGAAGAAACTAATTATGTATAGGTGAAAACTTCAAAAAATTCTGAAGGTGCTCAAACTCAGATGAGTTTGATATGCTTCTTACCTATTTTAAAATCATAATGGCATGTTGGTCACAGAGGCTACATTCATAGCTCACAGTAATAAAACTGTAGAATAAAATTTGTATCTACGAATATTGTTTACACAGTATATTAAAATCTTTTGAAAACAATTTTCAGATTTTATGTGAAACCTTAAATATATTGTTTTTTAATAGTGTAGGAAATTAAAATATTTACCGAAAAAATCTGCGGGTTAAGCAAATGACAGCAGAAGAAATTCCCTTTAAGTGGTGGTGGTGATTAGAAAAAACATTTTTTCTGCTGGAAATTTTCTGCTATCTAATACAGAAGCTATATTTTACAAAATAATTTTAAATATTAATATATTTAGAGCAAAAGCCTCATATCTAGAGCAAAACCTGTAACTTTTGACTTAAATACATTTCATCATAGTTTGGTTAGTTTTCTGGGTAGATCAGTGAACATAAGACAGTATATACTCCATTGTTAATAAGGAAATATCCGTCAGTTTGTAAGTTGAACAAATGCCTCTTAAGTATCCGGCCACGAAAATGATCGTCATGACGACGTTACTGAAAAAGAAACGCGAAAGATAAAAAATGTTGCTTTGCAGTAAATATACGAAGGAATTAACAATAGTTCGCTTAGTAGGAGACTCCAAAATATTTTTTTAAAAAACCATAAATACCAAATCCTTTTCAATTGTTTTATGAGACTTCTTTCAAAATTTCAGAACGATCGAATTACAATAGTTCAAAATGGCTGAGAAAGCATTAGACAAAATTTCACCACAAACACGAACAGAAATTCGCTTTGTTTAAATTCGCTTGTCAGTTTAAATATTTAATTTCTGACATATTGTATATGGAACGATTGCACCGTCTCTACAACTATTTCCAATTGGTTCCGAAGATTTCAAACGAGATATTCTTATATAGAGGACGAGCCTCGAAAATGTCGACCATAATCTTCCACTGATGACGTTACTGTGGCTCTGGAGAGGTCCAAAAATTACGATGATCCACGATTGATACAAGAAATTATTGATGATGAATTGGGCTTGAATGACATGGCTGTATTGCGACTTTTAAATAATCATCTGGGATACACGAATTTTAAATAAGGTCGAAATGCACTCGAGTGCATTTTCCAAATTTGTTTCTCAATAAATTCGAAAATAGGAAGTCTAATAATTTTAATGAAGTTGTTATTGATGACGAATCTATATTATCGTACGGCCCGGAACTCAAACAGCAGTCCATGATATCAAAAATTGTAGCTAGTATTGTCCTGGGAAAGAGTCATACGGTAACTGAAAAATGGTTTACCAAAGACTGCTTACTAAAAGTTTCAAATTATTTTTGGAAAACTGGAAGAAAGACGATTTGTGAGGCTTCTATTTCTATCTACATCATATTCCCCGGATTTAGCATCTTCTTGTTATTTCCAAATATTCCAACAGATTTTAAAGGGAATGGTCTTTAACGGTCTAGGCGAAAATTATTAGTGAGGTTAATGCTGAACTTGATAAGTTTAAAAAGCAATATTTTTAAAACTGTTTTGAGAAGTAGATCTATACACTTAAGTAATGCATTGAAATCAATGGCGATTATGTAGAGAAGATAAAATAAGACGAAGATTAAGCATAAATACGAAATAAAATTTTTTTCTGGTCAACTATGAGCAAGAATTTTTGTTCCTCCCTTCGTTTATTGCATTTTTAATAAATTGTACAATAATGTCAGTATATCTGCCTACTGACGTAACCTTATAATAAACACTTACTTTAGAATAATTTTGTTGGTAAGATTAGTTCAAAGATAACCAACTTGACAATAAGTTATTATATCAATTCTTAGCGCTACCGTGTTGTAATAATTTTGAGCTGGATGTAAAAGTAATGAATGGAGTGATATTCACTTTACTGAGTTTTAGGTCTGAAATTTATCTGTTTTGAACCAGACTAGGATAGGTGTAAAATTACAGAAGTAAAATTTTCACATCCTCTTTGTATTTACTAGACACTAATCATGTGAGAAAATAAAAATTTACTTGAGAGATCATTAATGATGCTGTATCCATTAATAATTATTAATTTTGTTTTATTATTAAAACTATGTATAGTCTTTCCACACTAACCATCAATTTACATCTGAATTCTTAAAAACTAAGCTATAATGTAACTGTTGATCCTGCGATGCACCAATGCCTGTTCGTTGATAGGTAACGAAGGGTTTGGTTCTTTTTAGTCTCCTAACCAAATGTTCATTATCCAGTGGCCGAAAGGCTTTCGCATTGACATGTTGCATTAGTCTTGATTCATGCTTCGTTGAAAATATTTTCTCTACAAATCACGATGCAAATCACTATTACGAATGTACCAAGGTGCATTGACTATAATCCGAAGTACCTTATTCTGTAAGTGCTTTATAACCTGATAGTATATCAGTATTTAAGACCAACGTTCAATTATCCAGTACAGGTACCTCTATTTAAGATCAAGCTCATTTCTTTTCTTCTTCACATGCTCTTTCCATTTAAGCTTAACATCCAGTGTCATACCTAAGTATTTAGCAAAGTTCTCGTACGGCACCATCACATAGTTTAAGTAGTAGTTTATTCGTCGCTTCTTCCACAGTTTGCCATGGTGCTAGTATAGCGGGTTGGTCAGTAACCGTTGCTGTGATTGCGTGGGCCCGGAACTCTTGCACTTACCTTTCTCAGTCTAGAATACTCATCTTCTTGTCTTACTCTTAACAGCCTATTAGATAAATATGATCTCAAAAGATCAACATATGGTCCCGGAAGCATAAAATTTAGTTTATGTAATAAACCCTCGTGCCTTACCTTTTCGAAAGCTGCTGCCACGTCCAGAAATAAGGTCAAACAAATTTATTTATCTTTTAACGCTTTTTTTATAATATCTGTAATTCTGTGAACCGGATCAATTGTCGAATGTTTGCATCTGAATCCAAATTGGTAATCCGGTATTAGGTATCTACTTTCTATTATTGGCTTAATTCTCCTCAAGAGTAGTATAATAGCTTTCCAAATAGAAGGAGCATGCCGTAATCTAATAACAGCATTGAGCAAGTGAGTTAGTAAAGCTATCGTTAAGCTTTCTTTGGTAGTTGCTTTAGAATATTTCCCGTTAAAACGTCATACCCCGGAGCATTTGCTGCCCTCAGATTTAATTTTATTTCCCTATTAACTTCTTTCTGGGTTATTAGAGGAATTCCACCCCCATAAATATTGGTTCCACTTTCGATTATAATATCCAATTCGATCTCATTCGGTTTGAAAATATCAGCCAGATGATTAGCAAATTCTTCGCAGTTTTCAATTTGTTATCACTAGCTAACGAGCCATCACCTCGCGTAATAGAATGGGCCTGCGTAATTGTGGTTTTTATACTTTTTTGTTGCCTTCCATATAGACATAGTGAGTAGTTTGTTTCTTCATCAGCGGTCAATTTTCCAAGATACAAGGAAAACGACATTTAATTTAGTTTCTGAATTTCTCGCTTAAGCTGTTGTGATTTGTTATTTAGAATCGTCTAGCCAGATGGAATCCTCGTTTGTTGCCATTTTCTCCTAGCTTTCCTTTTTTCTAAGACGAGATTCCGAATTTGTCTTGGGTAACTTTTACCAATGGTTTTGGATATTGTTCCGTTAGTATTATACCAAGCGGCTATCTAAATATCAGTGAGGTCTTCTACCTTTTCTTCTAGCACCTAAACCGTTTTTAGTCGTGTTTGTAGGTTAATCTTGCTTTCTAATTCAGATCTGAAGCTCTCCCATTCAGTTGTTTTATTGGCATGAGTTGGAATTTGATAAAACTTGTTTTGATATAAAGAAATTCCGTAGATCAGGAGTTTTATCTGCATCCGTGCGCCAATATGTTGGCTTGTCAGTGGAATGTACATTACATCCCATTTCTACTATTGCATTTTTATGTTCGTTACCTTTGATTGTTGTAAACCTAGAGCCAAAGTCAAAATGCTTTACATTAAAATCCTCCCCAAGTATAAACCTACCTTTGAAATGTTGTAGAATATTTAAGTAGTTCGGTTTCCTAGGTAGACAATACACATCTCGTATCTGAAGACGTTATTTGGTAGATGTAATTTTTACAATGGAATGCTGGGTTTCATTTGATTGAAAATGCTGGCATTCATGGTGTTTTATATTGTTTTTTTATAACAGCAACTGTTTAAGTAAAATTGCCTAGTAGAGTGGGTCTTAGATATCAGACACACATCGATATTTTGCTTTTTTTTTTAATACTGTTAGCATTCCAAGAAGCAATTCTCAGGTTTTTTGGTATAACATTTTGACAGAGTTGATTAGTATAATATAATATAGTATAGTCGCCGATTGTAGCTTAATGGTTAAGAGAGTTTCTCATCACGCCGTGGTCTCGAGTTCGATTCCCGCCGTTGATCAAAAATTAACATGCAACCGGATGACATAAGAACGCATTTGTGTGTAAAAACATTCGTTGAGCTGACCATCTACAATGTGCACCAATCGTTAAAATTGGTTCGTAAAGTTTTATTTGAGACGCGATAAGGGCCGTTTATGGCCTCTGAGCCATAAATTATTTAATTGATTAGTATAATGTAGCCGAATCCATTAATGATCAAGTTAAATTTTGATAATCTGGCCATCTCTAGACTGGAATATAATGTAAAGATCAACGATAGCTACTTTTATCCTAAAGCTGAACGAGATAGAATTATTTCATATTTTATTTTTATATTTCAAATTATTTTATATGAAACTATGACAGATGAATCAAAGAGGTTTCAAATAGTAGCCGTAATGTAGTATAGGCACATTATTTTCTCATTTGAAAATATGGCTGAAAATATGGAAATATCACCTTGATCAAAAAGTTCCCGGAATAACCACCGTGCGGCGGTCCCATCGTTCCGATTTGAGTTCTGTTTTTTTGTTGTTGGTTCATCTGTTGTTGATATTCCTTCTAAATCTTAGCGTCATAGCTTGAAATTTGCAAAAGCTACGTAGTCAAGAGAACATCTATCTGTGTGTGTGTGTGTGTGTTGGCGATTATTTACAATTCTAGAAATTGATTTAAATTTGTAACAACAAACTTGTATTAAATTTGATAAAATTAAAGAAATGTTGGTCAATAATCGCAAATTAACCATCAAGGAGATAGCGGAGGACTTGGACATTGCCTATGGATTCGTCCAGGACATTTTGATTAATGATTTGGATTTCCGTCGTGTAGCAGCAAAGTTGGTGCCAACAGACTTTCATGCAAAACAGAGACCGTGATGTCGCAAAAGACATTATTTTCGAGGTTGAATCCGACCCCACATTCATCAAAAGCATTATTACTGGAGACGAGACGTGAGTTTATGAGTACAACACGCAACCCAGACATTAGGCAAGGCGTTCACCAAATGAGCCGAGACCAAGAAAACCACGTCGTTTTCAGTCAAAAAAGAAGGCAATTCAGCAGCCGAGAGGAAATAATGGAAAAAATCGAAGGAAACACTGATGGACAAAATATTGAGTACCGTAAATAAAAACGAATTCTTGGAGAATACAATATCACTTATCTTATGGTGGTTCAATCTTTTTGTAGTTCAAATAAAAATTAAGCAAGCACCTTGAATATTATTAAGTGAATTAATTTAGTCACATATGCTGGTAGAATATTATTGCTAAATTCAACGAAATATGTTTATGTTTTATTTTTGAATATAAGATGTTTGATTCAGCGTTCATCAAATACAAATCATATTTGAATATTGTTTATATTAAAAAAAAATTGACTGCGCTATAAACAACAATTCAGACATAATTCTGTCAAACACGTACGTATACATATTTCAAAAATGTTAAGCACCCTCATGTCGGACACCCATAATTATAAAATTAATAAATAAAAAGCCAAAATCACTTTAAAGTCGCGACATGGAGGTTACTCCATCAAATAAAACGTGAGTAACAAAAAAACAAAACAATTCCTAATGACGTTAAATCTCTACTAAATGTCAACTTATTCACACAAACCGCGAAACGAACACAAAAAAACCCATCAAAATCATAAACATCAATATTGGAGAATTGGGGAGAAGTGAAAATCAAACATCAAATTTCAACTGAACGACGGCGACGACAGCTTCTTGAGAGCCAACAATTTTTTTTTATTGTTAAGTAAACGTTTTTTTTTTGTCTAACAGCTTACAACAGAGACTTTTTTTTACCGGTTATGCTAATCTCAAACATAAGACACAAATTTTATGAATTATTAATGATAATAAAAAAAAAATTATTAATTTATAATATTTTATATATTATCAAAGTTTAACGAAGATGAGATATTCATAGCAGCAGATTCCTATTTGATTTTTGCGGACTTTGATAGCATTGATAAGTAAGCAGTGCTTGCTGTCAATTTTTTATTTCTTGCTAAAGTATTTAATGTTTATTTTTATTGTTGTGCATGGGTGGCTTCCGATAGTTTAATTAATATTTATTTTTAATTAATCGAAATTAATTAAAACAGCTTCTTAAAATATTTATAGAATTAACATCATTTGAATAATAATTGGGTGGCGCCGCACATATTTGTAATACGATTTGGAGATTGGGAACTATTTATGAAGATATTAATTAAATTCTATATGGATATATACAGGCACCCCGCGTTAACGCAAATAATTAATAAAACATTTGAATAACAAGTGTGAAATATATCGCTTGAATAGTTACAGCTACACACATATATGTCTATACTAGATAGGGTAATAAAATATTAATTTATTTAATTTCGGTTGGTCATATATTTTGAATATGAATAATTATAGTTCATTTGAAATATGCCTTGGGTCGAGATTACATAATGCGAGTGAATAATTTTTAGTGATTTCGAATATCGATGGCGTCAGTGATCCGAATTAAATATGTATATGGCACTATCAGTGATCGTAAAACTGGGTCACAGATCATTTTGTACAAGTTGCTTTTATTTAACCATTAGTAATTAATGATCGTATTGTGTTTTGCATATCATATCAGTACAGGGTTTAAATATTCTGCCTTGGGGACAAGAGTACACGAAGTAACAACAAGACTTGATGGAAATATTCCATAATACATTCACCATTTTCTAGATTTGCTTGATCTGTTATTCAAAATAAAATCAAATTCTAATTATTTATCTAAACTGAAGCGACCCTTAAATTTTGTCACTATTATCTGTCTTATATTTTGACCAAGAACTTTTACTTGGTTAAAAATGCCGTACAAGTTTAACTTAGTTGTTGAAAGTTGCAGTGAACTTCTACCAACAAAGTTAAACTATCACAGCATTATTAATCAAGTAAGGAATGTTGTACTATACGATCGATCTTGATCTCAACTTGTCATAAAAACCTTCATTTGAAAACATGAACACATTCATGTAAAGCACACAAGTGAGGTTGTTCTAGTCATAAGATCGTATCGGTTTTTAACAAAATTCGTAGGCAGTGATCACTATCTGATCATTTTAATGCTACGATGGAAATTTTCGTACAAGGCAAGGAACGGAAATATACAACGCAATTCTGCTGTGAAGGTCTGTTAAATGAAGAAACACAACGAAAATAGCAATATTTTGTCAGCAATAGCATTTTGCGATCCAATTACCAATATCAGGAAATGAACAGTATCTGGGAAGTATTGAAAACCTCGGTTGTCCCAAGACGTTCGGTATAGTAAAAACTACGTCCAAAAATGAATGGTTTGATAAGGAGTGTTGTCTTGCTGTTAAGCAATGAAATATAGCAAATTATTGAACCCTTTGGTTGCGGGAGATGCATAGAATTCCACCACAGCACCCATAGCTTGTCGTAAGGGGCGATTGTTGGGCTTCACCCACATCAATAAAACTTTTGTATTTTAGTTTTGCCTTATTATTTTTACTCGCTATTTACGTTCAATTGATTATTTCGCCCGCGTTAATTTATTTTAATTTTGTAGTTTTGCTTTAATTATTTCAATTTTTATTTTTTGTTGGGACGGGTTTTTCGCATTTTTGCGCACAAAAATGTTTTTTTAAATAATGAGTAGCATAATTAAGAAATCCCCGAAAAATGCCTCTACGGATCGCGGGGGAGGCATAATCCTCGTAAAGATGAAATTCATACCCTTGCCATTCACTTTGCCCCGACACGCAGACCTGACATATTAGTGCTAATGGAAAGACCACATACCGTACGAAATTTTCTCAAAAACTGCTCAAACTATTGTACTTAAAATCTCCCTCCCTAATAAAATCCTTTTTTTAATTAGTTTATATAGATCCCTCAATCAAACGGATTCAGAAACTATGAATTTCTTTGAGGTTTTGTCAGACAAATGTGATGACATTCGCAATCAACATCCCTACTGCGAATTAATTATGATTGGTGACATTAATGAAACATAAGGAATGGTTGATTCACCAAAATATGAACTGTGCTGGGTGTCAGACGGAGTGGCTTGCGGTTCGCAGGACATTACGCAGATTGTTAATGATTCCACATTTGAATGTCAAAAGTCTACAAGCAGTAATATTCTGGATCTTTGTCTTACAACAACTCCGCATTCCATGGAAGCGCGTGCCGAGGCTGGAATTGGAAATTCTGACCACAACCTGATAACCGTTAAAATATCTGTCGAAACACCACCAGAATTATGACAGCAGCCAAGGCGTATATGGCATTTTAACGAGGCTGACAATGATGGGTTACGGTAATTTTTTCAACATTTCCCGTGGGAGAGCCATTATTTTTATAACAATCAAATATACGGCGCCGTTTCCAGTTTCACTGAAACCGTTCTACATGGAATGAATAAATATATTTCATCATCCTTTTCTAATCCCGATTCTAATTTTAAAATATTTTCAAAAGAAGCCGCCAAAGCAGCCAGACAAAATAAATCTGCTCACAAGAAATATAAGCGCAACGAAATTTCGTTTCAAGAATATAAGGCCACACGTAATATCTGTAAAAAAATCTGTGCTAAGGAAGCGAAAAGAGCCGACAACAAGAAAGCCGCTAAGGCTTCCGAGTTGAAAATCTCCGATCGCAACTTTTCTATTTCAACTTTTCACTCATCTATTTCAGCATTGAAATGTGCAGATGGTGCTTTGGTGGTGGATTCATATTTGCGGGCCGACTAACTGGCAAACGTCTTCACTTCGAACTCAACCTTAGTTGTACCGGATGGAGTTACGTCTCCGTCACTTCCGTATTGTGGTTCCAAAATGGATCTTGTCCACATCTCGGAGGAAATTGTCTTCAGGAACCTGAAAGCAATGGACATAAATAAGGCCACCGGACCTGACGGAATTCCTGTTCGAATATTGAAGGAGTTTGCTAGTGACTTGGCTCCAATATTAACTAAAATTTTTCCCCGTTCTTATAATCAAGGTAAATACCCGAACGCCTGGAAGAGTGCGATGGTGCAACAAGTCCTTAAACGTGGTTGTGATAAAACTGACCCTTCAAACTACCGGCCAATATCAATTGTGTCAGCCGTTGCTAAAGCTTAAGCCGTTGCTAAAGACATGCATTAACCAACTGGTGCATTATCTTGAGATTAATAAAATAATTTAAGATACATAATATGGCTTCCGCGAAAGCCGCTCCACAACCGATCTTTTGACGTATGTTACGAACAAAGAGAATCTCGCCCTTGAGCAACACGGAGAAGCCTTTGCAATCGCTTTGGCAGATTACCAACAATTTAAAATGGAATGAACATATTATCGCATTAGCCAAATCAGCTTCACGTAAACTCCGGTTCCTTAATAGATGCAGACGCTTTTAAAATCGCATCAGGTTCTTCAGATATATAAAACCTTTACGGTTTAACCGTGTAGAGAATATTGCTGTCAGATTTGGGGTGGAGCATATGGCACTACTCTCCAGTTGCTGGATAAAGTTCAACGGCGTGCCATCCGAATAATACGAAACCCCAGACTTACGAAAGATATCGACAGCCAACAACACCACAGAGATGTTGCAGAACTCTGCGTGTTCTATAGATTAATAAATGGTAAATGTTCTGCAGAATTAAGGGAGAAAATACCACCATTACTTAAACCAGGGCGAGTAACACGAGGAACGGTTAATGCGCATAGGTTTACGGTGAAGCTACCGAAACCTCGAACTGAAGATGCAAAGCGCGAATTTATTTATCGAACATGTAAGAAGTGGAATTCGTTGGCCGGCTTACAGTTTCCGTTGGAGTATAAAATGCACACGTTTAAGTCAGCTATCAACCTTTACTTGAATTACCGCGCGTTGGGTGCAGGAGCCCTGACAGTAACAAGGAGTTAGGTCAGTCTAAAAGTCCGCCCAGCACCCAAATAAAACTTAACGTAAAAAAAAATTATGAAGCCCAAACTCGGTTTACAATCGAATACAGAAATAAAGTGGTTTTTACTTGAAGGATATATCTTGGAGGATTTAATGACTTAAGAAGCGCCAATGGGGAGAGCCTAAGGTCTTAAGAGTACAACTCAGTTATGAACGCATTTCACGTGGTTTCTTTTAAGTCATCGGATTTCACTATACCATAGATCTCGGTCAACTGGTATTCGGGACCAAGATGGAAGCATTTGAGTTAAAATCGATGTGGTACTCCATACATGGTGAGTATATGGTTTCTAACATTCGAGAGAAGAAACACAATTGTGATTTATGACCTAAAACGCGAAGTTGATGGCGCATATACCGAGTTATTTTTAATCCTGCTATCGTACTTGAAATCAAAGGACAGCAAGTACGCCGGCTTGGCTACGCTGATCAGGACCAAATGACATAGCGTTACCTTTGAAAGAAGAGCTGCCTTTCGGTAGACGAACAGGTCGCTGTCGGTGACGATAGCTCCACGGCGTACAAAGTGATCTGGCATCTTCTGTATCTTTCGGTTCAGATCAGCACGCAGAACGTGATGTCCTTTGTCTACTCTTGCTATTTGTACTCGCTTTGATTTCATGCACGTTTTCAGGAATTAATTTCCTGATCTCGTGATTGAACAGAACTCGGTGTGTGCCACCAACGTCGCGTTTTGGGCAAATTGGTCAAGGTCCAACTCTCACATCCATACATGACAACGGGTCTGATAAACATCTGTACAATTGCAGCTTATCCGTATTTTAAAGATATTTTGATTTTAAAAGTGGGCGTAGAGGATATAATGGCCGATTGCCAGCGGCAAGGTGAACTTTGATATTCTCTCCCACACTATTATCGTGGGTAATGAAGATCATGAATCTCATCACTCCTTCAAACGTACCTTTGTGAAGATAGCCCAAAATTTCAGCCCCGAACATTTCATTGAAATAGAATTTATAAAAATTTTAAGAACTGAGAACTGTCTAGGAATTGAGATATAGTCCAAAGAAGTCAGGAACTATTCGTTTGGCCCAACTAGCGGTATACCTATCAAAAAATGTGCACCAATAGTTGGGCCAACGAATATTTCCTGACTTATATTAACTTTATCTCAATTCCTGAAAAGTGTACGTGTTCCTAAAGTAGTCACTAACATTGCATGCACAAAACTAACTATTTTATGTTTATATTAGTCATTTTAGCCATTATTTTAAGTACTATAGTGACAGTCCATTTTCTGGGCTGTTCATATGAAGCTATCATGAGAGTCAATTTTTAAGGGCTGAAAGCAAAAAGTGTCATGAAAGTTGAGATTATTATTGTCATCGTTTTTTCTGGGATGAATTCTGGGCTAACTTCACATACATTTCAAACGTGCGGTTACCACTACCGAAATCAATTGCCTCTTGCTCTCGAAAATCAAAGATCAGATAGTTGGTTTTAAAGTCATTGATTTTGAAACCAACGGAAGTTGAGACCAGTAGTTCAAGTATCTCTTAGAAATAGGCTATTCTTTCCAAGTTTCGAATTACTTGGAAAGAACCATCTGTTGCGACAAAACTTCCTCAGCGACTAGCCTTGCTAGTCATGGATAATTTCCTCCACCAGAGCAGTAATTCTTCTTTAGATTATGTACGACAGTAACTTGTATGCTGTGCAATAAAAAGCTATACCGATCTTTGAGCGATATTCTTGAATATTGGGCATAACGCGGCCACGTTCCATCCTTTAGGCGTCACTTTATTTCGCCTTACCATTCGAAGAACTCTGAATTAACGCAGTCAACTCCTGGTGAACGATTTAACTTTAATTTCTACATGGCCATTGTGAACTCATCATAGGATGGATCTTCAATGAACATCTCTGTGGTATGTATTTGAAGGTATGAATCGACGTTAACACAGATTTTTCCATCCTGGTCCTGAATGGCAGTTGACCGAGATGGTATGTTGCCATTCGGCGATTCCTTTAAAGAAACCACGTGAATTGCGGTCATTGCTAAGATCTTGTACTATTTAAACCTTAGCCTTGCACCATTAGCACTTCTTTTGTCTACAAATGCGTTTAGCTGTCCTTTTAGCAAGAGCAGTTTTGTCCATAGAAGTCAGGAACTATTCGTTATGCCCAACTAGCATTGCACATTCACGTATCACCATTCGGTGATCGCGCCAGGTTTTTTAAGTGAATGCACGTTCTGCGTTACTTAAGCGGAGGGTCATTGTTGTTTTGCCGGTATTCGATTACTGTGGAGGTTTTATGTTTCGTCCGAAATATTTACGAAATATGGAGACCCCTTCCCACCGGGATAATTTAAAATTAATATAGCAAGATTAATTTTATATATTAAATGTGTTCGTTAAACTTTCATTAAATTTTCTAAGCTTATATTAACATATGGGTATCAAATGTGAACTCAAGAAACTGGAACTGAACAGTGTCATAAAACCACAGTCTTCAAGTGTCTAAATAATTCATCTGTTTGTCTGACAGAAAATAGGTCGCCCCGTATAGATTTTGAAGATCTTTGATAATATTTGAAACATGGTTAAATATCTTTTGTTGATGCCATAAAAACGAAATCTATTCTGTTCGATTCAATTCGCACTATATTTTATCTATTTAACTAACGAAATTCAAATTTTAACATTTTGCGATACACCACAACTCTCCAAAACACTCATCACTAAATAATATAGTTATAATATTTTACGATCAGCTTCAGACGCCTATTAATAAACAACATATAAACCTTAATTCAATATCAATAAAAAAAAAAATTTTTTTTAATGCCTCCCATATGGTTTTCCCAAGCGCACACAAAATGATGAAAATTATCAATAAATTATCTGGTCGATTTAACATTTTGAACCAAACAATATAAATTTTCAATTTCCATATCAAATTTTATTACGTCGATCTAGATTTTTATATTTATATCTCAAATCGTTGATACAAATAAATTTTTGATTTTCTCTGGACAATCGATCAATTATCTGTATACTCATCCATATCCGATAAATCAATCAATAAACCCTATATGAACACAACGGGTATGTTCGATACACAATAGAACAAAACCAATTTCTAACGAAATAACTAATTTTACGGTGAACCTTTTTTTTGATCTTCCACATTTGCTGCTGCCGCCTATTATCTATAAATTTTTTCATGTCTATAATGCAATTACCCGAATTCAATACAAAATGGACAGTGTGTGGAATGTAATTGAATACAAGGGCTAGGTATACCATTTTCAATAGAGACATTAGTTTATAAATCATTTACGGTTGGCATTTTTGATAAAGACTAAACATTTTTTGACATACAGATCCTGCATCTTTGCTCAAAAACTACAATTAAATTATAATTTGTATGCAATTAGCAAATCAAATGATTAGTAATTTCTAAAATGTTGCAAACATAATTTTTTATTTGGTTCCAACTAAACAGAAAGAAAAATGTTGTAAGGAAATTTAAGGGAGTAAAGTGATTCGGCGAGTGTGTTTCCAAAATGTTATACACATTTAAAAGGTTGTTACGCGGGTTCCGATCTTACAAATTTGGTCAGTTAAAAATTAAACAAACTCTTGAGTATGCATAAGCATCTCTGGTGGTGGTAATGGGAACTAGATTTGTTTCGGTTGACGAGTTAAAGAAAGCAATGAGGGATTTGGGGTGTGTCATGGATTTTGTGTTCTAGTTTGGCGACAGTTTTTGTGTTTTCTAGATTAACTTGGTTCGCTGAGCCCAACGAACAAAGACACTCAGTCGGATTAACGCTTGGGTTATAAATAGCAGCACGCGAATTAAAGAAGGACTCATTTCAGTAATATACTCATATAATTTTTAATACATGTGTTGAGGATACTTTAGAAGACGGTCTAGGTATGTTATGCAGGTGTGTGGGTATGGGATGCAGGTGTTTCGAGTGACAGCAACTTAAGTTTTTATGGGGGCTAACACTTATATATGTATTAATCCTCTTTATCCAATTGGTGCTACTGGCATAAGTTGTTAATCTTAACCTCGCAACACATTATTTGCGGCGAAAGGAGAACTTGGTAATGAGGACTGAACGAGGTGACTTCAGCCTCTACAAGTTTTTCCGCGGAAACATGTGGTTTGAAGAAACTGCAGTCCTAGTTTAGTACCAGCGCCAGTGGCTCAAGTTCTGATAGGTTGATTTCATTTCACTTGGAACCGCAACACAGTTGTTAATTTTGTCACATGTCCGCAGAAACATCTCCACGTCAGCCAGTATATTCATCGTATAGCTATGGTTATATGATGGTATAGAACATAGGGTCATAATTAATTTTTCAAGGTTATCGACAGAAAATTATGAGATTTTGTTTGATTATACCTTTTTTCCTGTCTTATAATATTTTTCATCTTATAACACACATTGTCATTGAAACCACAAGATGTTATTAATATTTGTAAATATCCTAATAGATAAATAAAAAATAACACCTTAATCAACCATAATTTTAGCTGTCATTAATACCCCTAATATGATTGTCACCTCACCTCAATTGTCACCGTGACGAGAATTGTCACTCTAATCATATTTTGGTATTATGATTCTCGCTTGATTTAAGATAGATATTTTCTTTTTGTTTCCAGTTATGCATATTTGACATTTATATTGTAGGTGACAGTAATTGATATAATACTCGCTCACCGTCACACTCATAACTTCACAATTTTAATTTCTGAGATTCATAATAGAGTATTTCCTTTTGTTGACTTGGTAGTCGACTGTGTAAATAGTCTAAGTTAGTCGAAATTGTTTAAATAATAGTCGGCATTTATTTATCAACGTTTGTCAAGCATTCAACGTTTGTCAAGCGCTTGAGAAACATCATGGACGGAAATTCAAAATCAAACGAAATGAGAACCCACCCCTGGTAGGCTAGCCTGCATCATCCAGCAGCTCTGGAAACGAGCTAGGATTCAATGAACCAAAAACTCATTAATCTGAAATACTACGATTACAGAAATATCGACTATTGGCTATCGCAGACGGCCACAAACCGGAAACTGGAACGTCAGACCTTTAACGGAAACATCTTAGCTAGCACAAGTTGAGATGGAAATGAAGCAGTATAACATCGAAATATTGGGTCTAAGTGAAGTAAGATGGAAGAATAGTGGAGATGTAACAACAAATACGGGTAAATATCTATTGTTCTCTTGTAGACAATTCTAGCAATCCAAAAATTATGATCGATAACGATGACGTCAATCATGACTAAACGCGCAATAGATTCTGCTAGAAATAATAAAAGAGAAAGACTCGTCGATTACTGCGCCACAAATCAGCTATTTATAGGACACAGGAAGTTGTCACATAAGAACATACACAAATACACTTGGACGTCACCACATGAAAGAACCACGAATCAAATTGTTCATGTACTGATTAATAAGAAATTCTTATCCTCGGTGTAAGACGTCAGAGCAATGAGAGGAACTGACATTCATAGTGATCATTAACTATATTGTAATAGCCATATTCATTATATGATTAATAGGAGAAATTCAATATCGAGATATTGAAACATACTGATACCAGAAACATATTCAAAGAAATGCTGCAACTCAATCTTTCAACGGCTGCAATCAATTAGAAATGGGAACAAATAGTAGAAGCCTACACGTTAAGACTGCTTACACAATTGAGGACGCAATACACAATTGAGGAATCATACGGTGGAAAATCGAACTAAATATAAGACATTACTAAGCAAATAAAGAAGATGGCAAGAAGTGATCGAAGAAAATACACCGAAACATTCTCGAGACTGCGGAAACAATTAGCTGCTAATTGATCTATGCGCACACTACATCAATGTGTAAAACGGGTCACTGGAAAGTCCCCCACCTTATCCCAATAAAGGATTCTTCTGGTCAAGTCCTAACCACAGAAAGACAAAAGCTATAAATAGATGAAAAAAGTTCTTCGAAGACAATGGTACCGATAGCGAACAAAACGAAGAGCTCTCTGATGACAACTATAACGAAGCAATCAACCTACGAAACGAAAGGTTAAAAGCGCTATATTCAGAAACTAAAGAACAACAAAGTGGCCGGTATGGAGCCAGCAGAATTACTAAGTGGTGATACATCTGTAACGGTAGAAACTCTAACCCCACTACTATCAGAAGCGTGGAATACTGGTAGAATTTCACAGAAATGGAAAGAAAGCTTGGCTTTAACTATTCCGAAGAAAGGTGATATTGGAAAATTGAGGAACTGAAGAGGCATCTCTATCCTCAACAGTACAATGAACCTACTAGCAATGATCATTCTAGAACGAATATCACCAACGGTCAACCAGTACATAAGAAACGAACAAGCTGGCTTTAGACCTGGAAAAGGCTGTACAGATCACATCAACTCAGCTCGTATCATTATCGAACAATCAAACAAATAGTACTCACCATTATATCTACTCTTTGTAGACTTTGAACTCTCATTCAATACAAGGGTAAACAGATTAATCAATACCACAACACATCAAGAAGTATGACAAGGATGTGTACTCTCTCCACTACTGTTCTTAATAGTGCTGGATAATGCGATGCGCAAATTAAACAGTGTATCCTCAAATGGCATCCAGTGGAATTCAATTAACCAACCCAACGAACTGAATTACGCGTACGATGTATGTCTTCTAACTCATAAATATTCGGACATGCAGCAGAAAGCCCAGAAGTTAAAAGAACTGGCACAAGAAGTTGGTCTCAAAATTAACATCAATATGACAAAGGCTATAAGACTATATACAAATAACTACATTAGTAAACCAATTACCAACAATCAAGTAACCATCGGCTGTGAAACATTGAAACATACGCAGAAGATAACCACAAAACTTCAGGTATTTGTGAATAAATGCCTCAGAAGGCTAATCGAATGCTTTTGACCGAACACCATGCTTCATAATTGTCGTCGCCTCCGGGTCCTCGTTCGTTAGAACGGGTGGGTAAAGTGACCTAGGTGTGGGGCGGGTCACGCTAAATGACGGCAGATGGGCTGGTTTACGGTGTTACGCGACCCGTGCCAACAAACTACCAGGCTGGGGGCCCATTTAACAAAGCCCAGTCGCAAACGGAGCCCTCTGGATACCTGGCGACCTCCAGTTGTAAGTAGCCTTACCTGCGTAAGCGGATCTCTGCGCAGGTGGACCATATATTTCTCCGACACTCGTGGGAACAACATGGAATCCAATAAAAACAAAACCGAGACCGGCACTCTCCAAAGGCCGGAAAAAAACCGAGACCGGCACTCTCCAAAGGCCGGAAAGAAAAAGTGAGAGCTCAAACCGTAAAGGTGGGGCTCCCCCAAAGACACCAGGGGGAAGCAAGTTCAAGGCTTTTAAGCCAGGGACGAGCGGAACTCAGGGTAAGTTAAGGGCTGCTGAGGGAGGTTCGACTAACGTCAACCAATCGAAGCAGCGCTATAGGGATAGACGCGCGGCGTTTAGAGTTTTGAACAGGTGGGCTGCAACCCCTGAGGGGCAGCTTACGGCTGAACAAAAGCAATCCGTGAGATGGGCCAAGAAAACGGTCGAAAACTCAGAGAGGGACCATGTGTCAAAAAGACAGCGTTCCCAGGATGAGTTGGAGTTCGTGGACACAAAACGGCCCAAAATGCAGGCGGAGAAGGAAACTCCTCACAAGGTTTTGCCTCCTAACAAGGCTAGACCAAAATCCTTCAGGGATATTGTGAAGGACCGTTTGTTGGTGCTAGCCGTCATTGACAGGAGTCATGAAGATGGGAGCATCACCATGGGAAAATGGAGTTTGGTGTACAATGCACTAAACTCCGTTTTCCTAAGGATCCTGAGAGAAAATCCAGGACCCCCTCCATCCTGCAGAGATGCGGGCTGGCATCAAGGGCGCGTTAAACTTATAGCGTGCTCTGATGCCAGATCAGTGGAGCTTTATAAAAAGGCTGTAGCGGAGGTGGGAGAGGTGTGGCAAGGCGCGAAGCTGGCGGCTGTAGGCAGGGAAGAGATTCCTAGCAGGCCAAGAGCACGCGTCTGGCTGCCAACCGAACCAGCTAGCCCAGAAGAGATTCTTGAGATAATCAGAATCAGCAACCCCGATCTTCCGACAGGAAACTGGAAGATCGTGAGGCAAGAGGATGCAAAGGGGGGCTCCAGATTATCAACTATGATAATCAACACGGAGTCCCTGGCGCCACTTGCCGCGACTAAGGGAGTAATCGACTTCGGTTTCGGGTCGATTACTCTCAAAGTATACAAAAAAGACGAGGCTGAAACACGAGAGGAAGGCAGCCCGTCCACAACTGATGCAGTTGCACTTGGAGGAGAGACAGCCCAACCGATGGAGCTCTCCGAGGTGACCGCACTTGGAGAGGAGATGGGCAGCCGACTGTCCCTGGCGTCAGACGAAGAAAACCTGTCGGACCCAAGGGACGGAAGGACTGCAAACGTCGGGGAAACAAGTTCCATGGGGGGCGAGACGGGAGACACCGGCGACTCCAATGGAAACAAAGGAAACTAGCCTGCGGTAGCGGGGAGTAAACAGGTAAGTAGGCTGAACTTGGTAAATTTATGCTAAATTTAATACAAATTAACCTACACCATTCAAAGGCGGCGTCGGCCGCCTTACTCCTCAGACTGACTAGATCAGAAGAGGACGTGGTCCTTATTCAAGAACCTTGGATAAACACCAACAGGATCTGTGGCCTTAAAATGAAGGGGTATAACTTATTATACTCAAGAAATTCGGGGAATATCAGATCCTGCATTCTTGGAAAAAATAATTTAAATATGTTCCTTCTTCCTCAATACAGCAATGGTGACGTAACTGCGGTCAGCCTAGAGGTTGGTGGCAGTATATTTTGGCTGGTCTCAGCCTATTTGGACCGGGACAAACAGGTTCCGCCGGATAACCTGGGGGACCTGGTCCTCGAATCGTGCAGGAAGAAGATTGGGGTGCTCCTTGGAGGTGATGTAAATGCGCACCACGCAATCTGGGGAAGCACTGATATCAACGAGAGAGGTGGGTTACTTTTTGATTACATTTTAAACAACAACCTCATGGTGTGTAATATTGGGCAAGAACCCACTTTTATTACTAAAAATCGGCAGGAGGTTCTGGACGTAACCTTCGCCTCAAAAAACCTGTACCCTTTGGTCAGGGAATGGAGAGTGGCGAAGGAACACTCCTTCTCTGACCATCGTTACATAACATTTAGTCTTAACGTTTCCCCTGCCACCCGGAAACCTTTCAGGAATCCCAGAAAGACAAACTGGAGCAAGTACGGGGAAACCCTTATAGGACTACTATTACCAGAGACCCCTGAACCACCAGCGACAGTGAAGGAACTGAACAGCATAGTGGAAACTTTCACAATTGCCTGCAATCGGTCCTTCAACGCTGCTTGCCCAATAGTTAAACCCAGGGGCAAGCAAAAACCGGCATGGTGGTCCAAGGAACTGGGGACCTACCGGAAGGCGTGTAGGAAAGCATTTAATAGAGCCAAAAGTACGAGAGAGGCTCAGGACTGGGACTCCTACAAGGAGGACCTCAAGATATACAAAAAAGAATTAAGGAAGGCACAGAGGAAATCATGGAGACTCTTCTGGGACAAAATAGAAGAAGTCTCCGAGACCTCTCGTCTTAGGAAGATTTTGTCTACCAATCCTACCAGTCCCAGTTATTTAATTAAACCAGATGGATCCTGGACTGCTTCTAGTAAGGAATCCTTGGAACTTCTCATCGAAACCCACTTTCCGGGAAGCTTCGATGACTCGACAGGGACTGGTACTCATCAAGAAGCAAACGTAATGCGCATAGAAGATATCGTAACCAAAGAACGGATCCTATGGGCAATTGAAGGGTTCAAACCCTATAAATCGGCGGGCCCTGACCGTATTATTCCCGCGGAGCTTCAGAAAAACTCGAGGGTTATGCTCCCCTGGTTGGAGGTAATCTTCAAAGGGTGTTTAAAACTTGTCTGTACTCCGCGGGAGTGGATGGAGGTCAGAGTGATTTTTATTCCGAAAGCGGGTAAATGCTCGCAGGGCTACCCTAAAGACTTAAGACCAATAACTCTATCATCCTTTCTATTGAAAACCTTGGAAAGGCTGATAGATATCTACATACGCTCAAAAATTAGACCTAGTGACTGGGCTCAGACTCAGCACGCTTACTGTAAAGGGAAGTCTGTGGACACAGCTCTGCATGCCCTGGTAAGTACAATTGAGAAATCATTATTCTCGCAAGAGTTTTGTATGGTGGCGTTTCTTGACATTGAAGGCGCCTTTAACAATGTAAGGAAGGAGGCAATTCTGGAGGGATTGTCGCTACTAGGTGTGGATTACCCTATAAGTAGGTTAATCAATCATATGCTTGGGTGCAGGATGATTAACTCAGAGCTGGGGGAATCCACCATCAGGAGACGGGTGACTAGGGGAACCCCACAGGGAGGTGTTCTGTCTCCTCTGCTCTGGAACATAGCAATCAATGAGCTGCTATTAAAGCTGGAGAGAGAAGGGATCGGAGTGATTGCTTATGCAGATGATGTAGCGATAGCTGTCTCTGGGAAATACATAAGCACAGTGGCGGAGGTAATCCAAAATGCCCTTCTTATTATAACGAGGTGGGCCACCAAATGTGGACTGGCAATTAGCGCGTCTAAAACTGAATTGGTACTATTTACGAGGAAATATAAAATCCCTGTAGTAGATCCACCTCTCCTAAATGGTAACAGACTAGCTTTTACGGACAAGGCAAGATTTCTAGGCGTAATCTTGGACAGTAAGCTGAGCTGGAAGCCCAACATTCTGGAAAGAGTAAACAAGGCCAATATAGCTTTGTACTCGTGTAGGAACGCCATCGGAAAGAGATGGGGCCTGACGCCGGAGCTGGTACACTGGCTATACACTTCCGTAGTAAGACCTGTACTTATGTATGGGGTGAGCGTGTGGTGGCCAGCTCTTGATAAAATAACATACAGGAAAAGGATTGAGAAGGTGCAAAGAACAGCCTGCATGCTTATAAGCGGGGCACTGAGGACAACACCTACAAGTGCCTTAGAGATCTTGTTTCACCTTCTCCCCGTGGACATTTATGGTATGCAGATGGCGGCGATTACGGCCACTCGACTATCAGCCATATCTCAGTGGAAATGTCTTCAAATAGGACACTCGACGATAGTCAGATCGCTGAGGAAAGAACTGGCGAATATTGACTATGTTACACCGACTCCGTGCTTCGAGAAAAGGTTCGGAACCACCTGCCCTTCAAGGGAATCCTGGAGGAGCGGGTTGGCAGCTGAAACGGGAGCATTGCAGTTCTTTACGGATGGCTCCAAGCTAGACGGTAAAGTAGGAGCTGGAGTCTTCTGTGATAAACTAGAGGTAGATATAGCAGTTCGCCTCCCTGATTACTGCAGTGTGTACCAGGCAGAAGTGATAGCGATTGAAGAGGTCCTGAACTGGTTGAAACATAATGTGGTATCCTCGACTGATATCGCAATTTATGTGGACAGTCAGGCGGCAATCAAGTCGCTGGGTTCTGTTTCTCTAACGTCTAGAGTGGCGTTGGGTTGCCGCTCGTCTCTTAATGAGATGAGTGAGCATTTCAACATCCAGGTAGTCTGGGTCCCCGGCCACTCAGACGTTATGGGAAACTGCAGGGCGGACGAACTAGCGAGGCACGGTACAACTCTCCAACTGCTACCGGAAAGGGCGAAGTTGGGGAGACCCATTAACGCACTAAGGACTGTGCTTAAAAAAGAGGCGGAAGCCTCTGCGAACAATAGGTGGACGAACACCCTCTCATGTAGAGTGGCAAGACAAGTCTGGCCAAAGTTGAACTTGAAACGCTCAAAGGCACTTATCTCCCTGCGAAGACGTGAACTTAAAACGATCGTGGGGATACTCACAGGACACTGCCTTCTTGGAGAACATGCGAGAAGGCTGGGTCTGGAAGTAAATGACTTTTGCAGAAGCTGTAGGGACGAGGAGGAGGAAGAGACGTTAGTCCACCTCCTATGCTCATGCCCGGCTTTGGCACACAAAAGACATGAATATCTGGGTATGTTTTTAATGGACTGCCTTTCCGATCTCGAGAACTGTAATGTGCGAGACTTATTACGCTACGTAAGCAGCTCTAACTGGTTCTCATAGGAGTAAAAGGAGAGTAAGATCCTGTGGTATCACAACGGACCGTTTCCGGTCTAAGTGTGCTGTAGCAGCCACTCAACCTAACCTAACCTAACCGAACACCATCACAAATGAAGAAGTTCTGCGGCAGACTAGGCAAATCGAGATAAAGCACGAAATTAATAAGCGTAAATGGAGATGGATGGGACACACACTAAGGAAAAGGCCGAGTAATACATATAACAAGAATGTCATTGGAGTGGAACACTGCAAGGCAAGAAAAACTTGAGGAGCAGTGTTGGGCGCTTAAATTACACGATGTAGTTTACACAGTTATTTACATGTAAATTACACAAGTTATTTTTTACATTACGTAATTTAAATAACGACTTGTTCATAACTAGGGCGCTATCTATTATATAATTTAATAACTAATAATTAAAATATTGTAAAAATTGACTGTGTAACGTTACAAATAAAACAAAAACAAATTAATATGTCAAAAATTTGAGTTATAAGTTTTCTTCTGTTGTTTAATGTTTCATAACATCGTTTTGATAAAAAAAAACGTAAGCATGCATTAGCATTGGTAATATCTGTATTTTAAATTTGATACATTCTAGATTATTTTATTCTTATCAACATTCATTCATTTAAACTCTGGAGGACCCGGATCTTTTCCCGGTTTTCATTTAAAAATAATTTTTAATTTTCGAACACATTCCTGTTTGGTTAATTAAACGGGGATGTTCACTCAACCGAACATTTCCCGACCAGTCAAATCTCATAAAATTTCTCATAAAGAATACTTCAGCGACACCAGATGCAATAATTCTTTGCAACTCTCGTAGGTATTTTACGAAGTTAAATGTTGAATAAGATTCCCTCCTCCATTTTGAATCTCATGGTAGTTTATGCTAATTTCGAAATGTAAACATCATCCGATATATTAAACTTATTACTATATCTATATGGATTTTTGGTGGTGGAAAAAAATTAACTTACCGATTTGTTGATGACATTTACTCGACTGTTTGACATTTACGAAAAAACCGTGTAAAATGCTACAATTTGATAATAGATGGCACGTATTACACTATAAAAAATAATATCTTTCTCATATGTAGATAAACTAAATCTAAAAATGTCAGTAATCGTTTTTAGAGCTTTTTTAAGACAAACACAGATGGCAGTGTAGAAACATAAATGAACTTTGCCTAGAATTTGTAGATAACTTAACGTCTAAAATAATTATGATTGACCGTCTAAATGAACGGTTTGATTGATATTTATGATGCGTATAACCCTTATAAACAAATATTTGTTACACTTATACACTATGTCGAGTTATTTTTCAGAGTTTTCACGTATTTTACATATTTTATGTAAATTACACGTTTTTTACTGTAATTTACGTTATTTACATAAAAATGTAAATAACGATTTTTACATGTAAAGTGCCCATCACTGGTGAGGAGGACAGCAGGGACCTAGGGAAAAAAGGTTCTAAACGAGTCAAACTCTACAAATCATGGAGGGACTAAAAGCAACAGCCCCAAATAAAGTTAGATGGTCGTCTAGTTGATGCCCTATGCTCGTTATACCGAAATGCAGACGATTCAAAATAGAGTACCAACACTGTGGCAAACACTGAACGTGTTCGAATTACAATAGAAGCTCATATATGCAATTTGGATTAAGCTGACATTTTGCATGAACGTTAGTACATATTCTTTAGAAGTAAGTATATTCTTGCCTTATTAATAAGAAATTAAGCAAAGACGCATTTTTCTGTTAATATAACGAGTTATTGTTGCAAATGTACAAAATAATGTGTTTGAGCTTTTTATACATTTGTATCTCCATTTTTTTTGTTGATTGGCTGCTATCGCACACTTAGATCGGCGACGGTCCGTTGTAATATCACTATATGTACTGTTATAGGTCCGATTAGCTCCATGTCAGCCTATAGTACTGACATAGACGATGGGACGGCCCAAGGATTCTAACCTCAACAAGGGATCCAAGATGTGTTCATTCTCACCACCGATCTCACCGCCTCAAAGATCGATTATTAAAAAATCCTTTTTTGCATCTTGCGCCGGATCGGGGTTCTAACCACTTGCCACAGCTTTAACCACTGCACCACCTGGGTGGTTTTATCTCCATTATGTGAATACTTTATTCATCAAATGATTAATAATTTTGAATACGGGTAAACCTCGCTTAACGAAAGGGTTCAGTTCCTGGAAATGCTTCGTTAAGCGATCATTATTTCTGAAGAGTGTGGCGGTTTTAATTTTTTGTGACTCTTCTTTGATGCTTTACAACGTAATTCTACCAGCAGTTCTTGAACATCGCCAATAGAAATTTCTGCGGGCTGTTAACTTCGAATGTTCGAATGTTCATTTAACAATTTTTCATTATCACAATTTCTGATCTGATAGTCCATCCGGGTGTATAAAAAATTGATATTCATAGATCCGAGGTTTTGTTAAGCGAGAGTTCGTTAAACGAGGTCTACCTATCAAATTAAATTAGAATGAAAATGTTTCCCAACTTCGCACCCACATAGATCATGTGCACAAAACACTTTATATGTTGAATAATTAATTATTGTACAAAAGCACCATAGATTACATAAATCAATCACATTATTTCGATGAAAGTTGTTAGATTTCAAAAAAAAAAAAATTGAGTATAATTTAATTTAAACTTTTTAAAATTTTGTTAAAAAATTTATATTTTATATTGTTGTTAAGTGTTGTTGTTTCACTGATTAGTATCTTAAGTATGCAATCGTGGAAAAATTGTTAGAAAACAATTGATCTTAAGGCTTTTAATTCGAAATGTTAAAAAAGTGAAACTGTTATAAAACGATTTTAACACAGACGCTTTGGTAATGGTCAGGTATATGGTACATGAAATTACATATTCAAGAAATAGTAAAGGTCAAATTCCATTAGAGTTGAACTAGTACACTTCGCAAAAACAATATTGCTATAAATATATTGTGAGTTCTTATAAACTCGGCACTATCTGTCTTTATAATGTAATTCGCTTGACCCATGTATTTGGCCGCTTAATATAATGTAAACATTTTCATGTATATGTATTGTGTTATCGTGAACTTGAACATGCTCGTATATGAGATCATGTATGTACTTGAATTTTAGCAATACAATAACAGTCATACACGTATATATTTTTTTATTTGATTTTGAGTAAAGTTTGCGAAATCCACGATTCTAACACATTATATCTGGTTCAAAGCAGTTCATTTCCGTTATATAAAGTCGATCAATCAAATTTGAACATTTATATTTGTGATCAAACAGATAATATAAAGCAATTTTATCAACTAATATTTTAAATTATTAATGAACTATTTATGAGTCTGAATGTAATATCGCGATGATTATATAGCTACTGCGTCGTAGGTGATTTCAATCATTTATCGCGGTATCTTATTTTGTTCTTAACTGAACATTATGATGATTTACGTATATTTGAGTTTGATTAGTTGCTATATATACAGTATAACTAATCAAACTTAAATATACGTAAATCACCAAATTGTTAATAAAATTAAGTTCTGATAACCGAATTTCACTCCAATCGCTCACACTACTTCTATTATCGGTATTTGCAGGGTTATTTCGACGACGAAATGGTTGCATGTCAGTCTGAATCTGTTTCCTTTTAAAATTAAAGTTTTTATAACTTGAATCTCGTTGCCTGTCTGTTAACGTTTTTTCGGATTTTACAAACAATTGTTGGCCGATACCGTGTCAACAATCTGACTTCATCGGTTTCGATCACGAGCCAGCTCTTCATACTGTTTCAAGCTACAAGAAGATACCCAATCGCTCTCTAAGTCTTGGAGTCATCGTCACATACAGCGACATCTTCGCTTAGCGAAAGACGGCTCTCACTTGAAAGATCGCCACAGGAGTAACTTGTGATATAACGCTAAGGAGTGATATAACGCGATATTTCTCGCATTTCAAGCGATCACCCTTCTTGAATATTGGACATAAGGCGACTAGTGTCCATTCTTCAGACATAACTTCATTTTGCCGTACCAATCGAACAAGGTTGAAAAGACAGTTCAACGAAGATAGCTCTCCGAATATCAAGAGCTCTGAATTAATTCAATCAACTCCTGGTAAACTACTCTACTCTAATCTCTGCTTAGTCGTGAATTCCTGATAGGATGGATACTCAATAATCATCTTTGCGGTCGATATTTTATTCAAATACAGTTTGTGATACATTCCTTCCTAGTGCTGAATGGCAGTTGAACAAGATGGTGCAATTCGGTGATTTCTTTAAAGAAACCAGGCAAATTGTGCTCATTGCTTAGTTGTTATATCTTAAGACGTGAGCCTTTCACCATTCGCGCTTCTTCTGTCTACAAATGCGTTTAACTTTCTTCTTAGCAAGAACTGCTTTATTTCTTCTTGTAATTATAAACCGAGTCTGCGCTTCGTTGTGGACTATTTTCCGAGGCTCAACAGCAAGACGATACTCTTAATCAAACCAATCATTTTGGGCGTAGATTTTACTATACCGAGAATGTGCTGGACATTATCGACAACCGAGGTTTTCAATACTTCCCAGGCACTGTTCATTTCTTCAGATTGGTAATTAGATCGCAAAGATCTTGCTGACAAGTTCTTGTTATTTTCATTGCGTTCTTTATTTATCAGATCTTCATAGGAGAATCGCATTGAATATGCACTTGTATGAAAATTTCCATCGTAGCTCTGCGGTGACTGTAATGGTTACTGTCGACAAACTTTGTTGATGACTAATAAAATCTCACGTCTAAAGTGAATGTGCCCACGTTTCAAATGGATGTTTTAATAAGGAAAGAATGTACTTATGCCACATTGAGATCATGAGCGATCGTAAAGTTCATCATTTTCCCCCAATTTTCAGTCGCAGTTTCGTATCGGAAGTACGGATCTATATTATAACATAATTCGGTCTGATTTCTACCACCTCTAGCATTAATGTCACCAATTACCAACCTGAAATCGTTCTTCGGTATAGAGCTATTATTCAAATTATTGTAAAATGAGTCTTACACAGATAATTGACAAGTTGTCTAATCTCAGTGAGGTAGCACATTCGATTATCGACTGCTTAGAAGCCCAACACAGACTTTTCTACCTCTGACCCAATGAGGAATCCAAATCCAAGATTTCCGAAGTCATCTCCACTGTTTAGCAATGTAAAGCCTTGGGACACATGGTCTTCACTTTTAGGCCATCGAGTTTCTCGGAGTGTTACGAGTTCCAACCGATCCTCTTTCATACATGTGATGAGGCCGTCAAACGCGTTTGGTTTACTAAGTGAACTCATTCTTATCTCCAGGTACTTAAACGGGGGCTCATTGTTTTTTTGACGCTATACGATTTTTTTTGTTTTTGAAATTTTTAAAATTTCTGTTTTTACGAGTCGTCAGCCCAGCGATCCAACCAGACCTAATCGGCTCTTACGACAAGCTCTGAATACTGTGATGGTATTGTATGGGTCTTATGTTTCGTTCGAAATATTTACGAAACATGGATGCCCCCACCGACAGGGCTATTTATATGTTTACAATATTAACAACTCTGGAATCAATGACTGCCATCTTTTGGCTTTCAATTGCATTTGAAGTTTCTTCCTTGATGCTTAACATCGATCTATTTATCTTTGGTAATGTAAACTGCGTTCCAGAAATGGATCATGGTGAAACGCATGGTCATTAAAGTTTTTGGCAATATTAAAGGTTTTTTTTTAATGAAGCAAGTGTAAAATTTTGAATTTCAATATTTTTGTGATTTTTTGAAGCATGTGAAGTTATCCCAATATTTCATCTCAGAAAAAATAAAAAGTTGCATCAGGCAACATTTTTCTATTTCATCCCAGTTTTTTCGTTCTATCCGAAAATCGCGACATAAATAATAATAAGAAGAAACTTAATCATCTCATCCCAGTGTTTTTCCAGTTTCATGTATTTTATACTATAATTTTGCACCAATTGATAATAGAACTATAGAAATTTTCGATACTTCGGTACCTGGCTCCTGAGAACCTATTGGGCCAGAAATGATTCTTGCTGTTTTGAGTGCATCATAGTATGGACCAACTCTAGTGAATATAACAGAACCATCTGGTTCCATCTCAGCAAAAGTGATGTATTTTTACCATCTAAAACCACACACCCTCATTCATCCATTCATCCATGCGGAACTATCGTTAGACATTACTTCGCATGGAGGTGACTAGTTATTAAACTTTTTATTCTCCCCAGCGTCTCAACCTAAGTTTGAGATTGCCATCGCTATCTAGTCATAGTAAGATGTTCATAGTAAGATGCACGCTCTAAGCGCCTCAGCTCCTTCAGTATACTACTGCTGCCGTGTGAGTTTCCACTTTTCTTCAGACGCAATCATCAATTCAACTATGTTGTCCCGCCCAGGTGGCTCAGTGGTTAAAGCTGTGGCCGTTGGAGCGGGAGGTACCGGGTTCGAATCCCGATAGGGGCAGGATGCAAAAGGGATTTTTCACCATCTGATTACGATCGGTGGTGTTAATGAACACATCTATGACCCCCTGTTGGAGTGCAGAACTCATGGGCCGACCCATCTTCCATGTCAGTACTATAGGCTGGCATCGAGCTATGCAATGCGCAGATGGTTCTACGAAAATCGGACCTATAGCCGTACGTCCTCGATTTGGCCGTTAAGGCGTAAAGTAGGACGTAAATAAGCGAACCGCGAAAGAGCTGGGAAAGCCTTGAGCCCCAAAAAAGATAGCATAGAATAAAATATAAAAAAAAACTATTTTGTCAGGTGTTGATCGCTGCCCTACATCTGAGGGAGATCTCTAAGTTGTATCGAACCGTGGGCATTGAAAGAAAATATGTTCCACATCTTCTTGTGATCCATTGCAGGTTGGACATTCTGGAGTGTCGGCATGCTTAAATCTGTATAGGTATGCAACAAAACAGCCATGCCCACTTAGCAACTGTGTCAGAGAGTAATTAACTTCGCCATGTTATAGCCTATTTTTCCACTTTTCGATGGATGGTATCATACGATAAGTCCATCGACCTTTTTCCGAGCTATCCCAGCGCCTTTGCCATTTTGCCACTGTTGCAATGCGTTCTGATGCTCTACTTCGTAGTTGTTCTCGGTGTAGGTACCATTTCTTCCATTCCTTTGCAAGGAGTTCCATGGGGATCATTCCTGCAATTACAAGTGTCGCATCATCGGATATAGTGCGAAACCCACATATCACTCTTAAAGCACCTAGAAGGTAAACCGATTACAACTTGCATCTATACGATTTAACATCCATCGCATCGCTCCATACAGGTGATCCATATAGGATGATGGATGTTACCATATTTGCCAGCAGAATCCTTCGACCGGGTACCGAAATTTCTCAAATTATAGAATTTTATATGGAACTACGCAGCTCGATTGTGCTTATTCCATCCATCTGATGGTTCTGTTTTATTCACTAGAGTTTCATTAATTTCAGATCTGTTTCATTAATTTCATCGTCTTGCCCCGCTAAATATTGGAAGTCAGAAATTCGTAAATCGACGAATCCTTCTCTTCCTATCAATCATCGGAGTCCATTATATCAAAGAAAGGATTGCCTGATAGAGTAAGCTTTAAAAGTGTACATACGTTAAGAGAGATAAAAGAGTAAAAAACGTGCTAAGAGAACCTTCCTGACCGTGTTGTAATGAGTACCTGAAAAATTAAAATTAGGACTCTCAATATAATAAATTAGAGGGAATGACAGAATCAGGTTAATTGGAATATTGTTTGTTTTGACAGAATGATAGAATCGATTAATGTATGGCAGCAGATAACACATTAATAATCGCTAATCCAATGAAAGCAATAGTACACAGTGATCACGTAATGATCATAATTATATTCAAAATCAGGCTTGCAGATTTTAAAATAATCAAATAAACACTTAAAGTCAATCTTTGGCAGGCATCAAAACAGACATCTTTGACAAGTGCGTTGCTTATCTAATATATCAATGTTGTCAGCTCAAATTTCAAATAATGTGATGATTCAATGAAAATAAAAAATAGAAGAAAGGTACCAGCTTCAAATAGATTTCGATGCCTTAGCCTATTAGATGTTCTATATTTGATGTTTCCCTATAGGGAGTCACCAAAATTGTACCATGATACTTCTAATCTAGCTTAAGCTATATCGGGACATTTTCATGTATGTAACTTGAACAGCTTAAAATTAATAGTGATATCTTTTCTTGAAGTCAAGGTTTACAATGCTAGCGCATCTGGCAGTTATCGAAGCTCAAACTTTATGAGAACATAATCTCGTTCGTTACACAAAACCAATGCTGTGTTTGTAAACCTATAAAACCTAGGTGTTGAAAATTATTCATTCTCTTATATAATTGGAACCACTAGAATTGTTCAGCTTTCGTCGGTCTCAAAATCAATGAGTCCAAACCCAAATATCTGATCTCTGGTTTTCGAAACCACGACACAATTGATTTCAGTTGTGGTGACCATACGTTTGAAGGAGTGATGAGATTCAAGTATCTTGGATCATTATTCACGATAACAGTGTGAGAGAGGATATCAAGGTTCACATTGCCTCTGGAAATCGGACTTGATATCCTCAATGTCCAATTCTGAAATCAAAATATCTTCTCAAATACGGATAAGCTGAAACTGTACCGAGTGTTGATCAGCACAAAAGACGTTGATGGCAGCAAAAGCTTAAGTTAAATTTTCCGCTCACAAAATTAGGTTGCACTAATTAATTTAAAATCGTCTCCATATAATTAATGAAAATTAATATTTTTATTTAACACGTTTATGGTTGTAATAAATCACACACAACACAAGTTTTAATACTTTTGTTATTTTATAGTTTCGAATTTAAGCAAAATGTCATGAAAATATTAACAGCTTTATGCTCAATAAAATTTTCACAACTTTTGTTTTTTTTGTTAAAGGTTTAATATCACGTAAATATGAACACACCTTTGAAAACTCACACAACATTTTTTTTAATGGTAACACAATTTGGAATCGTAATGGAAAATTGTGCGGCTAAGGTATTTACAAATCGATTGCATCAACCAATTATTAGAGTATTATTATTTATTATTAAAGATGGCTGGAACTCTTTAAGGTTCCGCACTTAATGCCACAAAAGGCCCATGGTGCAACCTAGGATTTCATCAAAGCGCAGACTTGAGCAGTTTGATTCAGATTAAAGAAGAAAGTGGATTGTTAGATTATTCCTGGAGTAGGGATCTCGTGCGATCGAAAGCCGGACAACTGCTGAAAAAGTGTAAAATATCAGCAATATCCTCAAGACATTCGTCGCAATCCCATACGGCATCACTGGCAAGTCCCATGCGATCAAGGTGAATTTTGAAACGGCCAATGCCAGTGAGTATAGAAACCAATATTCTCAAGTTGTCTTTTTTTGATGAAAAAGCGTAATTGGTCAGCTTCTGGCTTACCCCTCTGACAAAGTATTTCGATTCAATAGGGCGATTGACAAAAATAACCAGTATTCATATACCGCTAGTAAATATAACCTTGTCGGTTTATGATGAGAAGAGCGTGTTGAGTTAAATCTGATATCACATACAGGTGCTTGCCTGAACCTGCCAGAACCAGATCGTCAGTAGAACTTTGAGCGATAAAACCTAACTCAGGAAGAATGACTAGAAGCCACAACATGGGTGAAACCTCACCTCCCTACAGGCATCCTCTGGAAGCCTTGACCGAAATAAAGTTATTCTCAACCTCGCAGATCACTATGCGAAGTTCAAGCATACATTCAAACTGGTTGTTATGGATAGATCTCTCAATCCTAGTTACGAGTACATAAAAGGCAGGATTTGCAAACTCTGTAAGCATGTAATACAACATGTAGAAGGACTGGTAGATTTAAAGGATTCGAAAGAGAACAAGCTCCAACGTACGACCTCATAACTGCTTAATCTGTAGGCTAAGTCCCAATTGAGAATTACATCCAAATCGTTGGTGACTACCCAAGTATTGATGGTTGTAATGGTTTTATACACCTCGGGGAATGGGTAGTGAAAAGAAGGTCGTCTTATTCCTTTTTAGAAGAAGTGAGCTTTTTATTAGGAAGACGAAGTAAATCAGGTGTTCAGGTACTTTTCCTGCTCAGCGACTTTTTAAGTCTAACTACAGCTGGTACGCTATTCATTTCCTCACTTAAGGTTACCCAGAACCATCTCTGTTAAGTTCTTAATTCTTTTTTGCTCAATTTTTATGCATATTGGAAGCTATCCAATTTAGACTGTAGATTGGATGTATATTAGAGTATACACCCGGATATCCTATCTGAGAAAATTACCAGGAATTAACATAAGAGGTTATGAGTTGAACTAGTATGACGTATTATCAGCGATATGGTTATATTATGAGGAATGCCCCATATAATTATATTCGACAAATGTCTCCATATATTCTGTAAAACTCGCAACGTTATCTCATTTGAATGTATGTACTTTACTTTCGAATGAATATAAATTACAAATCAAGTTCAACAATTTATGGATCATCAACAATGTTTAGAACAACAATTCATAATCTCTATTTTTTTCTGTCATAATTTGCTGTGCTGTTATCTATCAAGTCTGTTTTTTAATTGTAAATTAATATGTCCGTGATATGAGCGCGCGAACGTCACAACAAAATATTAAATTGCGGGAATATGATAAAATTTGTTGAGGTATTACTAAATCGTTTATGCTAATATGTAGGTCATCTGGCGGACAAAAATCTGGCTTCTTTAGATATTTGATAATGAGCCAACTAATAACAAACAAGAAGAAGCGAATCTCATCGTGAACTCTTAATCGTCTGTTCTCATGTTACACATGACTACATTGTTGTCGTATATACAAGGACAGTCTAAGACAGTAATGGTCATAGGGTTTCCAAATATTCGACATTTATGATTATCCGAATATCGAATACTTACGGATTAAATAATTCAGAGAATCCGAATATCCGGATAATAACAAAAATTATACTTTAATTATACTCGATAACTTAACGAATTCCATCTTTAAGGTCTTGATCGATTGTGGAGCATTAGCACAAAGCTTATCTTCGACGTGACCTCAAAGAAAAATCCTTGGTGGCCAATTACGATCACCTCTTCGAGAAATAACACGATCAGGAAACTTTTCTTGCAAAATCGCGAATGTTTTGTTGCTTGCATGGCACGTAAGCGCCGTATTGCTGAAAATAAGCGTCGTCCACATCAATTTCTTCCAATTCTGGCCATAAAAAAACATTAATCATATAGCTCGGTAGCGTAATCCATACGTCGTAACAGTTGCATCAGCATCTGTTTGAAAAAGTGGGTTTAAATATCACCGCCAACCCAAAAACCGCACCAAACAGTGACACGTTGAAGATGGAGAGGCTTTTCAATAATCATTGGATTTTCTGAGCCCTAAACGAGACCATTCTGCTTATTAACGTAGCCTACGGTGTAAAACAGCTCACACCATCACTGAAGTTGATTCTTCCATGAAAATTTGGATCATTTTGAAGCATTTGAAGGAACCAATCAGCGAAGGTACGACCCTTATGATGATTGACCGGCCTAAGCTCTTGTGTTAACTTTAATAGTCTTAAGACGTAAGTCTTTATGCAAAATACATGAAATTTTCGAAGATCGACCAAACGTCTAATTTCTAGGATCGACGAAAGATCAACAAACCTGGGTTTTTTCAGCACTTCAGTCTACAGCAGCAATATTCTCAGTTGTTCCTTAGCTCAGTCGATTTTTCAGCTGAAACTTTTCCTACAGCTCAAATTTTCCACCAGTTTCCATGTTGCCACCCAAGAAAGGTACTTCACGACATCCAAAAATGGCCGAATATTCGAATAGTCAAAATTGGTCGAATAGTCCGGATTATTCGAAGATCGGATATCCGGATTGGAAACCCTAGACTAATGGAATCTTCAAAATCTCAGAATTAATTCAATCAAATGAAACATATGATCGTGCATCTCTAAACTTATAGACCATCTATAGTTTCTGATCCAAAACTTCATTTTATAAACGTGACATAAATTAGAAACGCGCGTTTTCTAAGTGACTTCTATCGGCTGACCACGGGTACTTAATTAAAGTAATGACAGTACACAAACAGCTATAGTATTATACGTTCTCGGGCCATATGTTATGTTTTCTTGATATAAATTTTTTTTTTGTTATTGTCTATGGGTTTTATTCTTAAACCCTTCGTAATTCATTGAGGTGACAAACTATAGTTTTAACTGGTACTTTTTGCTTACTCATGAATTGTATCGGTTACAGTTTCAATGAGTAATTCACGACGCAGATTTGCATAGCTTACATACCAGGGTGCGTTCACCATTGTTCGAAGTATTCGTGAATGCATTCTTTCTAGTTTTATTATGTTGGAAGCATACGCGGAGCCTCACAGCTGAATACCATATGTCCAGATGGACTTAAGTATTATTTACAGCCTTGACTTTGAGTGTTTCCTATTTAATTTGACGCATTTTAATTTGATTTGTTGTCTCTATGTGTTTTTTCCTCGTGAGTCAATTATGCTCTAATTTTATGTCTTTATGCCATACCTTATCGAAAGCTTGTTGTGAAGTACAATTGTTCCGGTTAGAGATGGAACATTATTTCATTCATATGGCTGCCACGGCTGGCCTCATATTACTCCATTAGATGCTCGTATCTTGGCGATGGCATCAAAAACGTTGGATTTAAAATGCTCAATTGTCTCTGGTTTGTCGGGGAATAACACTTGTCTTTAACGGCGTCCCACAGAGAATAGCCCAGTGGTGTTAATTTGCAGTTTTTTACCGGCCATTGACATCACTATTTCGGCCAATTAAACGGCCATCAAACATTTGACGCAATTAATTGATTGTGGCATGAGATGTGGCAAGTTACACCGTCCTATTGAAACCAAACATCGTTCATATCAACACCATGAAGAGCGAGCACAAATAGGTGTCTCCATTGACCGTAATAGTTCCGCCATCCTCATCTTTTCAAAGAAATATAGGCCACTGATGCCACCACTACACAAGCCGTACCAAACAGTCTCTTGGAATGGGCGCATTGGCTTCTGAAATCGAAGCGGATGCTCATGTGGCTTCAACTCTTGAACCAATTGAACTTTTTTAAGACGTCATACCGAGATGTTTTGCAAACTTCGACATAAACTGGTGCGTGAAATGTTCATTTATTATGAGAACGATGATGAATTGATGTTGATGGATGCCCATGCACATTGTCAGCCACCCACAGCTTCGATATTTTTGGGTGTACGCACTGTACGAGCACGCTCACATCTTGGCGCATCATCAATGAAACCAGTTTCATGAACTTTAACTATTAAATTGTGTATACCGCGCACTGTTGGTCCTTCTCTGCGACCAATTTTTACACACTATTTTTGTGCAATTTCCGACCAATTATCTTTGTTTTAGAAATAAATTTCTAATAAATCCCAACGTAGCTCAAGCGTAAAAAGATGTATTTCGTTTAGTAGAGATGATGTACTGAATTTAGTGACTGAATAGAATGACATAAGTATTGCCAGATTCGAAATAACCGGTGGTTCAAATTTAAACCCACCATTAATAGCCTACCATCTTAGTCGTGTATATATATATATATATATATATATATATATATATATATATATATATATATATATATATATATATATATATATATATATAAATGGCAGCTGATTCGTACAATGCTTTTTAACTTATTATAAAATGCATCTTATCACGCAATGTGAAATTGTCTATTTATAAATCACCTACATAATGTACAGTGAAAAAGGTAGGAGACCGAAATATGTGTATTATCTTAAACACCAATGAATGTCTTTAAAGTTCACAAAAATAACAAAGCCCTCTTTACTTAACAAAAGATACCAAACCTTTATATATTAAATCCATCACGGTCAATTACACACAATCAAATAGATAGAAATAGAATAGAAATCCAGAAGCCCATCAAAACAGACAAACAACCAATGAATAAACCAAAAAAAAAAAATATCCAGGTGTCTTAGTCTAATATAACAATCCCAATTGGCACGCGCTTCTATTTCATTCTATTTACACATTTAACACAAATAATTTATATATTTGCTGGAGACCAAACAAATATTTGATTGATTTCGCCTCTAATAATAGTTATAATAATAACAACAACTACAACCACACTATAACCCAAAAATAATAATAATAATAAAAATTTGAGATGGACACAAACAACACAACACAACAAGCAAACATAACAATAAAATCAAACATCTATTGAAATTTTGATCAAAGCACATTCTGCCGATTACAATAATAGAGATCGTAGAAAACAACAGCAACAACAAATAATTGTTACAATTTATATAATTGTGTGTAATTGATCGATGATGTGGCGTTATGATATCTATAAAATTCACGGAAGAAACCAACCACCCATTTTAGAATATACTCGTATATGATTTGATTGATCGATCGATCGATCGATCGATTTTGTGCACAAATTCATTATTCTATAAATAGTTTCTTAATTTGGTTTATTTTTGTGTGGCAGCTTGTAAACAGATATATGAAGATATATTTGAATGAAATCGTAATTAGGGTTGATTGATATTTTAATTAATATTTATTTGATTTGTTTTTTTTTTATTGTTTATGTCTACACCATTTGATGATACGCTATGAATTGCAATTCATGTTTTTTTATATATACAGATATCGTTGTCTTCTGGGTGGCATCAATAATATTGTATATACGAGTATGTTTATATATATATATATATATATATATATATATATATATATATATATATATATATATATTTAGTTGATTTATATCGAGTATATGTACATGAATTTGGTGATGACGAACAATCTCACGAAGATAAGAGAGAAAAACGTGATTATACAGAAGTAAACTATTCAGTATTCATATTATAATGTCTAATTTTTCAATAAAATACGTTTTGTCGACTATATCATTGTTGTTGAATTTAACTGTCGCTTATTTTTCTCAGTCACTCAGGCTCGATTGGTCCTTTGTGACACCCCTACTCAGACGTACACTATCAGTCCCGAAATCTGTTTGTTCTTTTAATGAAATCGAAAATAACTTGTATTCTCAAGATCGTCAGTTGATCCTCAAATAGGAATGGTGATCGAAAGCAGTGAAGTCTATGGGAAGAGTATGAAGAACGGAAGCACAAGAAATGCTCAACAGTTTGTTATGGTCGCCCGATGAAATCTATTCTCGCTCAGGTGCTTGATGATACAATTTTCAAACCAAAATTATAATTTCGGGTTATGCTGTATACTCATCCATAATAATTATGGTAAATTGGTGTAGTGGTAATAGTACCAATTCTAATAGGTAATAGATTTTAGTAATAGTATTTTAGTAATGGGAGGATAAATTTGGACACGAAGATGGTCGCATGAACCAAAAGTAAGGAAAAAATAATATAAAATAAATCGAAAAAAACGAAAGAGATTAAAAATAAAAATTACTAGTAAAGTAATAAAAAAAAATCGTTAACGAGTGTGTGGATAGAAGGCAACCGAAGCCCAAGATAATCATTGAAAGGGGAAACATTTGTTCACCTCTTAAAGACGAGTAGCAGCTAGTTCATAGTGCTGGGTAATGGTATGTTTATCAAGAAATAAAACCCGTATTGGTATCAATCCATTGGCATCCATTTTTATCACATGGATCAATGACCATTGGGAAAAATCCAACCTCAATCAGTTAAAAACGGACTATGTATGGAAAAACACCGAATAAAGTTGTGTGCCGTGCTCGCATTGCGTTCCTCGGAGAGATCACGTGGGAAGGATCACGTGGAAAAGTAGCAGCTGTACTAACGGTGATGTGACGATGTTTGCGATGTTTCGAATTTTCATTCAAAACATATGATTATTCAGGTAACAGTGCCTCGTAAAAATACCCAGCAAGATCCTTAAAGTGTATCTATAATAGTTTAAGAAGGATTAGGTTGTTTATTGATCCGAAGAAGATTTTGGATAGTCGACAAGAGGTCGATTTAATGCAATTATCGTCTCCAAAACAAGTTTTGATGAAACAGTATTAGAATCAATCACCTTTAATTCCAAAGAGAGCGGAATCGTATATGATTCCCAATTTTTGGAAGACTAAAGTTCCCAAAGTCTTTCGTCTAGTAAAAAGAAACATCTCAGTTTCTCTAAGGTTAACTGTTTGACCTTGGTCACTACAACAGGCTTTAACTATGTTAATCGTAATTTGCATGTGATCACATATAACATCCGTATACTTATCTAACAGTTTTATTGCAATGTCATCATCATTGCCCTGACGGAAAAATCCGTTTACGTTTAGTTGGAGTAAATTAACCACAAGACACCACAAGATTGGAAGTCTCCATGCCATGTCTTCCAGCTGAAGAGATCATTGCACTGAAAGAAGCGTTATCAAACGCGCCTTCGATGTCTCGAAACGTTCCCAAGGGAACTTAATTTTGTCCAGCTATTTTCAATATGTCCAACGACTTCATGGAGTGCAGTTTCAACAGATTTGTTTCTCTGGTTTTCGTGTTGTTTGGTATGTATAGGATTTTCAAAGTACCTATCAACTAATCGGTCTAAACATTTAAGTAGAAAAGAAGACAGGGTGATAGGACGAAAACTTTTTGCCTGTTCACATCTAGGCTTTCTATCCTTCGGAATGAACACAACCCTGGCTTTTCTCCATGAAATTGGAATGTAGCCCAGGGAAAAACTAGCTGTAATATATAATCGAGGTGGTTTAGGATAATTCCGAGTCCTTCTTGTAGGAGAATCGGGAATATTCCGTCTGGACCTGGTGTTTTAAGTTTTGAGAAAGAACCGATGTTCGGGAAAAAGAGTAATTCATTTACATAATTGTTCTGTCTTTAACATTCGAAATTAAATCGTAATAATATCAAAACTTGAAGATATGGTATTTGTGCTTCTTAAAAATAAGGTTATTGATAAGCATATTAAAGAACTCAAACACAATTTTAGCAATGTAATTTAACATTGTTATAATGATCGATATAAATTTATCGATATAGCCAAGTGAGTTCAGATACAAGTGATAAAAAGTAACGCGCCAAAGATGGCCATCTCATGGGTTCCTTTCTTGATATGATATTCTCATTAAAAAGTTTTTCCATTAAATCGTTGGTTTGGTCAGTTGGTCTGCTGTGACGTTGCACCATCCTGTTGAATCCACAGGTCGGCTACACCAATATCTAGAATTTTTGGCAGTTAAACATCATTGATCATTGCCTCATAGCTTGTGCCATTGACGTTTACCTTGCCAAACCGTTCATTTTTCAGGAATCATTGGAATGACAACTCAGCAATGAGTAACATTTAGAAGATTGCCTAAGGGGTTTTCTGATATACAGAATATTAAACAGATACGTCTATTGAAGATACAACCTTTTATAAAGACCATGCAGGAATAAATAAATAAATCTCATTTGACGTTGATTTCTAAATATTAGCGTTGCTTTGTTTAACTGAGAGTGAAATAAATAAATATATGTTTTGTCCATCTAATAATAATTAGTGATTCTTGAATCTCTCTTAAGTACTTTTATAACAATGTGGACTAGAATAAGCTGCAATTGTAACGAGTTTTTGTGGCTGGAAATGAGACGTATCGCATAAATCAAGTTTTTAGTCAATCTCGCCGATGCAGAATTAAGTGCAAGAAAACGCCAAAAGAGACATTGGCGTAATGGTCAAAACTTTAGCAATTTGAGCCGTAAAAGTAAGATAATAATAAATTCCACAAAAAAAATATTTTTCATTTGTCAACGAACAGTGTTGAAGAAGAGCTCATTCTAGTCACAGAGTACCATGAATTATAAAACTAGTAGATTGGTCCATTTCCGATAGCACCATAAGACTGGCAGAGAATAGAGTTATGTAATGTTTGATTGATCTACATAAATTCAATTTGCAATGGCACTATATATTCCTACTATAAATAATCAATTTCTTAAAATTGGAAAAAGTAAATGACTACTAATTAAAAAAATCATTGTTGGAATACAAAATGAATAATTGTAAACCTTAACCAAAACAAGTGTTTCTGAGATTTGGGCAGTAACTCAATGGTGTTAGTGATAATTTTCTATCACTGGTCTCTTATTTCTCATAATTTATAATAACTAAGTTATATTTACTTCGGAAAATACCAGGAACATGTACATTTCCACAGGAACGTTTTTCTTTCCAAGGTGCGCCAGTTTTTGCTATATTCTCATAATATACTATCAGGCTATCTTTTCATAGAAGTTAGTTCTATTATGATTAGTTCTTATTCGTTACTTATATCGTTACGATTTCTGCATATAAGAAATGCTGTTTTGATATATTTTGAATAATAAACATTACAAGTTTTGGCGGGAAGGTTGGTATCTTTGACATTTATATTTTCAAAGTTTGCTCTTCAAAGAATGGTTGGAAAATTAAAACTATCTGTGACCTATCAATTAAGAACGTCGTTGTTCTCAATTATTAAATGTTACCAGACACATTTGCCAACTAGGGTGGAGTTAAATCACTAAAGTGATTAGATAATGGAACTACAAACTGGGAATGATAAAATTTTTAAAATTAGAACTATTAAATTTTAGTATAATGATAATCCTAGTGTTTGTTATACACGACGAAAGCTGATGGACTGAGAAAATGAAATTGAATGGTTCGGATTTTACATAAAAAAGAAGTGTTATTGTTCAGCGATTTTTTGATAATGAGGCAAGTCAAGCTGCAAACGAAATAATACACATATTATAGAATTATATACCGAACATATGCTTTTTATCAAGAGAACTCTTCGATTTATTAAACATTTCAGAACTAACCTCAACATATCTTTTTTATAAAGCAATACAAATTATCATTCTACAACTTAATCAAGATAAATCATTTTAGTAATACTTTGATTCTTACAATTTTATATTAATTTTCCACAGCTCAAGCGCAAATGCACTGAGTTAAGTAAAACCGACTTTATAAATAACAAAACTTCACGAAGCGTTTAGAAGTATACGTTGTAGTTTATACTTATAAAAGTTTTTTAAACCAACATCAATAATAATGGCAACATCAAAACTGTCACGACAGTAACTATCCTCCCAGAATTTTAATATCAACCGAGAAAAATTCTATCGTGATAGCTACTATCATCCCAGGATTTAAATACCATCATAATCGCCTTACTATCATCTCAGAAAAAATTAAATACGAATTGTAATTTTCAGATAGTATAATTATTTGAAATGTAATTATTTATTCATAAAAATTGATATGCATAGCAAAATTGGTATTCTTTATACTCGTATAAGAAAGAACACAAATAGTTCTTTATATGGACCGTGTTTCAATAACGTGAAATAACAGATGCTATTAGTTAAAAATTCACATTAAATTATTCGAAGGCTTTCTTAAGTAAAAAAACAGTTAAAAAATCTAGCAACCATTCAGCTAATCTAAAATTTCAATGATGCTCAATTTGGACAAGCTTATAACATATAACATGTTGATCAAATATAAATCCAATGGTTTCTTCAACTAAATCCACTATATATGCCTTTCGGTAAAAGTGTCGTGTCAGATCAAATATGTGTTCGATTGAGCACACTCACACGATTTCAATATTAGATTATTTCAATATTAAATTAGATTAACTATTTTATTTTAAACACAAAAAAAATTTGATATATGCCTATAAGCTCAGAAAGTCACTCTACTTTAATCTCGTGTTTCAAAATACGTGGATACCAGTGCTATCTAAAACTTTGCCCAGCAGAAAGAGCTAGAGATGGGACAGCAATCTTCATCAAGGAAAATATTTAACATCATGAAGAACTTAAAATAGAGTAAGAAGGTATGCAAGTAGCAACTGTTTCTATTGAAACCAAACACAACAAGAGCTACACTTAATCAGCAATCCATACTGCCCAACCAGATATAACCCAAAAAAGGAAAACTACATCAAATTTTGTAAATCGCTTGGTAGCAATTTCATTATTGGAGGCGACTTTAATGCAAAAAACATATTCTGGGGATCAAATCGAGATTGGAAGCTCAATTGGCACACTTGCGATCGTTGAAATTTTTTAAACTCACATGAAATTAAAATGTGAGTGTGCTTAATCGAAAACATATTCTATCTGACACGACACTTTTACCGAAAGGTATATATAGTTGAGTAAGTTGAAGTTACTTTAGATTCATATCACTTTTCAGCTTAATACAAATATTTGTTGATTTATAAAATAAATTCATTGGATTCATTATTCATATAAGGTTTACTGAAAAGTTTTATTATACAACAAATTTTTGATTTACAATTTTATATGAAGATTGAGTTTGTTTTAAACGTATTAAAAATTAATTATTGGTTGTGTTTTAATTGTTATGCTTCATTTTACTGACCTAATTTATATTATATTTCTTAATAAAATATTACCTAATCACAATATTAGTACATATTTATTATATCACGATAGTTCGATAGATTCACGATACTTTTGCTAGGGTTGCCATAAGTATAATTTTCATATTCCTGGGATAAATGTTCGGGCTAACTTTTTATACGTGTATTAATTGACTTTACTAACCAATATAACTTGATCGGTTAACTTAATTGTAACCAAGGTTTAACAGTGTCCTGTAAAGCTTATTCTGTAACCAGTAAATATTTAATTACATGTTTAACTGATGTATAATAAAATTTGAAGTTTGTAACAATAAATTGTAATCAAAAATAATAAAGTTGAACGGATAACATTGGGTTGGGAAAACTACTTAATTCAACTTCTTAGTAGGTAAGCATAGCTTATAAAACTACTCAACAAATTGCTTTTATAACAAGAAATTTCTTTCTTAGTTATAAAGATAACGCTTCGAATATTATTCAAGACATATACTACGATAAATAACATCGACAGTCAATGGGTCGTAAACGTCAAGTTTCATCTTAGAGATTGTTATCAAACAGCTTTATAGCATGTGCTTCCATGATGTACAATTACAATAACAACTACCATTGCAGCCACATCTGCCCAAAAAAAACATCAGGTTATTGCACAAAGTGAAGAATCGAATGATAAAAAGAAGGATATAATACTTCAGGTCATGTCCAGTGTAAGTACTATGGATACTATAATAGTAGTTTTCTCGGACCAAAACATTGAGTGACTAGCCCTTTTATATGACCTTTTCTTATTAAACTCTATGTATGATCAATTGCAACCTAAAACAAGCGCTGAAAGTTGACTTTTATGACACTATATAAACCAATTTCTCATTTATTATGTTAATCTACCCACAACTGAATACTCACCAATAAAGTATACTCACCTCACTAGCATTTCCAATTAACACACACTAGACTTTTTAAAATGGGGAAAAAACAAAACACAATTTTAATTTTTTTGTTTGAATACCTTTTTTTATTTTCCAAAAAAAAAAGAAAATTCAATTATAAATTTTATAATTTATTTTTCTTCCAAATTTTTTAATTTTTTTAATTTTATTTTTTATAATTTTTTGTTGTTTTGAATTTTTAATAATAATTATTTTTATTTCTCTCTCACATATTAAAATTTATTACAAATTTTATGTTTAGTTAAATATTTTTTTAAAATATATATTAACTATTTTTTAACTATTTTTTTAATTGTTTTCTTTTAATTATAATTTTTCACTTCTAATTTAAATAATTTTATTTTTATTGTATGTTTGTTGTTTTTTTTTATATAATTTAGTAAACAAAATAAAAATAATATTATATGGAATGTTAATTAAATTAAAAAACATTATTGACATTTGACAAATATTTGGTTGATGTTAAATAATAATGTTCAAAATTTAATATCAGTAGTTTAAATATTTTTTTTGGCAAGACAATGTTTTAGCGGCTTAGTTAATTAATTTAATTAAAATATTTTGAAATAATTTTGAAAATAAAATTATTTGCATGAGTTAGTTTCAATTTTTCTTTCGAATAAATAAAGAAGAAGAAAATAACGTATAAGAAAGATTAGACAATTTTATCAATTCATCGAAATTATATTTAAATAAAAGTTCAACGGAATTAAATAATTCCGTTTATTAAATATAACTGAGAATTTATTAAAACAAATCTATAATACAGGTTAGTAAATAAAAACATGGTAATATTTTAATTAAATTAATTAAAAAATAAAAATCTTGTTACGATTACCTGATCGATTTTCAAATGTCAACAGTACATTATTATATATTTTATATATAACTTAAATTATTTATTTACAAAAAAACTTAATTAAACCAAAATACATGAGTTTATATTTTCCAATTCTCTTAATACTAGTTTAAATTAAGTTTTAAATATAATATTATTTATTTGTATGTATAATATATGAAAAATATGAAATTTCTCTAAAATTTCTATTCGAGTTTTCCTTAATTTAGTTAAATATATATATATATATATATATATATATATATATATATATATATATATATATATATATATAATCTAAAATTATAGTGACTATAAAAATAAATTATATAGGTATAAAAAAAATATTTGAGATTGTGTTTTGAATTCGCCCAAACCATATTCGAATTGTTCATTTAATTATTGATTGAGATACTCTGCCTAGTAATGTAATTTTGAATGTAAATAAAAATTTCTCAAATATTTTTTTTGGTAATTAATTTAATTAATTAAAGAAAATTCTTGAGAAATTTTTAGAGAAACCATAGCAAAAATAAATAAATAATTGTTGTAATTATAATATAAATTTAAATTATTACTAAAAAATTAATAATTTATATTTCTTGATTTTGCATTGCAGTTACATATAATAATGCTTATGTTCGTTTTATTATTTTGCATGTATGTATATATGTAAATTTATATATATATATATATATATATATATATATATATATATATATATATATATATATATATATATATATATATATATATATACATATATATTAGTGTAGTTATTGTAAATATATATCGTAATATTAAATTAATATTAACTAAAAGTATTGTTTCTACAATTTGTCGTGTAACATTTTTAGTACAAAAATAATTATAAAATAAAAATTATGAATAGACAAAAAACATTAAATTAATTTATAAATAATTTAATACAAATACAAAATATTATATACATAAATAAAAATAATTACAAGTAATAATAATAATTAATGATATAATGGCACACAATAATAATAATAATAGTTTTATTTATATATAATTTAATTGATTAAATTTAATTAAGCGTAATTAAGCAAACATTGTTTTTTTAAAATTATTTATTTAGTTTTAGAGAGAATTAGATAACGATTTTACTCAATTTTTATTTTATGTTAGGAACGATTATTAATAATTTAATTAATTAAAGCATATACAAATACTAATTATGATTTCTTTTCGTAGTTAGAGATGGCATTTTTTGTTTATGGGTTATATGCACGAACGTGTTTATGAATTTTTAATTAAGGCATCTAAAAGCTCTATATTTTTTTTTTAAATTAATTACTTTTTTAAATGTTCGAATATTTGTTTAAATTTGTCGACGGTATCAAGCTGCTGCGGATGGTGATTTCGATGATGGGCATGCCGTGTCCGTCTTAATGGGACATCTACTTCAGATCTTCCCTTCATAGACGGGTTAGATAAATTATTATGGCTTGGATTTGATTCGACCGAGGGCTCGTTCCTTTTCCTCGGTCTAGTATTACTATGGCGTCTCTTAGGATTGTGTGTTTTGTTGATTTTATCGCGTTTCTTTTTCTCTTTATCGTTCGATGTATTTGACTTATGCTGATTTTTTTGTTTTCGTCTGCCATTGTTAATACCATTAATTGTATTATTACTATTATTGTTATTATTATTATTATTTTTATTATTATTATTATTTTTATAATAATTATTATTATTATTAATATTATTATTATTATTGTTATTATTAATATTATTACTATTAATATTTTTTTTATTTTTTATTTTATTTTTATTTTTATTGTTTTGTTGTGGTCGGTTCATACTTTTGCTATCTGTAGTGCTATCTATATAAGTCGCCGAGGGAACTTTAAAATACAGAAAACAGTCCTTTTGTTTTATAAAATTTGATTGGGAACCTTTCTTATTAAACCCAATCCTATGTGTTTTATTGATGGCTGAAACGTATTGTGAAAAACCGTTCCATCCCACACTTCTTTCTTCGATAAATTGACACCAATGACGACCATTTTCGGGAATCCGTTCCTATAAATAAACAAAAACCATATTATATAAGAGGTTATATAAAACTTATATAGAAACGACAGTTAAAAACGATAAAAATGATAGCAGAAATTAATTAAAATGGAATATTTATACATAATCTAATGGTAAAATCAGAAATAGTTTTTCTTAAATGCGTCTTTATTACCTTCATAGAAATCATACAAGAAATAATTATGGAGACGATTTCGTATACAAAAAAATAGACAACTTATTACATAAGAAAAGCATACGCACGTAATGGAGCCGAACTCCTGCTGATCTATTTTGTAATTTATGTACCATCTTCCTCTTGTTTGTTAAACCCAACAACATTAACTAAAGACGAAAGGTGCGATTTAAAATCCTTAACATTTAGAGCATAATTGTGTTTAAATCAAATGGTTATTGTGTCTTCGTTTTGTCAATTGGAAAATTACAAAACTGTAAGTTATCCTCACAAAAATCCATCCCTGGAATTCGATCTGATATTTTTTCAACAAGATCGTTAATATAACCAATTAAATAAAAAAAACTTAAGTATTATCATACACCTTAACCGGACTCAAAGTACCTTGATCTTTGAACACATGGAATCGCCACAATCATCATGCAAAATTAAAAACTGATAAAACAAATTTTACAATCCTATAATATAGATTATAAACCAAAAATATAATTTTATTCACGTCTCCTATATATAATAGCGAGACACTTGCAAATATATAGGTGGACTTATAATAACTAAACACTATAGGACCAAAATGCAATACAAAAACAAAGCCAGGTACATATACAACTCAATTTAAGCTTTAGCGATAATTTCCTATCGACAAATTGATAATTGAGTAATTTAATGTCATTGATTTTGCATTAAAATATGTAATGCCTCTGTGTTTTCATATGTTGTACACATATATAAACAGCGCAAGTCAAGCCTCGCGGGGATTTGTTTAATGCATTTTTGTATAGTATGTGCATACAATATTTCAATTACTTACCAACCATAATTTTATTGAACTTCTTCTTATCGTCATTTTACATTATAAATAAATTTTCAATTATCTCGGAATTTATATATATATATATATATATATATATATATATATATATATATATATATATATATATATCATGATAATATCGAATTAAAGAAATAAATAAGTTACAATGAATTAGTAAAAGATGGCAAAAATATCTTCAAAAGATTTGCGAATGCTGTCGATTGTACGTTTATGCATAATAGTTGTATACAAGAGGTGCACATACTACATTTATTTAAAGTAGAGTTTCTAATCAAAAATAATAACAAAGAACCACTTTAAGAACTCTTATCACCAATTTTTTCCTATTTATTTCGCGTTTTTATTTATTTAAAAAATTTTATCATGATCACACGATCAAAAAAGCTTCTAATAACAATAATAAAAAAATTTTTTATTTACTTTTATCATTAGTCGCGTCGTGTTTCTATATAAATGGCGCGGGCCTTCAAATTAAACCAAAAAAAATATTAAAATTATATACTTACTAGTCCAACAAGGGCCCAGTTGTTTTCTTTGAAGCATAAATATCGATTTGTCTCTGTCGAAAATATCGTCAACCTTATTTCGTTTTCTACGAGGTGCGAACTTCTCTCGACTGATATCATCAATTTTTCTGGAAGTAAAATAAATTAAAAAAAAAATTTAATCGAGATCTATCAATAAAAAAAAAATTAGAAAATATGTTGGCGTTAGATTCAAAAAGATCGAATTCCGTTATATTCTTATATATGATACATATATGTATCAATCGGATAAATATTTTAATCACCCACATCACTTATTTTTTGTGTGCGTGTGTTTATATAAATAAATATATTTTAATTGGTGTACATGATTTTTTCTTGAATCAAAAAGAAAGTGCGATCGCCCTCTAGTCACATTCTCATATATTTATATATAATCATCACACCTTAACTTAATTTAATTATGTGTCGTTTCGCGTGACTTGAGATCAAAACATAAATAAATAATCGAATGTCTGAGAATACTCGTCGTATATAATTGAAATAACCAGTGGCGTTTAAATATATGTACTTGATATCATCGTTCTCGCTTACATCCCTTCCTTTATCTTAAATAATAGTTGTATCAAATATTTATGTAAATTACGTTATTTAATAATTACAATGACAAAAAATAAAAAACTTTTTCAATATTTAATTTAGACATTTTTGTGTTAAATTAAACACACGTTATTACATAATAATATAGCTTCAAAATTGGGCGCCATACTTAATTTCTAAACGATCGATCGACGCACGCGGGACGATGACATATTACAATTTTTTAAATAAATATGAAAACCATTTCTTAGAAAATTATTGAAACTTTTATATTATGTATTTACTAAAATTGTTCACATACAGTGAAAATGAAATCCCGATTTTTTTTTAACGGTTGGAATCTTGAAAGTTTCGGACATGTTATTGTTGTTGTAGGTACACCACATCGTTGTATATTGAATTAACAATTCAGAACTACAATATATATATTATAAGGTAGAACTGTATGTGTGTTTATCTATGCATAAAGAATGTGTCGGTACTTTGTGTCCAAAAAATAACTATTATTTGTTTAAATATTTAAAGAAAAATAAAGAGATGTTTAAATAATGAGAAAGAAAGTCTAAAGTGTCGATGAGTTATGGTAATTTTTTTTTTTAGTATTTGTACGATTAGAAGAAAGGTAGCCATACATGTTGTTTTTTTCTATTTCATGGTAAATAAGTTAAATTTGGCCAAAATTACGATACCAGTCCTTCAAAATCGTTACGTCATAATATAATGTGTATTAAAATCTGGAAAAACGTTTCACACCAAATCAAACAAATTCATTCATCAAATCTCCAATGTGACGTAATTATCGTACTGATCATCTTTTTAAAAAATATATACTTTACTCGTATTATTGTTGTGTCAGTTGTTCAATCCCTCTGAACTCGTATATATATAGATTATATGTATATTTTTGTACCTAACACGATGTCTTATGTGAAATCGATTAATCAAGATTCTATGAATACTTATAAAATGCCGACGACTTTTGTACACGTACAATGTTTTCTATATATGTGTAACTGATATTTTATGTGAGTAGGTTGATCTTCATCGTACGTACATATAATATGATGATCACCCAAAAATCAGGTCAAATAAGTGTTGTATTTATTACACATGTTTTATATTTATGCATATATATCAGTATCGAAGCCTAGAGAAGAATATGCACTTTACACATTACAATTTTGAGTCGTTATTTTATCACAAACATGACAACTTTTCTATTTATTTAGTTATACGTGTACTAAGTATGTATATACATCGAGACTATATATCAATGATCATGATCGATTAATTTTAATTAAAAAATTCCATTGAACTCTTAAATTTTAAAGATAAAAATCTGTCATCAGAAACCTGTCATTTTCGAATCCGTATAGTTGTAATATCGAATGTTCTAATTTAATTTTCTTTTATTTTCTCTTACGGATCAAACCGTACGTAGGAGGATAAAGTTAAAATCAGATCATATGTGGATTAAAATAAATTGAATGAGTCGCACGAACCATTTAAATTCGAAAGTATCGATCAGGATTTTAGTTTATTGTTTAAAAACCACAAATAGAACGTTAAAGTTTGTGATTAGATTAGATTAGTTTCCCACCACATAATACATTATATATATATATATATATATATATATATATATATATATATATATATATATATATATATATATATATATATATATATATATATATATATATATATATATATATATATATATATATATGCTAATTTTTTGTCTCGGTAACATAATATATTAGTATGTACGTGTATACATTTGGGAAATAGTAATTGAAGTGGGCGCTCACAATTTTTTAAAGAGATAAGATAAACATTATATGTGTATATACATATGTGTGCTGGGAAAATATAAAATTGGGAGCAAGTGTCAAAATACTCGAGTATATGCACTTTTTATTATAATCTACGGTTGTCTATACATAACTACAATTAATTCATGATAACAACCGAATTGTGATGAAATTCCATATCAATTAAATCGAATCAATGTCAATTAAATTAAATTAATTTAGGTTACAAATGTCCCAATTGAAATATTACGAGAGCGCGCGCGGCGCCATTTATATATATTTATACGAGTGTATACCACCCAGCTAGCATATATGTGTATGTATAAATCTTAACGACAAATTATTGCTATTTTAACGTCACTTTAACTTGCATTGTCTGTTTCTACTGTTGTAGTGTTATCTTGTATATAATATAAAGTGACAGATTTTCTTTTATTATATGTCATTTCATTTGACATTTATATCTCTGCTCGCTCTCGTTCAAATTAAATAAATAAATAGCCAAGAAAAAAAAAATTGATATTTAAGTCACTTTTCTTTAACACTTTCGTTCATATAATATTAATTATGCATGTAAACATAAATAATACACACACGTATTGAGTTAAGGTTGAAAGGTTGAAAAATCATGCGATCGATTAAAATGTTAAAAAGCGAATATGCCGCGATCTCAAAATTTTTTTTAATCGAAATTTTTTTTATTGTTATAATCGTTTAAGATTAATTAAGATAAAAATGAGCGGAGACCTACCACGCATAAAACCTTTTACCAAAATAAAAATTTCAGAATTAAGATGTTAATCTTTAATTTTTCGTTTTTTGTACATATTCATAAGATCTGTATCCCATTATTAAAAGCTAAAAGGAAGTAAATTTGTTGTTGTATTTTGCGGTTAGAAAACGAACGTTAGAGATCACTAATTATTGTTCTATTTTATTATTTTTATTCCATTTAATCGTCCTTTAACTTATATTAATTCAAATATGGGAACCGCCTATAAAAATAATTTAGTATTTTGGCTTTGCGATGGTCAAATTTTTGTTGAACGATTTTAAAATTAAGACACTGAATATTGTCTAGTCACGAAATGTGGGAAGATGAAAAAGATTACAGAAAAGCGAATTCCTATATTATATAAGAATGAACGATAATGTCACCTTCGAATTTCAAATCCGTGTAAATGTGTGTTATAAACCTGCGCGTTATATCCACTGCCTATATTTTCGCACCTGAATATCTTGTTTACGTAAAGATAAGAGTCAAGGAAGGTGTCATATCGGTAACATTTTATTACCAATAGTAATAAAACTGACAGTGCACATATTCATTCATAATAGTTAAATTTGCATAATTTTAGCCGGTGAGAGTGAGAAAAATATAAATTGTGAACATGTTAAAAGACAACGTCCCGCACCTGGGTTTTTATTCTTTAGTTAGGTTTTTTTTTTATTGTTTTACGGTCCCCAAAGGATAGATAGAAACATAACAATAAATAAAAGACTACATAAATTACTGGAAAATGACCGAAAATAAGTGAAAGGAATCACACCTCTTTTAAACGATTCTAAGATTTCTGTTGTATTATTATTTTGAATAGACATCTGCGTGCTCACTCTATCATGATAATGTTGTTGGTTCTAGAATTGTAATGGAATAATTTGGTTCGCATATTATTTTAAATAGGAGAGCATCGTATATAGGAGGAACACACAAGGTGTTTTCATGTTTATTGCAATATATGTTCGTTTACCTGGAATTTATTTAAACAAAATTTATTTGTTGTGTTTGTTGCTTGGCCTGGATGTTTAAATAACAGATTTATACTCTGTTTTTTTTTTTAAACGAACAAAACATAAATATCGAAAAGATTATTTGCATTTTGGCTTAAAATAGATTTACACGCATGTACATATGTATATACCTATTGAACTTAAGAAACCATCCCAATATATTTTTTCGATTAAGAAAAAGAGGAAATTTAGATAAGATTAAATTCCTGTTTACCAGGAAATGAGCACAACCCTTTTTCGTTCATTCATCTTAGGCGGAACACAACAATATTAACATTTCCTAGTTCTCAAATATAAAATGTCTGACCACAAACTCGTATATAGGTATCTAGTAGATTTGTACTGGTGTGTATGCGATGTGGAATGTGATAAGTCGATTGTTGTTCTTATACATACGTTTCCAACTGATAAGAACGTAAAAAAATGTGTTAAAGTCGTAAGTATATATATTTTATGTATCGTGATTGATATTTTATTTATTTATTTATTTATATAAATAATATTTTTATTTCCATTATATAGGTTGAATGAACTATAAACTACTAATATCGAATTACAAAAAAATATAATACAATCTAGAATTATTTCTCTTGTACATATACGTATGTATATAATATGTATATGACTCACTAGCTGGGTATTTAAATCGTCGTCGCATACATAAGAAAAATCGTTAAAACGTGACAATGGTTTTGGTACGTCGGTAACAGTTACACATCCTCGTGGGGATTAGAAGCAAAATATATAATTTCTCTGCCATACATAATCCTTTTATACATATCCTTTCATTCATTATTTAAATAATCCATTTCACACTAAAGGCTTAGATTTTTTTTTAACGACATACAGGATGTTTATTATATGAATAATAGGGATAGAAATTATAGAGAGATTTGTTCCCCTTGTTCATTTGAATTTCAAAACTATTTTATTATTTTTTATGATAAATTGTCGTTATCATTTGAATGGAATAGATATTTGATTTGACTGATTATTTTGGTGACAAGGTATGTAAAAATAATAACTCGCATTTCAATCCAGTAGCGGCGTTCTCTTAATTTTAGCACATCAAAAACGCTGGGAGGTCGTTAAACGTTAATAATCATTACATATCCATTATCACAAACTAAATCAACGTAAAAAGATACAAATTTCACACTCAGCTCGAAATTTCAAAAAAACCCATTTTTGGTATAAAAAAAAACATTTAAAAAATCAAATTTAACACGATAACACACTGCGGTAGGGCTAACAACAAATTATGTTTCGCTTTGTTCTTCTCGCTCTTATATGGTATATATGTACATATGCTTATATACAACAATGTCCATCAAAAACTTTAAGACGGAGATTTCGTTTTTTTTTGTATTTTTAAACGCGTTTTTAATTTTAATCCACGCACCATAATAACTATACTGCGCATACTATTGTCTATCCAAACAATAAAATCCTCTATACTAATTTTGTCTAGTCTCGAGACACGATTAAATGGATTATCATCACAAACCCAAATGGACCCATCGTCATAATATTGTCGTTGTATGTATATATATATATAATATGTGTGTATAATAAAACAAATTAAATTAACGTTAAAAGATCAAAGACGTTGAGTACCGCACAGCTACACGGTTCTTTCCGCACAGATAAGCATATAACGGTATGGTTTATAAAAAATAGTAATAAAACTACTTACGATAATTTTTTGACGCATGCACTATTCCATTGCTTTCGATTCTTACAAATTGATATGAGCATTTCGATTGTAAAAAAACTTCGCCGTTTTGATTGCAAAGTACTCCCGCAATCAACACCTGAAATTAAAGTGACAAAAAATCTGTATTAAAATAAAAATAAATATGTACAAACTCCACCTCATTTCATCATTCTACCCCATATTTACATTTATGAATATTATGCCTCGATGCCCAGAAGGTGTATATATGAATTGAGTTGTTGAAAATATATTAAATGCGCGATATATTGGGAGGGGGACATGTGGAAGAGGAAACTGAAAAAAGATTATAAATTGTCATTTTTATTTTCGCATTTTGATCGCCTCGAGGTTTTTTGTTTTTCATTTATTATCGTGAGATCTCTTCTTAAGACAAACAACAACAAAATATAAATGTCACACAAAACCTAAAATTATCTTTCTCCAAAAAATACTTTTCTCAAACCACACTGAGATACAGCAAAAAGGGTGGTTACTTTTAACCATATATTATGTATAGAGGTACTGATTATAAGTATTCATCTTAAATGCGACATATCGATAACAAAAGATTATGAAATGAACAACACACTGACATTGGAATGAGTCGGCTCCCGGGCGAAATTCGATACTGGCACTTCAGATATAGAATACTGTAATTACACCTAGAGGTATATTACATAATTTAGTACGAAAAACTTGAGATTATAATCGCGGAAAAACAGCAAAGAGGGTTACAAATATATTTACATATGAGTAATTTATTTGGTTTTGCTTAAAGGTACAGGAGAGATACATATACATAAACATACTATCTATATTTTATTTGATATCGACCTTACTTTGCAATCTGTTTTGGGGTAGGGTGTAAAGGTATTAATCCACAACAACTATAGTGATCAGATGGTGGAAAATCATACGCACCTAGTATTTTCAAAAGATTGAGTCAAAACCACATCCGTATCGTAATTAAAAAAAATTAGTTTTTGCTGCAGGTCTTTATATAAAAAATACTATCATTTTATTAATCGATTCGATTAATTAGTATTCAAATATCCAATATATAATATTTTCACCAAGAAGCACCCATAAATGAACGCATTCCAAATCGGTTATAAAAGTATTATACATTTTTTTTTTATGATTTTCGGATTATTAATCCACAAAAAAACTTGATTATAGAAATTATCATCATCATCATCATTATTATTATGATCATATATTGATTAAACATCAATTTTATGTAAATGAATTTGAATAAAAAAATTTTTTTATGGCACGCGATCTTACCTTGCACATCATGAATGCAGTTTACAAACAAACCCCCAGTGATCAGTAAACAAAATTTTTGTTATTTCTGGAATTCCGGGAATACCATATTCTTTTTTTTTTTTTGCTGCTTCAACATTTTTACTAGCAACACAACAAAATTCATACAGCATAAGTATATTATATGGAAATAGAAAATAATAATCTTAAAGAGGTAATTTAATTTGCATATATAAGCATTTTACTACACATATATATAAAATAGTAATCAAGAATATATAAATAAATACATGTAACTAAACACGAATAGTGGTTAATGTGTAAAAAAAAATAAAATTAAGTGATAAATTTAAATATACATGATTACTGTACAGTGTAATGTCGTAAGATTGTGTTTTAAGATTTAACCCCTGTATTATGTAAAAATTTAAATTGCTCTGTGAATCGTGTTTGTTCGGATGGTCATAAGGGTTAAATAGTTTTCTTATCGCATATAGTGCACATTATACTATATATACGTATACAGTTGTGTTCTTGACCTAAATACCGAGACGTCGTATGCGTATATATATATATATATATATATATATATATATATATATATATATATATATATATATATATATATATATATATATATATATATATATATATATATATATTGTATAAATTATTAAAATTCAATTTCCTTATTTATTCGATATGGCGCCATTTATACGTTTTTTCTTAATTAAATTTTCTTTTGAACTAATTTAATTGTATATTGGTCTTCTTATGTGGTTCCGCTACTTTTTACTTGAAAACCGATCTTCACATTATATACATATGCATACATCTATACCTATTCAAATATTTTTCCATCGTCTTCATTAATTTCACATTTCTTATATTTTACAAACGAAAAAGAAATTTTTTTTTATGATTTTTCTTATAATATTGATCTTTTGTCTGTGTGTTAATTAGTTTTTTAAATATTTTATTTGTCTTCCATTAAAAAAAAAAAATGTTATAAGAAAATTTATAATGATCATCGATTTGTTGTGAAGAAAGGTGATCATTGTGTCTGACGGTTCGATGCTGTGCACATACACATTGATTTAAAACTCTATATAGGTAGTATATACGATCACAATATATCTGCGGTATCGACTATATACTTATATATCCCTGATCGTATTAAAATAATTTAAATTTAGATTTTCTCAACTTGATGTTATATATTAACATGGTTGGGATCATCGGGATATTTCTACTTGATCTCGAAGAGCTTTTTGATGTGTGTGTGTGTGTATTATTTATAGTTAGTTAGATGAGAGTAAACAGCGCGATCACACCAAGTTAATTAAAATTTATTAACTGTTAAACGATGTAGAGTGATCATAATAATAATAATGATTACTACATATATACTTAAGAAGTTGGTTTTCTAGAAATGATTTTGGTCGTTGGATTATATTTGTTGTTGTATTATAATGATCGTTTTTCTTTATATACGTATAATGCTCCTCCGTTCGGTATAGAGTGTGTGGTGTGAGAAAATTAAACAAAATAAAATAATAATAAAACAAATAAGTTTTGTTGGAATTTATAAGCGATGAAGAAATACGATTACAAATAAATAAATAATTTTGGAATTACATATATACCTAAACTTTAAGACAAGATATAGTTTGAACATAAAAAACAAAAAATTAAATTAATTTTATCACGTTTAAATTGAAAATTTGCGTGATTGGTTTAGTGTTTTTGAATTTGAACAAATGTTCTAATTTATTTAACATGATCACACCTGACAACAATGATCACGATATATAAAGTCGCGAGTTACATTAATTTTTGAATGTTTATGGTTTATATTTTGGAAATTTGGGTTTGAGCACTTGTCGCTCTTGTTGTTGCTTTCGTAAATCGATGAGGTGTTATTTTTAGAAGGTTTATGTTTTTATAATTTTTTTTATATGTTTTATAATTTATTATGTTGTTTGCAACTCAACAACAGATGCACGCAGGGTGTATACATTTTGTGATATTATAAATGAGTTCAGAGATTTAAGGTTTTATAATATCTTTTTGCTATAAGTTACCAACAATGACATTTCGATTTTATTTCTTAACGATATACTTAGACTTTAATTAAATCTTAAATATTACAAAATAGCGTTTCATTTTTAATTTAATTTTAATTAAATTTCCCAACTTATATAAAATATTTCACCCACTTATAAATTTTATATTTTATTTAAAATATAAACTCAAGACATTTCAACTCTTGTGTATTACATAACATTCTTATATACACATATATACACAGCCATACTCGACTTCTGCTAGTGTACGATAATAAAAAAATTCTTATCAGCACATACAACGAAAACTCGAAAAATTAAAATTCTTTTAACTTAGAAACAATTAATTTCATCAATTATCTATTTTATTTATAAAAATAAATAAACAAAAAAAATTTACGTTAATTTTGTTTAAATGTGAATTTTTATTATTTTTTTTTTTTGGTGGTTAAATCGTGATTAAAATGGAATTTGTTACTTTTGATCGATTTGATTTTATTTTTGGCTATTCTTGTTGTATGATTAGAACGCGAGTATTTTTTATAAGTTTGAACACAAAAATACTTTAAAATAAATTAGGTGATTATTTTAGGTAAACTTCTGACTCGTATATGTATCCAGGAGTCTTATGTGAATACACCATGTACACTTTATTATTTTATGTACCCATATATACCAATACAAACCATAATTGATTGCCACGATATTATTATCAATTATTTTCAATTGTGTATAATTCTCTTATATGTTTATTCAAAATAATAATACAAAAGAAATAAAATAAAGACAAATTAATGTCCTTATAGCACGCAATAATATAAATTCTTCAGTTCGTATAATATTGTATATATGTATACAAGAAACTTAATAAAAAAAACAAAGTGTTACCATATCACACTATATATAGAGGCTAGAGAAAAAAAAATAACATGATCACGATGATATTTGTCTTTACGCTGTCTCAAGAAAACGTGCCCAAGAAGAAAATGACATCTTAACAAAATAACAATAATCAGGATTATAAATTTATTTATAAATATAGATTTTTTTTTTATGATAGTGATCTTATTTCACGGTGGTGATCGTCATTATCAAATAATCATTAAAATATTTTTTTTAGAAAGAAAACAGACAAATTAAGAAGAATGTATGTCTTTATACTCGGTATAATAACCAAAAGGATTTAATTTCATGCGTTTAGTGTGGAATATCAATAACAGAAGAGGTTATAGAATTTTGCTACTTTGTGTCGTTTTCAATTTAATATTCTTAAAAAGAATTATGAACGAGCAGCTTCAGGGTGGTAGGTGTTGTTATTGGATACGGTAGTTGGTCAAGTTTGTAATTTATGGATAGCTGATGATCGTTTATATCATTTTAATTGAAATATATATATATATATATACTGTTATTAATAGGCAAATAGAATGTTCAAACTGTCTGATTTTATCATCGTATAAAGCTCTGTATACTATAGACCCATGCCAGTATACTATAGACTGACAATGGGCTATTCAACAATGTGTTGATAGTTCTAACGTAAATCAGACCAATAACCGTACCTCATGGATTTTGCTAATGGCGTAAAGTAGGATGTAAATAAGCAAATAACGAACGAGTTGGGAGTGCCTTGAGTCCCAAAAAAGTATTGCATTTTAAAAACTAAAATAATATTAAATTAAATTTAATTTAATTTAATATTATTTTAGTTTTTAAAATACAGTTTCAATCACATTAAAATATACATATTCAGTTTGTGCTATAGTTTTAGTTATTGATGAGGAACGTTAAGTACCTTAAAACGATTTAATATTTTTTTATAGTAACAGGTAACACAGTAGAAATAATTTTTGACATTTCGTAATAATTCAATTTAACGGATGAATCGAACATTTATTAACAAGTCTTATACTGAGTAGTAAGATCTATATCCTACCCTTACGTTATTTTTCATTTATTTATTCGTTTGTTTCTGATCTATCCAATCTGTTTTGTGGTCGAAGCACTCTCAACTTTTTTAGGATTAACTTTTAACGTCGAACCTTACGCAGTAAATACTTACGCAGACCAAACGCATATTGCATTGTTCAATGCGCCAGGTAGCTCACTACTGACATCGAAGGTTTGCGTCGTACGGAAATTCTGAACTTCAACAAGAGGGGGGCCTATTATGGAATTGAAACGATTTCGGAAAATATGAAATCGTAAAATACGATCCGCGGCGGATATCCCTATTATTTTGTAAATACGATATTCGTCACCTACAGAGCAGTCGGATTTTGGCATTAGCTGTTCGTAAAATAAGATCTCGATTGGTTTTTTAACGAAAAAAATTTCAGTATAGGAATATCCTCGACGGATAGAAATATATTCTAAAATGACGCTGCTTTAACCATCGCGTAAAATTATTTAAAAATATAATGTCGGGTAGTTTGTTTCTGATCTGAGCCTTATGGTCAATTAAAAATTTCGTGCTAAGTGTTGCTTCCAAACGATTGACGACGCTATCAACATTTTGATTTTGGAGTGGAAGTTATCGATTTCGAATCCCGATAGGGGCTGGATGCAAAATCTATTTTTTATTACTCGATAACAATAAGTGATGTGGAAACCTGTTGGAATGCCGAAAAAACAGGGCGACCGATCTTCCATGCCAGTACTATAAACTGTCATGAAGCAATGCAATGTGTAAGGTAGGACGTCAAAACAGGTAAAACCAAATAATTATTTTACAAGCAGACAATTATTTCTTTAAATTAACAAGAAGTTATGCATAATTATTTATGACAAACAGAGTATGATCGATTTTTTTTTTCATAATTCATAAGCACATTAAGCTGAGACAAATGTGAATATCTTGTACTATCTTGTTGTTAAATTATCATAATTTAAATATTAGTTATACCTACATTAAACACAAATAATTTAAAGACATAATTGGCAGCGTAGAAGAATTGATTTAATATTTAAGAATTAATGTTGTTTGGTAATTTGCAATACATATACAGACATGAGCTGACAGCACTTTAGAATATTATTGTTACTGAGAAAAATATTGTTTTCTTAATAATCTAAGGAATTTTTTCTTTCGTCTAAGTTATATTGTTTACGTAAAATGCAACACCTTCAAATTAAAAACCCCTGCAAAACCATATTATTAAAAAAAAAGCAATAAAACAAAATAGAAATATGCAAATAAAAATAACAAATATATTCCAACTTCTTATTTTCATAAACATTTTTTTTTTATTTTTTATGATTTTATCTCAAATTTCATCTTCACAGTAACGTGTTACATTCTGACTTATTACAAATTCATTTAATAATATTAAATAATGTGTGTATAGAACAAAATTTTATATTCTAAGAAAGGTGTGTGAGAGCCGTATGTGCGCGATTAAAGTTTTAAAATCACTGAACGATTTTGTTTTCTATGCTTTTTAAAGATCATTACACGATCATATTCTTCTGTCGTTTTATGTTTAAAAAATGTTAAATCTTTTTACTCTTTAGTGTCTTATCTCAAGACTAATAAATTACTCAAAAAAAAAAAAAAACAAAATAAAATTGATTACAATTGATGATCTCAATCTTAAATAATAAAATGTGTGTGTTTTGAATTTTTTAACAAAATTCTTGGAAATATTTAAAAATACTTAAATTTTATTGATCAATTCACACACACACACAGGATCAATGTTTAATTTAATGATCGCGACCAAATATTTACGTTCATTAGATCGATCGAACCGTATATTTTAATTCTGATGTGATATTAACACAACCTCATTGTTATGGCGCCGATTTATTAGCTACTCGATACGTGAATTGTTTTTTTTTTGTTTCATGATCGATAGTTAATTGATCATAAAATTTATTTATTTAAATTATTTGTTCCTCCGTAATACTGGACGTATATTTATTATGTATGTATGTATATACCGGGAAGGAAATCCACTATGTTTTTGATTAGACCTAATTTTCAAATAAAGCGGATGAATGATTAAAATATCAATTTAAATCAATCTAACTGCATATGATGAACGTATGGTGTGGGTATATAAACGCTATCATTTATATGTTATTGTGTGCAGAAACATAATATCTTCATATTTGATTTATGCGCTATTTTTAATTAAAAAGAATGCCAAAAAAACGACATCACGATCACACTCTCTAAATCGAAATATTATAGACAATTCAATTATGATAGGCAAGAATTATGTTTTGTCCCATGGAAATTGAAATGAATTGAATTGATTTTCATTGAAATGGAAAAACATATAAATATTTATAAAGGGGAGAACCGTTTGTTATGCGAAGATGATGATGATGACACAATGAGTCAGACATGTATACATAGATGAATACATATTATTATGTTGTATGTATATTGAAGCTACCACATATACACAACATGAGTAATGCGTTATGCGATATTACTATAGCTGATCCAGCGATTCACCTTGACCCATTATATATCTACATACCACGTGTATATTTAGCATATACATATGTGTACAAATAAAATAAATATTTTGTTTAGTGATTTGATAGTGTGCGCGATTGATTTTTATCAACAAATTGTAATAAAAAATTATTTTCAAATATACACAGTTAACACAACAATCCTAATCAAAAAAAGAATTTGTGTGTTTATCATTTAGAAATCGAACCGATGTGGTGGTCTCACAAATTGATTTACGTAAATATCGCGACATTCAAATGCGATATCTATATTCGTAGTCTGTATTGGATTATTGACAACAACAAATCATAATTTTCATTTGATTAAAATATTTTTGTTAAGCCTAATGTAACAAAATAAAATGTTTGATCTAAATTATGATTGACAGTATTTGTGTATAAATATAGGGTGATTATTATTAACCGAAAAATTCCCATCATTATTACACCCAGCTAAATACGGTCTAGAGTACATCTATACCCAATTACATAAAACCAAAACAAAAACTCGATTGTAAATTTTGTTTTGGAGACACTTGAAAAATAAAATTATCAGTCGTAAATAATTTTACAAATACATACAAATAATACAAGTGGGTCTGTGCGAATATCGTATTGTCTAGAAAACACCCAGTTCCTTCGATATTGTGAATGAAATAGTTTCGTAATTTTATATAGCCAAGATAAGCTTCAGAAAAATTTAATTTGTTTAAAAGTATTTTCAGGCAGACATAAAACAATCAAACCATCTAATCAACTCTCGTATATATTATTGTATATTTATATACATTTAATGATAATGTTCTAAATAAATGATAAGACGTTTGTAAATATATGTATAAATCGGTTGTATAAACTTACCATCAGGAGGAATAAATTCGTGACAAACACGGTAGGCTTTGGTACCCTGGAATTGACAAAAAAAAGTTTATTTTATAACGATTTGAATAAGTCACGCGACACACCATCGTAGTTCTTAAGAAATTTACTAGTATGCATGCAAAAATTATTTATGCTATAGTATTTAGTTCTTGACAACAATAACCTAACAAATGTTATTTTAAGGTAAGTATTTGGAATTTTATTGCCACACGCCACTTTTAATTATAACCGAAAACCGCACAAAAAAAAAAGAAGTCATAAATTAAACAAAAATGATAAAACAATTTTGCACGACACTATCACTTTCCATTTGATTTATAGACGGCCAAAAAAAAATTATTTTAAATAAGTATATTTAGCCATGGCGCCGACGGTAGCACCCCTTAATTAAATTAAATCAAAATAATTAAACTCTTAAACTTACATTTTAGTTTTTAAAAAAAATAAATAAATAAATAAACGAAATAATAATTCACACCAAATCTCTAATTAAATCCATTTGTAAAGGTTTTACGATTTAATTAAATTAATTAAAAATAAATATAATTAAAGTAATTTCGCGCTCTAGGCTACCCTATCTGTATAAGAATAGTTTGACTCGGAAGTTGATTCGCGATTATATCCAAAAAAAAATAATTATTAATTTTGAATTACTCTACATTTTATCATACATTAGTTTTTAATTGGAATTTAAGATGATGTAATTTATTTTAATTATTATGTGAGTAATTGATAATAAAAATTAAATTCTTTCGTTAGAAGAAATAAAAAAAAATATTTGATGGCGTTATCAGATGGCATCGTTGATGAATGATAAGTGTATGCGAAAAATATGATTTTATAATTTTTAAAATATTGCAAAATTTACAAAACCCCACCGACGGCGCGGGGGCGACCTGACTCTATATACTTACATCGTATTTATCTGGCCTCATTGTACCCATTTAGTTTTATTAATTTTACATTCGGTTACAATCCAGTGTAAACCAATCCAGTTCGCCAGGATTAATTTTTTATTAATAATATTTAACATAAAAACTATAAAATTTACAAAATTTACACTTCACAAAATTTTTCCTTTCGTATTTATTTTATAATTTTATAAAACTATATTCGAGATTTTAAATTTTTTTTTTTAATTTTCGTATCAACACCAAAATCACAATAACACTTTCTTATTTTGGATTTTCCACTTGGCACACAAATTTTTTTAAACACTTTGCACTGCGCTCTGCCAGAAAAAAAATTCACTATTCGAGATTTTCAAAATTTTTAATTTTTACTAAAACGTAAAAATTTAAATTTTTTTTTTTAAATTAAAAAAAATTTAATAATTTATATAAAACTTAAATTAAATATTAGATTAATATATAAAAAAGAAATTTTTACTAAAACGGAAAAATTTTCTTTTTCTTTTTTTGAATTTAATTTTAAAAATTAATTTTTATAATAATAATATTTAAATAATTAATTTTTGTTTTGTTTTTGTGTTTACCAAAAAAAGATTTGTGTGTTAGTTTTTTTTTTAGTTTTGTCACTATTTGTATATATTATATAATTTAAAACAAAATTTTTCCACTTTAATTAAAATTCAAATAAATAAAATAATATAATTTTTAAACCAAATTTTCACTTCACACTAAAATTATTTTTAATTGTGATAAAAATTTCTCTTTAAATAAATTTTTCATTTTTTATTTTATAAATAAATAAAAGTAATTAAATAAACTAAAAATAATTAATAGAAAATAATTATTCTCAAAGATTAATAATTTTCACTTTGAACTATTTCAAATAAATTAAAATAAAATCACAAGAAAATATTAAAATTCCCAAGATTATTACAAATATTGAGTGTATAAAAACTTTTTATGTTCTCGCCTCAACGACTAACGAAAGTGAACTAAAAAATTTATTTGAAAAAAATCCAATAAACCCCTAAAACGCAGAAAAAACGAAATAAAAAAAAAATCCGATTGAGTGAAAATATCGAACGAATTTTGAGTGGTATTTTGAGTGTTTTCTTTATACATTAAACTACACATATACACATTGGGAGAATCCAAAACAATTCTAACGTGTGTTTGATTTCTCATTTCTCAATGAACTTTTTTTTTTATTTTGCTTTTGTAAGTTAAGTAGAAAATAAATGTATGAGAAAGTGGTGTGGATGGTGAGGTGAATATTGTGGTGAGTAGTTTGAGTATTATCTTTTATTTAAGCTAAGAAAACGACGATACGAATATTATAGAGTTGTAAATCGATTTTTATTGTTGGTGTAGCGTGTCAATTTAGCGGAACCCTTTGTGCGTAATTTGAATACTATTTTTTTTGTCGAGTATATAAATAGATTTCTTATATTTATTGGGAACAAATACGTCATATATTGTATGGATTGCATGATATGCGGCATAATTGAACAAGAGACATGTGTAGTGTTGACGTATTTATACGTGAAATTATTGTCTAGTAAGGTATTCATAGTACACACTCGAACCGGTAAGCATTGATAATCTTTTCGATTCTAACTAAATTTAAGCTTTGTAGTTTTATCACATAAACTGTCGCGTTTTTAGATTACGAAGAATTTAATACCGGATATAAATTTTTGAAATTCCAATTGATTGAAACATTAACTATTTTCGAATAATTTTCTTACTTTCTTTGGAAATGAAAATATTGTTTAATGATTTAAGATTACCACTATGAATAATTAATATTCAAAGCAAAGCTTTTTAAAAAATGAAAGTCCCAATTCTTAATTGCAAAAACCTTAGTCAAATGTCTGGAACAAAAACCTAAGTCAAATGTCGTGCCATAAAAGAATCTCATTTGAGTTTATGAAAATTACGAGTATAAGTTATTTGACAACGGTTTAATGTTGTAATAAGAAATTGGTCGCCCTTGGAATTTTCATAAACAAAAAACTTACCATTGGTTATATTTTCCAAAAATGGAAAACATTCGTTAGCTGAATAATAATGATACAGCTGATCCAACATATCTGGTTATTTGATGGTATTCTATTATGAAGTTCTTCTTAAAATTGTTCTATCATTACCGATTAGTTTGTTATGTTCCATCTACATGCTCCTCAACTTGTGTTAATGGCATTTCTGTTAATTTATGGATTGAATTTAGGACGTTTAAATCAAAATTTGTTGAATGGTGTGCTGGAGTGACAATATAGACAGTTAAATTAATTAATTGTTAGATTTTTTGGATCAGTTTGTACTCAAAATGGGATGGTTGACTTATGAAGTAAGTTATTTTAGAGGTTTCAATGACTAATTATGACAATTAGTCATTGAAACCTCTAAAATAAATAATGAATAAATAAAATAAAAAGGAGGAATGACTCAATCTGTCTTAGTAGCACAGTGAACCTTATTCGAGGTTATACCAACAACACTCTATTTGAGGAGAATTACAAAATCATTTGTGCCAAAACGAGGAGTGGCTAAAGAATTGGACGAAAACACATCGACTCAAATCACATTTGATTTGAAGAAATGCACAAGCCCAGTTGTGTAATTAAACGGTGTTAATAGAACGTCGAGTAGAACGTCTCGAACGATTTTCGTTTTCCCAATACCTATGAGACTGTTTTTCATCAAAGTATTTATCCCTCATCTCAGTATCGGTCAGGAAGAATTCTTCCCAGATGACTTTAATTTAGTTGAGTTTTTTCTGCAGGTAATCCTTTGTTTTCCTGCTCTCACCACCTTAAGTGCTGTTCTTTTTGATTTTTTGAAACCGATCATTTTGTTTTTTATAAAGATACTCCATTGCCAATTGTTTTAATGTTGATCTTTGATTTTAGAGAATCGTTTTAAATATTTTCGCATTTTTTTTTATTCACTTGGTAGCTGGTATCCTGCTCGAAGGACCAATGTTACTCTCACTTTCACCTCCAAGTCATAAATTTGGAAACAATTTGATTTACAATTTTGTTTATCTGGTGTTAGACATTCAAACGGTTTAATTCATTTTAAAGTTCTCCTACCATGGTAAGTTCTTTAGCTTCATCGAAATTGGAAATCATTACTTTTCCCAATTTACGTCTTGGAGTTTAAAGTGAGATTTAACGTCCTTAGTAAAGCTGTTAAATACTATGGTTTATACTTTGACTGAAGAATGTTGACTGATAAAAAGAAAATCAAAAATATTGATGTCTATAAAGCAATAATTTTGGCCTTATGGACCTGTGATAAACAATTGAAGTGATTCACCAATACATCAAACAGAAAACTCCTGTATTGAATACAGTTATGCGAGAATATATATGATTAATTGATCATTAATCAAAGTTCAACATGGAACATCTTTCATAATGATGGTAAATAAACAAATATTTTGGAGAAAACTGAATCGGGCGGGAATTGTAATCCAATCGTATTAATTGAACAGTTAAAATATAGTAATTAGGAGTGCAACGGAATATTGTGGAGAAGGAAATCAGCACTAAGGTTACTGTCCTTATTACCACCCAGGTGGCGCAGTGGTTAAAGCTGTGGCAGTTGGAGTGGGAGGTACCGGGTTCGAATCTCGATCTGGGGCAAGATGCAAAAACGGGATTTTTCATCATCGATCGTTTGGGCGTTGTGGGCGGTGGTGTGAATACACACATCTGGATCCCCTGTCGAATTTAGAATCCATGGGCCGACCCATCTTCCAGTACTATAGGCTGACATGGAGCTATGCAATGCGCAGATGGTTCTACGAAAATCGGACCTATAGCCGTACATAAACTGGTATCACAACGGAACATCGCAGGTTTAGCAACCACGCAACAAAAAAACTGTCCTTATTTGAATATTTTAAAAGATAATTTGAAGACATCTTCTAAAACTTACGATTATTACTTGTATCAAAAACAATTCGAAACAAAGTAAATAGTGTTAAATCATGGACCTTGTATATTTGCCCCCATTTCCTGTTAACAAAACCCGTATCGCAATCCTGAGCAGTTCTTCTCAAACTTTTTCATGCTACAGCCCCATAAATAATAAAAAATTGATTATAAGAAACTCATTCAAGCATGAAAATTTGTCCGTGAATCCCTGAGTAATACCTTTCAACCACGAAGAAAGTGTTTGTTGGAAAGTTTGGCATTTAGAACTAAATTGTTGATATCTTATCCCTGAAAAAAAAGATTCAATTCATTTGATTTGTTAAAAAAATCAACCTAATATAAATCTCAGCAAACTCATTTTTCATCAATGTGAAGAAGTCAGCGAAGTTCATTACTAAATTATACAATTCTTTTTAAAACTTTTCCAAGAGAAAGCCATCGTACTTCAGTATAATACAAGAGAAATTCAAGCACCAAACCCATCTCTTTGGATAAAATGTTAAATAGTCTTGAGTTTACGGCACGTTTTACGAAATTAACAACTTACACGACTTCATTTAACACTTCTTTTAGTTCGTAACACATTTGTCGAAATACTAAATGTTCTCTGTGTACTACCCAGTGAGTATGTTGTGGATCTGGCCATACTTTTTCCACGGCTATCTTAAATTCCGATATTTTCTCAGTCATCTATTGACCATATATTTTTCCAGACCATTCAAGCTGATTCTCGGAAAAGAACTCATCTACTTTCTTAAAGATATTCCTTTGGCTGTCGTCAAAAGTTCCCTACAGAAAAGCAAATTGTCATAAATATGGGAGTCATACTAATATCTTACAAAAAACATTAACTGTACGTAATTTGTAATATTAGTAGAATCATCGAGTTGTATTGCAAAGAAGTTGCTCTGTTTAATGTGAGATATTATTGATTCTTAATATTATCTCCCGTGCCATCAATTGTCATTTTCATTGTATCATTTCAACAAGGAATCGTCCACAGAAGAATAGCTATTTTATCACCATGTATAATTTCTCAAATTGTTATTGCTGCTGTCTTATATTACCTTCTCTTATCGTTTTTGAAAAAAAAATCAAGTGCTTTATTTTGGTAACTAAGGGGTGCCTAGTATTTAAATGTCGCATCAGTTTTTCCGGCCTCAAGAAAATTTCATTAAAATCGATAATTGAGCATGAATAGTAAAACATTGACACTGGATTTTTCTAAAATTTGGTAGAAATCTATCCCACGTAGACTAGAAGTTGTGCTGGATAATAATGGATACACTAAACATTGATACAATAAGAAATTCATAATTCATGTATTTCGGTTGTACTATAGTAAAAACAAAGCGGCGCGGAGGATGACACTCATCAACATATTAACAAAGCTAGAAATACGTTCAACATGTTTTGCAAGGCTGGGAATGCATCCGTAGAGAAAAACTAAGCTACGATTGTTTGAATGCATGTAGGGATATAAGGAAAGAAGAAATTCGGAGGGCCAGCAGAAGAGAATGGTGATAGAGAAAGCGAAAGAACTCGGTAAAACATGGAAAGAGCTGGAAACAATCACCCAATAGAGTAAGTTGGTCCACTCTAGTGGACTCCCTAAGCTTTTAAAGTGGAGATAAAAAAAATTATTCATTAGTGTATCGGTGAAGTTTACCCGAAATCGAAGACTTACGTCAATTAGATATTTTTAATGGTCTAATGGTCATTGGAACTTGAAGGTATCGGAATATTTCTATTACGATTTCTACTTTATTCTCAGAGTTTTATTAATTTTTTTGAACGTTTATGCAAGAAAATAATTTAAGTCACGGGTACAATTTCCGGTAGTGACGTAAAATTAACGATTGGATGATTTTAATGTGTAAGTATATGTGTGAATGTAGGTTGAATCGTAGACCTTAGTGGAAATGAGCTATGAACTTTTCCGCCTTCTTTAACTATTTTATTTTTAAAGAAATACTAATTGTCCTCGACTTACAACGGTTCGACTTACGACAGTTCAAAGTTACGATGGCGAAAAATTCTTAAAGGTGGATCACAAACATTTATATGTTTGTGATCCATCTTTTTCTGAAAATGATTAAATACCATAGAATATGGTGATTTTAAGTCAGTATCTGATCTAGGATTTTAGATATTAAACTTCTTTGGAAAATTGGATCGTCGTGCAACCAAGACGAGGGAAAGTATTGTTCTCCTACTGAAAAGTACAATTACTATTTTATTAGGGTTGACGCTAAGTTCCATCTGTATGAAACATTCCCACCTGTATAAAACATTATTGATGATTATAATAAGATCATCCACATAACCTTGGATATTAAGTGCGAGGTTGGTAAATCTAGATAAATGCTCTGCAATCAGCTTCACGGCCTTAATGGTAACCGCCGCATCCTTAATCTATAGCTGTGATTTGCAGTTGACCATGTTTAGAATCTATTACTACTCCGGTACTCTACCAATAGAGTTCATCGATTATCTCACAGAAACTTTTTTTTATGTAGTTCTCTTACATTTTCTTAGTTCGTGGTTGCATTCTATTAGGCCTTTCTTTTATTGACCCCACTTTTCGGTGCGAAATTAGCAGACTTTTCCATAAGACCTATTAAAAAATCTTTTCATTTTTGTGTCCTATTCCACCAGAAAATCTTATCAATAGACTTCCTTCGTTTCACAGTGGAGTTCTTATAGGCTTAGTGATAGTATTATGCTATTATGCAGGCGACTCGACCTCGTCCTTGGGAGATTCAATGGTTCCTCTATTTAAGGACATTTCAAATTAGATTTAAGATTTAGAAAGGTTCTTTGATCTGAGAGCTGTGATTTCTTGTAGCTGTTTTTTATGATATCCATCAAATTTGATATGAATGTTTTCAGACAACAAAGCAAAATCAGAGACACGCCACTTTGTAATCAACGTGTCTATATGTAATGAAAAGTGATGTCTAGGACTTATTCGCTAATAGCATTAATTCAACCAAATTTGTATCAGTGCTGCTCCATACGATGTGGAGCACATTAGTATTAAATCCGATGACAGAGCTTAGTCCTTTTCTCATGCAAAAGATTGTCATTCGTTTGTCTTCCACAGGAGGCGCTAAATCGTTCTCCTCTGACAGCATTTAAAGAACCCTGACGCTGAAGACTGGGATGTAAAAAAAAGTTACTCTACGAGCTCGAGATTTTGGATTCAGCCATTCGATGATTTCAACAATTTTATTAAAAAAATATGAAATTCGGTCATTAGTCAAATAATTCTCGACTTACACGACGGACGTTCTGGAACGATGGCTCGAATACCATATATATGAATTGCAAATTTTTGTCGATTGAAATTTTAAATGAAACTTCACACATCAATGTCATATCTCTTATTATATAACACGTGCGTTTTGTCTATTCATATATCAATCACGAGACACAAAGATAACGAATTTGCCATAGCGAAAATTAGAAACCTTAATGATAAACAACGCCAAATGGGTTAAGATTCCTTGCCGCTTAAACAAATTGTTTTTATCTTGCTATTGCTATGTACATAATTACAAATGTTTATAGTTACTGCCTTTTGTTGAAATAATAAAAATGTTTGATAATTATATAATTTTAATTAAATATATATTTTTTTTAATTTGATTTGATTGGAATGCCAGATAAATTGATTTGTTTCTTACTTAAATTGATAATCATATAAATATACGTGTTGACATGATAACAAAGTGTGATGCCTGAAATAGTTCAACAATAATTAATAGCAGGAAAACGTTTTTTTTGCTTTTCGTATGGCGACAGGATTAACCCTTCATAGTTTTTTTTGATTGATGATAATAATATATAATAGTGTATATCGCGATCGATAGTATAAAGTGTCCCATGATTCCTTATCAATTGTTGAAGATATTGTTTAGTTTATCATTATTGGTACGATATAAGCGACGTGGGTGTAAGCAAAACCTAATTACCTAAAATCCGAGCGGTATAGCGTCAATTTTTCAATTTCCGGGGAAACTCAACTTTCGGTGTAATGACAAATTAAATTGACTATTTTTTGCTATACAATTATAATCTAGAGGATTACGTCATATCGTTTGTATCGTTCTAAAGAATTGGTCTATACGCCGTATCGGCGCTAACAGATAATATAAACACTCTGCACTTGAAATATTTGTACTAGCGCACAAACCTAAAGTCCATTAATAAAAAAATTGACTTCCAATAAATATTATTATATAAAGGTATGAAAATCTGTTCTACAGAATTATATTATGTCACATTACTATTTATTGAAATTTCCACAAAAAAATTAAAATTATATTCAAATTACGTCAAGTGGTTCCGCGTAAATTTTTTTCATTTACTTTCTAATGAAGTTCTAATGGGTTTCTTTTTGATATCCAACAGATAATACCGCAAAGGTCTTATCGGTAAATGCTATAATTTATTAAAAAATTATTATTTATTTGTCTAACCAAAGGAAGGCGCCTACTGCCCTTGTTATATATATTGGCACGTATAATGAAGTGTGTACGAGGAATCGTGGATCAAGTTAAGAAATGACGTATGAATCACATTTATTGAATTGTGATAATCGGAACGTGTCTACACAATTTCTTATCTATTTACGATCTATAGTAACTATAAAGCACATTGTATTGATTTTATATTAACATTAAATGAATCATACAACTATCTGCAGGCAGCCGTAGTAATAACCTACAAAAAACTATTTTCGTATCAATATAAAATAAAATAATATCTATTGATATTGACTCATGTGTGTTTTATACCAACAGACGTATGTTTCTTCCCCAATCATAGAAATTAAGCTGGTACCACGTAAACATAACCTCAACATTCTGTTTTTATTTTTACTAGGATTTATATTAGACATTGCCAATAAGATTTTAGAAAAAATGCTAAACTCAGGGATTGCAAATTTAAAAAGTTACCAACAACTGAGAACGGTCTCTCGGACTCTACGCTCGTTGGTAAGGCTTGCATTATCGGTAAATGGTAAATCGATTTACCGGTTTTACCGTTCAAATTTCTTTAGCGAATTACCGATAAAAAATTAAATATTTACCGATAAATTTAAGTTTAACAATTTTGAAAAAACGACTTTCGACAACATTATCGACTTTAATTTCAAGATAGAAGCCAAAGGTAGTCTACCATTCGTAAAATTTTGTACCTGTTAAGATTTAAGAACGTTACTATTCACCAAAGGATATTCCGTTCCAATATCGTCAAATTCAATAAGAAATATTGGAATGGCCGGATAAGAAATGGTGACAGTTTTAGTCTCACACTTGACGTATGGAGGTCAAATTAAAATCGCCGATAAATGAATCAAACAAAATGTTGGAATTTAGGACTCGCATGCCTACATGAAAATTTGTCTGCAAACGTGCATCGAAATTCTAGAAAACAAAGTGCAAGAATTTGGAATATATTTGAGTAACGTTGTGGCAATAAAACCGGAGGTACAGCAGTGATAAAAAAGATGGGATCATGTATAAATACTAATCAGCAGCTAAGTTTTACGCATGGTAAATGATGCGTTCATTAGAAAATGAAGCTACTTATTCTGAATCTGAAGTTTATAAAGAAGACGAGAGAGATCATAATAAATTTGAGTCTCTGAGGGTATAAATGTAATAATAACAGATTATTCGCAAGTTCGATATACAATATATTCCATGATTACGTTCCATATATCCGGTTATCAATAAAATACGACGAGTAGTAAAAATATTTAGCATTCACCCATTTCTGGATAGCACACCAAAATCTTTCAAAATCTGCTGTTCAAAAAAGTTCGATAGACTTAAATATCGACATCAGCTTTTCCAACATGAATTAAACCTAACTAATGAAATTATAAAGGAACTGAAATCTGTAAAATTGGCTGTAGAATCGTTAAGGTTATCAGATTTTACATTGTTAAATGCAGATGTCACACTGAAATTCATGCTAGTTGAATTATTTGCACTACTTAGTAAGGAATTACAGTGTGAATTAATAGTTAAAATGAAATAGGAAAGAACCAATCAATCAGATGTATTCCAGATTCTACAAAATCCGATGGATGATGGCAGAACAACTGATAATAAAATTTATGGTATATTTAAATTACTAAGTAAAACTGCAATAATCAAAATACTGTGAGCATTATTGAGCGTTTAAGTATGCAAATTGCAGATTGTATTAGTTCTGACAGTAACACTGATTCATCTGATATTATCCAGAAATAATTAGTGAACCACAACCAGTCATGATGCAAAAAAGATTAATAACTCGCTATTCAGAAGAAACACGAAGTAAATTTTAAGTATGGGAGCGACCCAATTAATACCAAAGTTTTTGGAGAAAATAAAAAAAATTTAAAAGATTTTAATTAACCGATAAAATACCGATAAATCGGTAAACCAAACAAACTTTTATCATTTATCGGTAAATGAAAAAATCGGTAAATTTGCAACCCCTACTCGTTGGTGCTCGCCGTTCGCTTTACATATGTTCAAGGACAAATTCGAATGAATTTTGTTTCCAACTTTTGCTTAAATGACTTCCAAAATACTTCTTCCAGATCGTTGCAAAAATTTGCATCTCTTTCGACAGAGGGTGTCAACAGTATGCTTTACTGGGAGAAGTGCAGAAATAATGTTATTAATCGACACAATTTCAATGTGTTTCAATGTACGAGTTCACTATCATGCACGGTTGATAGTTGTAGAACATTCACACTGCGATACACTCACTGCAATGGATAATTTTTTTTTTGTTTTTTTAAGCTAAAAATAATTAACTGTCAAACAAATTAAATAAATATTTATTACTAATTATTAATAATAAATACGAGTATTTATTGAGTATTTATGTTAATTATGTTATGCCAATTTAAAGAAAATTTCCGCATGACTAATGATGTAAATGGTAATATTCTCGATGGAAATATTACCGGTAAAATAGGTAATATCGGGTAAAATAGGTAATATCGGGTAATATTACTATTACTAGTGCTACCCGGTAATATTGGTAAAATAAGTTAAAATAGTTTTTTTCATACAACTCAACTAATTTAGAAGCAATAAAATATGCAACGCCACTGGATTATACCTATTCTCATTCGAACAATATTATTCTATTTAAAAATTTTCGTGCGAGTAGCATTTATTAGGGACATGAATTTTACATTTAGATTTTATATACCCTGATCGTCTTATCCTTAATAATCGAAACTGTAGTAATGTTTTTACTTAACTATTTAAATTACGTTGATCAAGAAAGATGTTCGAAGCCAAACCTCAGCCCATGGTAATAATTTAGAAGGCACATCATTAGACCCAGAAAGCATATCATTCGATCCGTGCACCGCATTATCTGAACCAGGAGGCACGTCATCCAATCTAGCATCTACAGTCCAGCTTGATTCTGACCCTGAATATGATGTCCCCTGTATAGAAGTGACACCTGCCACTTCCACAATTGCAGTAACACCTTCGTCGATTAAAAATACTAATGTGTTGAACTTCGTTGACACAATGAGGCCAAATGAACAACAGATCATTGACGAGTTATTAGCTCGAGCAATTATCGTCTCTGTTGCACCATTAAGCTTTACCACGAATTCAGCTTGGATTGTTTTTTTTTAAGAAACTGTGACTATCTTATCAAGTTCCTTCGCGATACCAACTTTCCAATCCATTGATGAACCTTGAGTACCATCGTGTCGAAAAGGTGGCTTAGAGCAAATTACGTATTGACGTTACAAACGGACGCATCGTCTAACATACGCAGGGACTCCATTACAAATTACGTAATCAACATGCCCAAGCCGGTTTTCTACAAATCTACCCACACTAAGGGAATAAATAAAATCCGAAATAAAAAATTTCTCATATTTTGTACGCTACTTTTGAGCGAATACAGCGCGACCTCATATCACAGTCTATTATGCTTAAACTGCCTCTGCAAACACGATGGAATTATTTTGTGAACCCGCTTTTAAGTTTGATTGAAACAAGATACGCCCTGAAAGCTCTAGCTATCGAAGACGAAGTGAAGTCCATTATGAAACCATCCAATATCTCTTCCATTCGACTGTTTTCTTACTACGATCGCTAAATGGACATCATTTTTGAGAATGATAAGAAAGCAGGTTTGTCCAAAGTGGTCAATTGCTTTGTTGATATTAAAGCTATATTTGAACGAAATGAATGCGTCAATTATGAGGAACTTTTAAACATCCTTGATTCACGGACTAAAAATCTATTCGAGGAAAGGATCTTTTGGAATCGCAAAAACTTAAAGCGACTGAATTCATTTTTAATACTCCAGAACTCCACCTTAAATATAACGACCGCAACAAAATTGTTTTGACGCTGGCGCATTACAATATAAGGAGTGAACTCTTTTTTTAAGGCCGTTTGTGGTAGTAAGCGAGCATCTTTCTGGTGAGATATGGTGGACAGGTGTATGCTCTTCTTCACCGTTAAGTACGTTGGCAGTTAATATATTGAACATACCCGCATCAACATCTGCAACGGAAAGGATATTTAGTACCTGCGTGTTATACATAGCTCAAAACGTAATCGATTGCCTGTAGAGCGTCGCGGGAAACTAATGTATATTTTGCACAATTTCAACTTGTTAAGATCAGAAATGGGAAGTACGGCTAATGAAGATGAGTCAGTGTTTGTGCTTTTTAGAAACAGATAAAAATGTAGATCAATTATATGTTGAAGATGATGCACATGTACATCATTCGGATTTGAATTTGAATGAGGGTGACTTATGGTGACGATTACCCAAATACTGATTAAATATAGTTTATGCGTACGGATATGCACGATTAAGAAATAAGTACGTGCCGACCAGGTAGGATTAAAATAGAAAATCAAATCATGATTGGACTGTGCTTTTTAAATCGGGTAACATTAAGGTTAGATATTTGTATCTATGAAATCAATCCATAACCAGATACTGATTTAGTTTATGTATATTGTGTTTTAGATCGATAGCAGTAAGATTCGAGGGTGTGAAATCTTGTAATTAATAATTTTGCCCGGAAGCTTTCTTAAATTAAATTTATAAAAACAAATCATTGATTGACCATCTGCAGACGAAATAAAACGAACATCTTCGAGGTATTTATACGATTTTTTTTACGTTTAGTTTTATTTGGGTGCAGGGCGGACTTTAAGACTGACCTAGCTCAAAGTTAAATTTACTTAATTAGGTTAAATGAACTTTTTTACGCTTTGTATATTTTGTTTTGAAGGCGTAATTGATGTGCAATAGATGGTACTCATATACCCACAGTAGCTCCGATGAACTCGCACAGTGCTTATGTATGCAGATAAGATTTCCATTTCTTAGTCGTACAGGCAGTTTGTAAAGAATAAATGGAATTTATACAAACCTACGCTGGTTCAATTCATAACGGGCATTTGGATTGCTGAAAGGTCGGTTTTGCAGATTAAAGTATTTAGACACATGAAACCCAGCATTAATACCACTATAGATTGGAGCATCCTGTATCCTGCACAACTATATTTTCTAATTTAGTGTAGTTGATGGACAGCAACCATTAGACGAAATTTTAGTAAACGACCTTCATGACGACGATGTTTCTCTAGACGATAATGATAGTGACTCCGATATTGACCTAGTTTCTGATAATGCCAATTTAAAATGCTTGGCAATTGTCAATGAATTATTTTAAATAAAACAGTATTTTCTAATTTTTTGTTGTATTTTTTTTGTTGTATTTTAATATTTAATTATGTTTTTCTTTATTTCCCTGAATTTAATTTAATTATTAAACTATTGTTACTATAAGCATGTCTGCCACTTTTTCAACTGCTACAACGTAGCGTTTCATTAACGCTAATTGCTTAGCCCTAAATTTTAGTTTTTTCTCCTCCTGAACGTTAATTCGCCTTCTCTTGCGGCCCGCTTCCTTTTCTATGTTCGTTTGATATGTGGTTAGAATTTGTATATTGTTTGTACAGTTCTGGATCGTTTGTTTAGATGTTGCTTGAAAGATCTTTAAATGTCGCTACTCCAACTGTCTCGGGAGATTTACTGACCATCTTGTTCATAAGACCGTAGTAAGTCCAAATTCGAATACTGTTCCCAGTTGCATTGTTGTGATCTTCCATTCCTTCCATTTGTTCTCGCATTGGTCCCAACTCAGTAACATATTTCTGACTTTCGACAAAATATTAGAAATCCCGGACCTAAAGTACAGTGCTCGCTAATCCGCCTAGTAACCATAACAAAAATAAGGGTGTGCTAGTAAACAAAATGTATACCAACAATATATATGTTGAAATACATTATTTACAAATAGTACATATGCATTAAATACGTTTATTATAAATATATAATATTTTATTTATATAAAAAAATACAAATTTATTTTTTTACACTTATATTTACTTTTTGTTCAAATTTGCACTACTTACTCTGATTGGTCATCCAATGTACATTCTTTGACACCGTGTGTAAATGAAAAATATACTGGGCGAAATAAAAAACGGAGTGTGACAGTATAAATTTGAACCGGTTTAATATAAAACACAATGTTTAGGGTCAATGTGACCCGATTGAATAATAATACGCAGTGTTAAATTTTGACAGGGCACTGCACTGCACCGTACGAATTATCAAACAGACCCAAAGTTCGCCGGAAGTTTCCAGCCGTAAAAATAAAAAAAGTCGATAATGCTGATAGTGTCTTTGTTATTCCAGCCGAAAGTCAAAAAATTTATATCCTGGATTTTAAGCGATTTGTCAATGGTTATCACTGGAAAACGAATTGGGTTAAGTTTCATGTGAGGAGTTTGGGAAAATTCGAATCATTGAACCACATGAAACTAGACCTAAATTTTTTCCTAGTAACTGACCAATCGCTTAAAAAGAACTTACATCTAGCCATAACACTCTAGAGGTTGATTTTATAGACATTTTAGAAGTTTGCACTACGGGTTTAATGATTCGAACTTTCCCCATCTCCACACATAAAATTTAACCCAAATGTTTTTTCAGTGATAACTGTTGACAAGTCGCTTAGAATTAACTCACATCCAGCCAGAACACTCTAGAGGATGATTTTATAGAGATTTGAGAATTTATAAATTATTAAATAATGACATAAATTACCGTAAACGGTTGGTAATTTTTATATGCATAAAATTTATTCTGGTTGGAAAATGTCGACAAAAAATTTTCGATTGGAAATCAATCAAAAAAATATAAAATATTTAACTTTCGGTTGGGATACCAAAACACTATCTGGATTATTGACTTTTTATTTTTTCGGTTGGAAACTTTCAGCTAACTTTAACAGCATCTTCACAACATGATCTAATTCAGCTTCATTATCAAACTTTTCAATCAAGCCAACTTGATTGAAAAGTTTGATAATGAAGCTTGCGTTCGTGTACGTATTCCTCATACTGCCTATTTCCAAAACTGCCTAAAACTTTCTATTTATCTTTTTAAAATTTGTTCCAAAACTGTCTTTACTGGCAATGCGAGATTTATTTCCATAACTCTCTATAAATGTTCGTTTCAAATAATAAGGTGTGTGACAATATAATGCTGAATATGTTATAACATTGAGTTAAAATAACGGTTTTGAGTAGTCCTTACGTGTTCAAACGACATTTTTCAATTCAGTATTAGGCTGCCTGTTGAATTATTTATATGTTAGTGTTCTGTGCTGCAATATTGTGAGATAAGTGTTTTTTTTCGGGTTAAGGCAAAGAAGAAAAATGTAAGGTAAATAAAATAATGTGTGCATATGGGGTATAATAAATTTTATTGGTTAAACTTTAGGCATTCTGCAAAATCCTTACCGATAAAACTAAATTGCAATCACCGAATATCGTCGAGTTTCAATGCAATACTTTGTCAATGTAAGATATGCTCCAATTCGAACAAATGGGCCTTCAATAAAACAAGTGTCTACGAATTATCAAATCCCGAAACTACATGAAAATAGACAAACGATTAATACTAAGGTATGCCAATCAATAATTCTAGATTTTTTAAAAATATCAAAGTTCCGCCTACAAAGAATTTGCCGAAATATTCCAGCATCAAGCGAAATACCAAAGGAAAAGCGCGGTGTGAAACGATTTTCACAAATATTCAAAAATTAATCCGATTCGGTAATTTAATTTATTAGCAATTTAAATACGTTACAATCACATTATTGCCGAAACTCGAACATTACTAAGCAGTATCAAACTAGCGATTTGAGCATCACAGCGCTTTGGAAACAGCATAACATTGAAAATACTACTAGCTCTGTGACATATGAGTTTTTTCGGAAAATTTTTGTCAGTAATTTCAAGGCCCATCAAAGTCTCGACAATCATGGGATAACAGTTTTTGTTTCACAGGGAATGAAACTAAGAGATCAAAAGATCCGAATGAAATTGTATCGGTAGTTAGTCACCAAATAAATAACACAAATTTTGAAGAACCAACAGAATCGACGTTTAACTTTTTTACGACGTATGTGATGGGCTAAACAACCGTTCTATAAGTTGTATGATCATGAAATGGCTAAGCAATGCCCAAAACAAATCAAAACTTTTACCATAACATTTCCGACACCAGGGAACTCATTTATACCTCCCGACCTAGTATTTGGACAGATTAAGAAAATTGTCAAACATAATGAAACTATTTTGCAACCAGTAGAATATATACAAAAAAATATTTAAAAATCATGGAACGGTTTTCAATTTACAGGAACTACCTGTATACAATTGGAAAACTAAAATAATAAATAATCAATGGCTTAGAGGCCGTAAACGGCCGTTACCGCCATTCAAATGAGACCTTACGAACCAATTTTAACGATTGGTGCACATTGTAGGTGGTCAGCCCAACGAATGTTTTTACACACAAACGCGTTTTTATGTCATCCGGTTGCATGTTAATTTTATGTCAACGGAGGGAATCGAACTCGAGACCGCGGCGTGATGAGAAACTCTCTTAACAATTAAGCTACAACCGGCGACTATGGCGATTGGAAAACTAAAGCAGAACAATTGTTTAAGCTCTTAGGTAGCTGGTGTTTTAATTTTGTCCCATGCAGCAAATTTATATTTCACCGTTTGCACGACAATATAATTCACATTCAAGGTGAAGGTTCCAACTTTAAGATGGAATTATGTAATCCAAAATCAGTTTTAAAAGATTTCGCTCTCCGAATGACACTAAGCTAATTGAAGTACCGGTTGGAACAGTAGTGAAAAACTCTAAATTGAATGATGTTGATCTACTTCTAAAATATTTTGGTTTAGACCAAATTAGCTCCTTAAAAAACTATTTTGGTTCCAAAACTCGCTATTTTCGTTTTTCTAACTGATTCAGAAAATTAACTATAGCATTAACACGACCCCATTTTTTGCATTTATTTTTACTGGCTTCAAAAATCATATGAAGAAAAAAAATACGCGGTGAACAAGAAAAACCCCGTATTTATGAAATATTTGTTCCACCATAAATAGTTTAGCTGCGAATAGGCGGTTGTTATGAGATGTAATATCTTTAACGAATTTTTTTCCCCAGTCACTCAGGCTCAATTGGCCCATTGTGACATTCCTTCCCAGGCAAACACTCTCAGTCCCGGAATCTGTTTGTTCTTCTTCTGTTTGTGAACAAAACTAACTACGAATAAAAATTCGTTCATGAACGTAGAATTATTGGTCGTAATCGAATTGCCCAATAAAGGAAATTTTCAATCGTTTCTTGTAACACGTTTTCGTTTAAAGAAAATTCGATTTCGAATTCCCAAATACCGATGATTCGAAAATGTTGTTCGATTGATCGGATTCGATTTCCCAAATAGGCCCACAGGATATCCGGTATCAAGGTCGTCAATTGGTCCTCAATTAGGAATTTTGAGCCGGAACAGTGCAGTCTATGGGAAAAGTATGAAGAACATGAGCACAAAACGTGCTCAACAGTTTCTTCCTCCTCGTCCCCACACTGTTCGCAGAAAGAGGTTTTACGAATTTTCATTCGAAACATATGACTTTTCAAGGACCCGTGAGAATGTTCAGCAAGATCCTCAAAGTGCGTCTATCATAGTTTAAGAAAGACTGGATTCTTTGCTGGTTTACTGATCCAAGGAAGATTATGGATAAAAAAAATCTTCTTTGGATCGTTTTTTTATCCAAAATCTTCAGCAGTAAACCAGCAAAGATCCACGTCTTTCTTTAACTATGATAGACGCACTTTAAGGATCTTGCTGGACATTCTCACAGGACACTGTTCCCTGAATAGTCATATGTTTCGAATGAAAATTAACAAAATTTAGATTGTTGTTTTGCACTGTGGTCATAGAATGCATTTCTCTACAGGGAACCGTACTTCAGTACGAATTAGTTAGAAGTTCCAGAAATTTTCCAGAGTAGTTAAATGATTTTGGTAACACATAATATTGGCCGCCACTAGCCAAAACAATTCGGAATTCGATTTGAATATTTCGGAATTCGAAAATATATATTTATAAGAATGAAGTTCGGAAATTCTTCTGTAAATCTAATATAGCTACTGCAATCCACTTCTATATCTTATATGCTGTTTGAGTATTTTTTAATGAACTCAATACAGTTTGCAGTGTGAAATCTTAAGATTTTTATGTTGTCTGAATTAGTAAATTCTTTCACTCTCAAATAAATTTAACTGTAATAGAGGTAAAAAATATGCCCAATTTATTTTGAAAGAACTGCTTATTTTAAATTAATAGTTTAATAATAAATCAAAATAGTTTTTAATAAAATTTATCACTATACAAATATAACAATTCATAACCACACAAGACTTTGATAAACAAAATTCTTTTAGTTTTCGTGGGCAGTGATTAACAATTTCATATTTTCGCTTATAAAATTCATTAAGTATAGTAGATAAGAACCTCAATATAGTAGGCGCCAAGCTTAAATGATCAAAATTAAGGACAATTACAGTATAGGGTGATTTGATGCCAATAGATAAAAATTTATTATAAATTATAATTAATAAAATTTTATAAATTTTATATTCATTATTTAATTATCTAAGACAAAGAAAAATGGGCAAATTATATTAATTTAATTTATTTTTTATTAAATCAATATTTATAATTTATCTGTAAATTTTTGGTCGTTTCGTATTGATTAGATTAGACAATAGAGTTGTTGCTTTTAAAAAATTTAACTAGCACATAAAATATACGTATTTATGATAAGATTTTAATATGGTCACACCTTCATACGTACTGAATACATACATATTTTAAATATTTTATGTTTTGGTAAATATAGCATTTAAGGTTAAGACAAATGTTTAAATCAAAATATAAATTTATGATTCATTCATTGAACTTTTCGCTTTTATCAGTTAGTATTACGCGAAATGGTATTTTAAAATAAACAATATTACACCGAATAATGTCTAGAATCTATAGATTAAATTAGCTCGTGCGCGTACTTATGACTTCCCTTCCGAGCTACGTACTTTTTAAGTTTACTATATTATGACCATAATTGGACAACATATAGTGAAGTGGTTTGAATCATTCGCAACATATTATTTGCTACGACACAGTTATGACTTAATTATTAGATTATTGAATACCGTAAAATTATATGATCAAATATATAATGAATGCATAATAGATGAACACATCGCTATGCATCAAGTAATTTTATCACAATAAATTTATGTGTTCGCGATACGTCATATACTATATACATATGACTAATTGCTATAACAAAAGAAAACTAATTTACTGTATTGTACATAAACGCACGCTCTCAACACATATGGCCATCATAATAGCTTTATAATTCATTCATATCGCTAATATTACAACAATAATAATATATAAGAAGGTGTGGGCGCTCATTAAATTCTTAATGCAGTAGTTTATTATACATATATGTATAATATAATATACTCGTATATTATATATTCTCAATGCAAAACGGCAAAAACAAAAAAAAAATATGTAAATCATCATCATCATCCTCATCACACACAAATCAAAATTAAATTATGTAAGGTTTTTAAAGTCAGTATATTAAATGTGAATAATAATGAAAATCTTTATAATTGACAAATAAAAATGTATTTTAATTGGCGCCACGCATTTCATCATATATACAATCATCAAACATCGCATCTTAAATAAAATCATTACGATTGTGTGAATAATATTAAAGTGAGCTACAGAAAACATATATTCATAAGAATTTTTTACCATATAAGATGAAAAATCATATTTAATGCGCGCAAGGAAACAAATAATAAGAAGAAAATATTTAAGAAAATTTATTTAATTATGACACGTTTATAATTATGCTCATGAGTATATAAAGTGTTATATAATGTGGGAAATAATTATATAAATAATGTTTTGAGATGCTGATCGATATTTTAAAAGAATCTTATAATTTTGTATGTAAAGCCTATTTTATCACCAGTCAGTCAAAGGTTAAACACTTACCGCTAAAGACAACGCCATTAAAATTATTTTTTATCATGAATAAATAGTTTTTTTACGGGCAATTTAATTATGATTTATTGTAAGCTGTAATAATTATGTATTATTACGTTCTCAAGGTCATAAATAAAAACCGTCATGCACAGTGGTTTAAAAAAACTAATTGGGAGCTATAGACTTATACGATATGCATGTAATGAAATTACTAAATAATTTAATTATATTTAATTATATTACTAAAAATATTAATTATATTTCGTGCGAGGTTAGGTTTAAACCAAATGTGTATCAATTCCAAAGAGGTTTAAAAAAGTGTTAGGTCCTAAATATTTAGATACTCAAAAAAGTGGATACCACGTCAACTACATATTATGCATCGTTGTCATAATTTTGATGGTGATTAATTATTTTTTAATTTTTTAAAATAGTCAGGTTAATCGTGATTCGGGAAATCTGAGACGTAAACACGTTGATAATTGAAACTTGTATAAGAGGGAGTTCTATATGCTTACTAATGTAATACGATTTTGTTAAATGCAACGTTTTAATTCTTAATTGACAGTTGATTATTTGTTTACTCGTAAATGTAGGTAAATTTTTGTTCAAAATATTGGTTAAAGCTTTTTTTAAATAATATTTACTATACAATCAGTTAAAGTATATAGAAAGTTTTAGTATACCAGTAGCTCCATACATCTCAGGAAGGTTACTGCGTAATCCGATTCGAATTTCAAAAATTTGCCAAAGTTTAATCCGATTCGAAAGTTGTTTGGTACGGGGTTGATTCTCGGTGTGTGAAAAGTAAAGTGAAAAGTATTTTCAGTGAGAAATATTCATTTTTGATTCTCGTTCTATGGAAATGAAAAGAAATACGTCAAAATGTTTTCATATGAAAAAAACTTTTTCACCGACTATTTTGGTCGTAAAAATACAAATATTATGTTGAATTCCTTTTTTTAAATAGTAAATGTATAATGTAGATACAAAATTATAATTGACGGATTGCCAAATATATTTTAAAATTAATTTGTATAAACTAAAATTAAAAAACAATATGTAGGGTTATTTTCCGGCAATCCCTATAAATGTGACAATCACGTTAAGTATATTTCAAATAAGTGTATGCAACAACGTGTAAATTTTTATTAATTTTAAATAGGAAAATGGAAAAACGCTCAAAGCAATAATTACCTATTGAGGCAAAAAAAAAAATTCTGATTGATATTTTGGAAATGAATTTAGATTTGGCACATGATAGGTGGGTTTATCTTCAATATAAAAATCTATTTTAGTTTTATTAATTTTATTAATGCTATTAAATATTACTTTTATTATAATATTGGTTTAAATCAGTGGATGGGGATCTGACGCGAGATGCGGACTGAAACCATTTGGGAACACAATAAAATGCATTAGGAGGGCAAATAAAGATAGCTCAAAGCGGAGAAAATTTTGGAAGGATCAAAAGTTAGTTTTATAACCAAACTTTTTTCAAATCCATTAACATTTTACAGTTTTATTTCAGATTGTACGCAAAAGAGACATACTCACTTATAAAGGCCAAAACCAACAAGGGCGGTGATAGTGGGTCAAACGCCATAAAACCATTAACCGAACTTGAGCAGATGGATACGAATAATGACGCCACAAGCCATTGATGAAGACGTTGATTTGCTAGAACTTGGCGAAAAACAATCCATTGTGTGATTAATTAATACTATCAAAACTTCTTTTATTACAATAATTTATATTGTATCTATAGATTCGACCATCCAGCAGCTTTCAGACATCAACTGACCTTTGCGAATCAGTGGGAATCGCTGAAGAGGTTCCACAAATTCCAGGAACATCAGTGGATATTTATACTGACAAAACCTTGACCGCGCAGCCAGTGGATGCTCAGGCACCAACTTTTACTGGGTCAGAAGAACTAACCGCGACAGATGATGAAAACTATTTGACCAAGATGATAAAAATGGAGGAAAAAAATTGAACAAAAACAAGAAAAACTGAACATTGAACAGCAAAAACTAAATATTTTGGCAATTATTTTAAATAGTTTAAATGAAATAAAAAATAAAATAACAGACACTTTTAATATTAATTCAAAATCATATAAATCTAATGAAACGTACAAACTTGCTTGTGTTGCAATTTTTCGTTTTACACATACATGTTTGTCGATTTCGTTTGCTCCTTTCTATAATAAAGTGAGCATAGAAGCTCATTATATTATTAATTAATATATTAATATTATTAATTATAAAATGTCTTTCGCGGTTCGCTTATTTACGTCCTTAGCTTACACTTTACAGCTAAATCGAGGACGTATGGCTATAGGTCCGATTTACCTAACCATCTGCACATTGCATAGCAACATGCCAGCCTGGCAGAAGGGTCGGCCCATGGATTCTGCACTCCTACAGGGGGTCATAAATGTGTTCATTCACACCACCGATCGTAATCGTATGGATACGAACCATACGAACCATGGAATTTCGGGATTCGAACCCGGTACCTCCCGGTCCAACTGCCACAGCTTTAACCTCTGCGCCACCTCGGCGGTCAGCTGAAACGTTAAAAAGACGTTAATTTATCCATATGTTTTTTTCATATGAAAACATTTTGACGTATTTCTTTTCATTTCCATAGAACGATAATCGAAAATTAATATTTGTCACTGAAAATACTTTTCATTTTACTTTTCACAGAACTGGTTAACCTTTCGGATCACATTTTAGTATTGCCAAAAGTGAAACTCAATTTTTTACTCATTCAATATTTGTTTTAATTGTCAAATGTCAAGTCGTACAGAAAATTAACACAAAAATCAAAGAATTATATCCACATCAATAATATAAATATGGACAGTGTAGCAATTTGGTACAGGGATGATGATAGTGATAATGAGTACCCCGCCCTAGCAATACAAAGAAGTATCCTTCGGAATAATTCAAACGGTTTTGAGTTATCGGAGAAAACTTTTTTATTAGTTTAACAATTATAAAAAAAAAAAAAAAAAAAGAAAGCAGTGATTTTTTGTACAGTAATGGTTTATTATAATGTGTATTAAATTTTATTAATTTTTATTTCTTTTATTGTTAATTGCTAATTAAATATAATTTTTTTGTAAAGAATCAGTGGACCAGGCACGTGATCTTTAGATCTAATGGTTCCACTTATCTTATCAGCTACAACTGTATATATTAGTTATAATTTAAAAAAAAATCGTTTTTAATAAAGCTGGTAATGATATTTAAAAAAAAAAAAAAAAAAAAAAATGGAAGAAAATTCGCGATAGGACAATAGTTTATTTCTTAATAATTTTAGGTTCAAGTAGCATTTTAGATTATCACATAAAATTGGCCGCCACGCTACGTTTCCTAGCAGAAGGTGGCCATGAACATGGCACCGGAGAAGATGTAAAATTTTCATTGGCTCAACAAATAGTATCATATGTTATACGTGAAGTGTGTATTGCCATCGAAAACAAAATTTGTCGAAATTTGTACAAAACAATTTTTTTTAATAAAACCGGGTTTTCTTAAATAAGAGGCGAAATTGATGTCACACATCCAAATCATTATCAAGATGAACATTAGTTCTTCAACAGGAACCAAAAACATCCCATAAATGCAATGGTAATCCCATAAATGCAATGTGTAACTGTTTAACGCGCTAACCAGCTTAAATTTTTTAAAATTTATAAATCTGTCACCATAACATGTGAATAAAAGGTGCAGATGCCTGATTTGGTGGTTCATCTTATGATTCTCTCAATTGTAACATATGTTCTAAGCGACAAAATTTAGAAGCTACAGGGTGAGGCAAAAGTCCCGCTATCATTTTGATTGCCTATAACTTTGTTAAAAAAAAGAATAGTAGGTTTGGTTTTCATAAAAAGTTTATTTGGTCTTTATATTTTTTTTTCGTTATGATTGGAAAATTATACTGGCTAAAGGTGACCGCGATTCACTATGCAACTTTCGGCTCTTTATCAGGGATTTTTCATGTCATCCTGCAATATCTCAGACTGAGTTTCTTCAATTTCGAGACGAAAATTGCAACATCTTAAAGACAATTTTCGTCTCGAAATTGAAGAAACTTCACATAAAGGTTTAATTTTAAAAAACCCTATTAGAAAAAGTCTGGCGCTGTTAAATCCGGAGATCTGGCTGGCCATGCTAAATCGACATTTCGCGAAAATAGTCTTCGTGGTGATACCTCATTCAATAATTGAATTGTTGAACGGGCTGTGTGTGCTGTTTGCCCCATCTTACCTTTCTCTTCCGTTTCAGGGACAAGAAAATTTCGAATCATGTCTTAGTAGCGTTTATGTCTTGGTACCGTTTATGACCAATTATGTTTCCAGCATGAATACCACACCATACAGTTGTTTTAAATGGATGCAAAAATGTTTGATGGATTATTTGATGATTCTGTGTTCCCCAAAACCGACTGTTTTGCTTATTGACGAGGCCACTGAGATGAAAATGGGCTTCATCGCTCATTATCAATTTAAACGTAAAATCTTCAATTTCATCAGACAGACTTAGGATTGCATTGCTGTACTCAACTCGTTGATTAGGATCACTCGGTAGCAAATTTTGGACTAATTGAATTTTGTACAGGTACATTTTCAAATCAGTTTTCAAAATTTGCCTTAAACTGTGTGCAGAAATGTGTAACTGGGACGTCTCCGAATTTATGTTTCTGGAGTTTCTGCAACACTATAACGCACCACATTTTCAGCGTAACGAGACGTCTGTTGTCTTCCAGAACGAGTTGTCTGCTTTCGTACTGTACTATCGAAAATTCTCATGTAATCGATAAATTGTGGTTTTGTGAGGCACTGGACGATTAGGATATTTTATACGCAACCTCCGCTGAGTGGCAATAATGGAATGATTATTTATCAATGGTTAAAGCAAAACTGAGCGACACATAACCAAGATGGCGCGCAATTAAAATTAATCGGGACTTTTGCCCCACCCTGTAGCTACAGAACGGCGTCAAATTTTCTTGGATATTAGGTAAATTTCCATACATTCCATTTGAAATCATATTAGGAGATTCTGGACACCTATCGTATGGTGTTAGAAGGTACTCTCGTGGTCAAATTCAATATATTGTTCTCGAAACTACGGACAGCAATTGAAAGACTTTTTGGAGTATTAAAAGTCCGTTTTCGTTTGCTTACTGTTAGCAAGAGAGCTCTATTAACCCTAAAATGCAATACAAATCTTAAATGTTTGTTTTGCCTTACACAATATCTTGTTGGACTTCAAAATTTCATTTTAAAATCAACAACCAGAATGTAATGAAGATGATGAATATATAGGTGTGGGTGATTCCACAACAGAAAATAAATATAAGAAAAAAAATTAGAGATAATATTAAAGATGTGTTAGTGTAAATTTATAGTGTTCTTTTTAAAAAAATATGTCTTATAAAATTTCATGTACATCATCATAAAATTTCATATATTTACTTACATAAAATTCACATTTGGCTTTGTTTGTAATTTTTAATTTAATTAAATCTGTTTGCTTCTCGTACTCCCTTACAATTTGTTTAAGTGACTTGGCCATTTCTATAATGTTAATATTTATTACCGTTGAGCCTGCTCTTGTTTTTGAAAGAGCCCTCACTTGCTCCTAAGTAGATGATGTTTTGTATCTTTTTCATTGTACGAAACCCTTTCGCACTATGACAAAGATGCAAAACATCATGCTTCCTTGTTTGAACTTGTTTAGCAGGTAGAATATATACTTCTTCTTGAATGTTATTGGCACTACCACCATAATTAGATCAACATCAGGCTGAGTATCTAGAGTTATCTATAGGGCCCACATCTACAATATAAAATTTTGTAACCTCAATTTACAAAAAAACAATAATAGACCAATATTCTTAACCGTTTTCCAAGCAACATTCTTAAAGGGTTACCCGTCCGCATTCAATCAATATAGCAATTAATTGTGCCCGTAAATGGTTTTCTTTTTGGCGTGCAGTTTTACAATATCCTTGGGCCATTTCTACAACCTAACAACCTAACCTAATGTTCGCATAACACGAACATGAAGTTAGATGCAATATCGTTTTTTAAAATTTGGATTTATGAATTTTTGGGTCCTAAATTTTCGAATCCGAATGAAATATCAGTAAAATCGGATTTCGCGGTAACCCCCTCCAGATTTAATCGATTTTGTAATTCAATAATTATTTTGCGCACTGTACAGTTTATGAATAAGTACATATTTTATCCAAAATACAATTTCCACCATACTTGGAAATTATAATTACGTTAGCACTTTTAATAAGAAAATTAAGTTTTTACTTGCATGAATCTTTTTATTTTGAGAAAAGTAAAAAAATAAGCAACGGGTAGGAAAAAAATCACATATTTTGAACTCTTTTTAAATTTAATTATAATTGACTTGATTAGTAATTGAAATTTATGTTTTAAGTACTTGTGTATACACATGCACGAGTATCAACACATGTTACGTTAAAAAAAGTTATTACTTTAGAAATATGAATGAATTCTAAGAATTTTATTTTTAATGATTTATTATTTTACTTTCCGATCTGATATGTACACATAAATGTGAGAAAGAATAATATACATTTGGAAAATTTTTGTTGTCGTTTTTTAATTGAAATAATTGAATTATGAATAAATTTTTAAAAATACATTTCTAGCTATATAATATTGAATATTTAGTCTTGACATCGAAATTTAAGATATTTGTCGAGTTCTTAACTAAATAATTAAATTCTGCGAAATATTTGATTAAATATGGTGGCACACCTATTTGACTCATATATAACACTGACGTGAGTTTCAAATGATTATTTGATGATCTCATTTAAATTAGAAATAAGGCATTTTTTGTTGTGTATCCTTTTTAAAAAGCTTCGTTTGTCGTTATATATACACTGCGCGTTATCTGAATAGGGCCAGGAATTTTTTTCATTTTGGTTCATACTATGGCACTGAAGAACATCGCATTCCAGAATAGTATTGTACGACTTTGCGGACATTATGGATGTTTAAATACTTAATTCGAGGGTTCCATAATAGGAGACTGCTCCCCAGAACATTAGACCGCCTGCTCTATTGTCATGTCTATCCAGAAATTTCTTCTTTTTTCCATAAGTCATCAAAATAGTTATTAACACCATCCGCACCATCCAAATTAATTTTTTTTCTTACATACAGATTCAGTGATTAAGGTACCCTGATGACTTAATGACACGTCGGATTGATGACAAACGGTTTGTAAACCCGATTTTAGCTTTGATTTTAGCCGGATATTTACTTGAAATGGAAACCACTCGCAGTATTGAACGCCTATCCTGTGCTAAAATGGCTTGATAAGTGCCAACTTTCATTTTTTTGCCATAGCTTTCGATATCTTTCAAAAATTGTTCACAATGACTTACTCCTTGCAATGTTTGCATAAACGATATGATATAGGACTGCTATGCCCTTCCAACTCGTACGCATCGATTTTTGCTTTTCAAGCTACAGATAAAAGTTTCCTGCTGTCCATATTTATTATTAAATTTAAATAAACAGTGTTCACGATTTATTTTATATACTTTACGCCTGAATGGCCAAATTGAGGACGTACGGCTAAAGAATCGATTTTGATAGAACCATCTGCGTATTGCATAGCTCCATGCTAGCGTATAGTACTGACATGGAAGATGGGTCGCCCCATGAGTTCTGAACTCTAATAGGGGCTCATAGATGTGTTCATTTACACCACCGATCGTAATAAGATGGTGGAAATCCCTTTTGTATCCTGTCCCTATTAGGATTTGAACCTGGTACCTCCCGCTCCAACTGCCACAGCTTTAATCAGTTGTATTGTTACTGATTCTCTCACTTATTTTGAAAAAACATAATTACAACAATCAGTCCTGCTATATGAACCAAACTAAAAAAATTCACAGGGTTACAAAATCGACATAGAGCCATTAAAGCCTAGTGACATGATGAGCTATTTCTATAGTTAAAACACTTTAAACATGGCTTTATACATAAAACGTAATAATTTAAATAAATTTATAAGATGTGCTGATCACGTCACTCAAGTTACTGTGATGATTTTAATGATTAAAATTTTTATTTAAATAGAGAAATGAAAATCAATAAGTAAAATATTTTAGTTAGATTTTCCATTTTTAGTTCTTCTTAATTTTTTTTTGAAATATTAAAAGTTTTACTTTAAATTAAAATCGATTATAAATTATTGAAATCTTATTAAAATTGTTCTAATAGTAAATTTGCATTGCTGTTGAACTAATGCTTTAAAAATTCGAATAAATTACACAATTAAGAGTTTAACATTTATGCACTAATTTCTTACTAAAGCGAGATCAAGATTAACCCCTTATATTTTCCTTATTTCTGATACGTTTAACGAATTCTCGTTCAATTTATACGATTTAAGTCTGATTTCTATAATGAAAAAAATACTGCTAGTAGCTTTTACTGAAAACCAAGGGAGGAAAAAATCAAAAATACCATTAGAGTGACAGAGACCATTTTTACTTTTTTCTTTTTTTTTATAGTAAAACTAAATGGATATATTTTGACAGATGCTTGTAACATAAACAATAAATTTCAAATTTTTTTTGTTATTGAAAAAATAGACAAAAAACATTGTGAATTTACAACAATAAATTAAAGAAAATTAAAACTTAACATAATTATTCATTATTTCAATTATTTCAACAATAAATTAAGATAAATGACACAAAATGAAATGTTAAAATTATGAATAAACCATAAAAAAACTACTATAAAATACTATTATTGACTTAAATTTTTAAATATGGCTTCACTGTATAGAAATCATTTCTCATCCATATACATTTTTCCAATAAAATATTTTTCCAGAACTGAATAAAAATTCTTCTCTTCAAGATATATTTTGTCAGTACTGCAATAGTAATTTTTCATTAACCATAAAAATTTATTCTTTTTGTACTGGAAATGTTTTTTACTTCTCTCGCACTTTAAGAAAAATTATTTTTTTATCCTACTTTGACTATTCTATCAGTATTTATTTCATAATGGAAATCAGGTTTTATGTAAACGAATCGTGTTAAGGGCCTATTCCATGGAAAAATTGACTGTAAGTAAATATTAAAATGGGACAATAATATAGATTTTATAGTAGTGAAACAGAAAGCTATCTCAATCAAACTTGACTGGAAAAATATTTGTATTTGTGGTAGTGTGACTGCCATAAAAAGTATAAAATTGAATACTTTTTATTTCAGCTACACTCAGCCTTTTACATAAAATTTATGTAAGACAAGAAATTATTTTCGCACACAACCAATGTTATAGTCAAGGGTTAAATAGTCCATATATTATTTTGGTAAAATTATAATTGAATTGAAATAAAAATCATATTTGTCTAGTAAACAATAACGTTGTCCTTGTCTTTTTGTTGGAGTTTTATAATTATTTTCTCTTTTCGTCTTTTTTGACTGTCGGTCAATTTTCCCCATGGAATATAACCTTAACGCTTCTCGTTGAATTTATCATAATAGATAGCAAGTAATGGTGATGAGACCCCAGATCGATAAACTGATACCAATTTAAGAAAAACCATAGTTTGACTAAGTATTTTTGGTAACTAAAATATAAATAAAATAATTTAATAGCTCGGAAAAAGTTAAGAAATTCGTACATTTGAATTATAGAATGAAATAATTTGTAAGATAAGAAACGCATTAGTCCAGTAAAGTAGGTCACCAATAAATTTAAGTGAAGTATGTAGATACATGCTTATAAATAAAATTATTGAGTTTATTACTGAATTACCTATAAACTTCCAAATTTGCCAATATTTGATAAAATCAAAATATAAAATGTGACATCAAGGTTATGTGCCTTATTTATAATGAATGATGTGGTTATGTGCTATTTGATTTTGAGTGAGATTTCTTTCTGAAACAGTCAATGATTATAGGCACTTATCAATATAATTTAGTTTTTTTAAATATAAATGAACACTAACCAAATTTTAAATAGATATGTACTAAACCCCAAGCGTCATGTTTGATATTTCATAAAATTATGTCCTCTAAACTAACACATCATTAGTGATATAGATTAGTGATCATATTTCAGATGAAATCTTTATTTAATTTATTTTCATTAAAAAAATTAATAAAACAAACAATTTCAATTTATTTAGTTTAATTTAAATATCTTTGTTTTTAATTCTAACTTGGTTTATTTTTAACATCCTGAGGATAAGTTGATATTTCCAGTAATACAAAAGGTAGCTGATCTTTGTTTTTGGTTAAAATGTACAATGGAATAATATTTTATGAATATATCTAATTTTTAATATTTTGTAATAAGTTAAAAAAAATCCTGTAGAGCTATAGCTACTCTCTAACCAAATGGTTTTAAAACTCTCAATTTTTTAAAATCACAACAAGTTTTTTCCTTTATCTGATGAAAATACCAGCCTTTTATTTGGCGACTATTCACTACACAGGCTATTTGCAATTTACAAAAATATTTCAAATTGGTGCAAGTTCATCAATCGATTAGATGGATAATTTTCGGTTGGAAATATTAACTAAGTACCTCTATTATTTGACAAAAATGTTAACTAGAAGATCAATTTACGTATGGTTTTGAAAGAGTATTTGGAATTCAAAAATGAATCTAAACCCATAGCTGTAATCGTTAATTTAAATATGATCAACACTATTTAAGCTGGTTGGAATCAGTATTGCATTAAAGCATCTTCAACGTATAGTATAAGGGGCCATCCATAAACTACGTCACGCTACTTTTGAATAATTTTTACCCCCTCCCCAAAAAAACTGTAACGGTAACAAAACTGTATATACTCCATTCAAAACTACGTCACAAATTCAACAAGCCCCCCTTCCCCTTTTAGAATTCCGAAATGAAAAAATAAATAATAAACATGTTGTATATAAATAAATATAAAATAAATTATTTCTTATTTATATTTTTTTCGTATTTAATTTTTTTAATGTACAAAATATCTGTCAAATATCGTGAAAAATAACAACCAAAACACATATCGCTTGTTTTTTCCAAAAATTTGGTTATATTTTCCAATATTTTTTTTTGTATGTGTGAATTACAAATTGTGTTTCGAGACACAATGTTTTTGGGTATGTGTACTATCCATGTGAGTTTCGTTGTAAAAACTACAGCGAAGTTTTTGGTGGTAACTAGGACTTAACATTTAAAACCGTTTTTATTATTTTGACGTCACATTTTAAAATCCCCTTCCCCCAACATCACACATCATCACACCAGCCCATACCCTCTCCCCCACTTAAGAGCGTAACGTAGTTTATGGATGGCCCCTAACAACAAAAAACTTGTTAAAAAAAATTAAAAATCCAAAGGTTGATAATTATTTAAATCTGAACCAACTTTTATAAATTATTTGAAATGTTACTTTTATGAATGGACATAACAATTAAACTCAATATCAAGCTATCCAACCTATTGAAGCTTGAAACCTGCAGATTACTTTGGATACGTTTCTTCAACTCCTGCCACTTTTCGAAACCTATTCAGAAAAAGTATATTTAATAAAACCAACACAACAATTATTTAAAAATAAACTTATCTTTCTTACAATAATACTAATTTTAATCAAAATACGGTTTTGACACAGTAAGTTTTGTTTGAATCCGAAAACATTAAACCCAGTGTACATATTAACCAACATTTGAACTTCCAAACTTTTCCTGATCTCTTCAAATTTTCTGTTTAATCTAAATTAATAGTTTAGATAAAATAAAAGCTTTGTATTACATGACGATATATATATATATATATATATATATATATATATATATATATACATATATTTAAATATTTATATATATATATATATATATATATATATATATATATATATATATTATATATATATATATATATATATATACATACATATATATATATATATATATATATATATATATATATATATATATGTATATATATATATATATATATATATATATATATATATATATATTTATATATTTATATATTTATATATATATATTATATATATATATATATATATATATATATATATATATATATATATATATATATATATTTATATATATATATTTATTTATACATATATTTAAATATATATATATATATATATATATATATATATATATATATATATATTTTTATATATATATATATATATATATATATATATATATATATATATATATTCGTTTTTCAAAGGTGTTAGTTAATCTTTACTTATAAGACAATGGTAATTGACAATTAGTGTCGTTTTTGACATTTATAATGTGTTCTAGACAGTTGGTAGATCGGAAGCCGATAAATCGACTAGAGCGGATAGATCGAAATAACCGTGTGTTATTTGGAACAAGAAAATAAATTAGTCAGCTAAGAAAATAGCGACTTTCTATATTATTGTGTAAATACCCGATAATCGAATTTCATAATTTATAAGAAACAGTTTCAGCTGAACAAGTACATAGGTGAATCAAAAAGTACTCATTAGGTTTATCATTGTGGATTTTGTTTGCAATATTGATAAAAATATTTATAAATGTACTTACCGATTTGTAAATATACATTATTGAAAAGTTAGTTTAATTTCGTTGCAAATTATATCAAGCAGAGGAGTTAGCAGTATATTTCAATAATCAATTACACTATGACTAACCTTAAACAATAATCATCATTAGGTTTAAGATTGTAAACTGGTGTGTTGTCGATAGAACTCTTATTAGTGTCAACTAGTTATCCATAAAAGATCGATCTAATATAATTATAGCATTAAATATTTTATAAGATAAGAAACGCATTAGTCCAGAAAGTAGGTCACCAATAAATTTACAGTGAAGTATGTAGATACATGATTGTAAATATAATTATTGAATTTATTACTGAATTGCCTATAAACTTCCAAATTTGCCAATATTTGATAAACTTAAAATATACTCAAGGTTATGCGCTGCCTTATTTGCAATGCAAGGTGTGTTTATGTGCTATTAGATTTTGAGCGAGATTTTATTGAAAATTTTAAGTTTTGATAAATTATTTATATTTTCTGTAATAGGCAGTCAATTATCGTTATTGGCACTAATCAATATAGTAAATTTGTTGACTACAAATAAAAATGAATACTAACCATATCTACCGATCCCCAAACATGAAATCCACTTTAAATTTTATAAAATAAAAATTATGTCCTCTAAACTAACACATCAGCAGATTCATATTCCAGATGAAATCTTTATTTAATTTATTTTCATTGAAAAAAAAAATAAATTAAGAAAATAAACAAATTCAAATTATTTAATTTAATTTAAATTTAATTTTTTTTTATTCAAATTTGCTTTCTTTATAAATTTGTCTTTTTAGCATAAGCACAACAATCAAATGATAGAGACCGTAAGTCGTCTTAATTGTTTATCTTAGCGCGCACACATACGTTTTCTTTTCGCTTTTGAGTTTGCTTCTTACTTGCGCTCGTTGTGTGTAAATACGGGAACATTATAATGTCTATATGGATGGCTGCTATAAATGGAATGTCTTAGAATAACAATAATAATAATAATATAATCTCAGTTATAATGATTATTTTGATTGCAATAAATATATATTTAAAATTGGATTGGTTTATTAATTAGCGTTCACTTGAGGAAAAATAACAACAAACATCACAGCAACAACAAAAATGTTTTGCGCGAAAGGCGATGATAATAAACTGTCAAGCGCTTATACTTAATGCTGACAATGGAAACTATTCAGTAAAAAAAATAAATTTTTCACATAAAGCAAAATAAATAAAAGCAATTAAAATGTGAACTGTTGGTACTATATACGATTTATATATACACACATGAAGGTGTTAGAAAATTAATTTTATACTATAAAATATATAATTATTGTGTTGCAATTTTCTATTTAGGTTACAAAAACAGTTTTTTTACTATGGTTTTATGTACGATATTTCCTAGAAATCGGTATTATCGCAATTCGCAATCAGTCATGATCGATGTGGATGATTTGAAATCATATTATGATTACATACTTGTATATATATATATATATATATATATATATATATATATATATATATATATATATATATATATATATATATATCGTGTTCAAATACACATTTACACAGGGCACCTGATTAGACTGCGTAGTGCAAAATGGCACACATAGTTCGACTGCGAGTACATAACTAAGTTTAAGGAAATAACATGTTGATTGATTTCGTAGAAATAATAATCCAGGTGTTCGCGCATCTAAAATCAACATAAAATAGTTCTTCGTTAGTTCAGCTGTTTATCATTATTAAGCACGTGGTCAAAGAAAGAAGCTCAAAATACAATTTTACTACGTCTTATCGAAATTTGTTTGAAGCGAAATCAACATCATATATATATATATATATATATATATATATATATATATATATATATATATATATAGATATATATATACATATATATATATATATATATATATATATATATATATATATATATATATATATATATATATATATATATATATTTAATCGAATAGCATTAGTTTTCTACTAGTTGTCTTATCTATGCTCTTATTACAACAGTTTTGTTATATTGTATATTTCTGACATTATCATAAAATATAAATCTTATCGAAAAAATATGTTTTGCTTTATTGTAGGCGCAAATGTACAATTTTTAAAGTTTTCGATTATAATCAGGGTCAAGCGATTGATTAGTGAATTAGCTTCGCAGCACAATAGGGTTTTATGTTGCTCCAGTACATGCAAGGTTGATAGATAATATTGCCGAAAATATTTTTATATGTAGGTCATTTTGACCGCTAAATATATACTTTAATAATATGTATTTATATTTAACCGACAGTTGATATAATATACAAGTAGTGAATTACAAAATAATGTGACAAATTTGTATGATTGTTTTGCTCGGTAAATAATATTATAAAAATTGTTAGACACACATAGTCAAAGGTTATCGTAAATAGTTCTTATATTGTATTTATGTTTAAACTTGTATATTGACCTTGAGGTTTGTCATAGATAACAACTGTCTGTTCTAAAATGATCCCTTTAGTTTTTTAGTGATCGAATTGTGTTTACCTATGTCGGTTAGAGATATTATAATTACCTTTAAATTACAAAACTGCTGCTTGAAATTATTTTAACTATACTGTTGGGGCTTTCTGATTCACATTTGTAAAAACATGCTGGTGTTCTTCATTCTCATCTACGTTGGCTTGATTTGCTTGGAAACAAACATCGTAAAAGTTCCAATTATCATAACTAAAAGTTAGCTAACAATAATTAAGTCATAGTCATTGGAGTGCTGCTATTATTAGCACAAGGGTAGTGCAAATAACTTTGATTGGTTTATCATCGTTTAGTTATCTAATAATAGTTAATAGTAATTAATAGTTCATCACTCACATTTTTATTTGTGGAAACACCATTTTATAAAAAACTAGTTTTATAAAAAACCATTTTATAGAAAATCTCGCAAATAATAATATATTTTCAAGAAGCAGTCTCTAACCTATAAACCTATAGTGATCATTCAATATTTATTGGCAAGTGGACTATTTGGTAGACATACTCGTATTTCGGCCGTATGCAAATTTTATTTAATATTAGTAAGTGTTCAAACCGCAAAACAAGTATCTGATTGTAAATTTGGGGGAAAACTCTAATCTATTTAATTACACAGAGGATCGATTTAGACATAGGATCATTTTTTGTAGACTACTGAGTGGGACTGGTAGTAAATATAACTAACTTTGCCTATATTGAATATCATTGTTTTCCACTAATATAGGTTGATAATGGGTATGAAATAACACTTCAAATTGGTTGTACCATAAATCCATATGTACATGTACCATAAATCCATATTAATATTTGGGATCTATAAACGTAGTGAGAACACATCTATCACATATTTTGTATCTAAGAAAACAAAAAGAGTAGAGGTATTTAATTTTTGATTTAGTAAACTAAATCTCCGATTTATGCTATATCTTTTATGTCTCCTTACAGTGTCAGACTAGAGTCAAGCAGGGTCTTCTTTTCCCGCTATTTTTTCCAAGCCCATTACGTTGGCTGAGGGTTTACTAGATAGTAGATATAAGGACACTAGAAAACTCGTTAATTCCGATTGGGTGAGCTGAACGATAGTTACTTATTTTATCTTAATCGAATTAAAGAATCGATAAACACAAATTGAAATATAAACCGGAAAGTGATGGAGGCAACGAAACCTAGTATCAACCTGACATTTAGGTTTATTAATTAAATTTCGTCTAAAATCAGAACTATGCAAAAGAGCTAGCCCATCTGTTATGTGAATTGAACGTCCGAGAAGATTTTAGAGATAATTTTTATCGAAATTTGATTCTGAGCTGATTATTTGGCTAAGGTCAATCTTACTAAGAATAAATTTGATTTACTTAGAGATTTGGTTGCATATAGAGATTACACCATACCCGAAAATTTATTTTCTCGAAAATCTTGATAAAAATCTTGAAAATTTGTTTATAAAATTTCAAAATATTTTCAACAAAAATAAATTCATATTCTGCAGGTACCCGACTCATATATGTCCTCATCGCCACTTTCATCATTTGATTGATGTAACTCTGAAACATTTTCTATTTCAGCTGTATTGCCTTTTTCTGCAGTACAGGACTCGAGCGTAATGCAAGTACACATTCATGTATCTTCTGTTATTAGCTCAAGTTTACAGTTATGATTACGTGAGAATACGAAATAAAAGTCTACACTCTTACAAAAACTAATTTTGAATCTGCGACTGTACGGCAGAATTGAAGGCTAGTTTTGGTCTTTGTTGATGGTTTCGACTCTCGAGAATTGTCAATAATTTTTCGGGAAATGAGAAATTTCGAAAAGTACCAGAAAATAATTCTCGAGAAACGAGGTTCCAGAAATATACAATTTTTTCGGAAATCCTCGAGATGAGATTTCCCAAGAATTAGCTCTAGTTGCAAACGATGAACAGGCTTACAGTGTTACAGATAGTTAGTTTTAAAAAAACAGAGTTTATGATCTACTACATTTTCTTTATGATAAGTTACTCACCAAAGATGTTTAAATGTATCTACTCATTATTAGAAAATATTTGACAATATTACTCTTTATCATGACAATATTTCTCTTTATCCTAATTCTTCTTTGGTGTACCATACGTAAAGTATATCCGAAACGTGAATGTTGTCATACCTACATACATACACTGTAAATCTTGCGTTAACATTTGTTTTGTCAGATATGTTGTCTATGGATATATTACAAGTCGATTACGTATAGGCCGATTAGCTTGATTGCGTATAGAAATAGTTATTCTATAAACATATGATGAATTTTATACACAGACACACTAACCTTTGTACTCACAATAATGATAATTATACTTTTATTGCAACTATTTACTTATTGGAAATCATGTAGGTGAATGTCGCATGAAAAACCCAATGCTTATCATGCAATACTATAGAATAATAAATTACTATTATTGTAATTATTAATTTGGGTTTATTGTGCTAATTATCTTTATAAAATACCGTGATAATTTATATTAGTTTCGATGTCCAGGGAAGTTCGGATTAAATTATAGTAAATCAAAGTTTAAAGCTTGAGGGAAAACCAGATTAGGTTTCAACTTATTAGTTAATTAATAAAATGGATCTGTAATTTAAACGTATCAGCTGTCATTTATTTCATATCAAACATAATTAATTTCAATAATCACAATAGCTTGTTGGAATAATAAAAGTTTACAATTATGCCAGATTACAATTTTTAACTTAATGTGCATAACAAAACCCAATCAGAAATGATTGTTTGTTTGTTTTTTGTTTGTTTGTTTTTATCTCTACAATCTGTTTCGGGGCTCGAGGCACTTCCAACTCTTTCGCTGATTTACGTCCTTATCTTACGCCATTTCATCCAAATCGAGGACGTACATATAGATCCGATTTGCGTAGAACCATCTGCACATTGCATAGCTCCATGATAGCCTATAGTAGTGACATGGAAGATGAGTTGGCCCATGAATTCTGCACTCCAACAAGGGGTCATAGATGTGTTCATTCACACCAACAATCGTAATCGTATGGTGAAAAATCCCCTTGGCATCCTGCCCCTATCGGGATTCGAACCCAGTACCTCCCGCTACAACTGGCGCAGCTTTAACCACTTGGGCCACCTGGGTGGTATCAAAAATGATTTGAATCAATCTTTCTGGAGGCAACCCCATATTTTTAATAAGCATATTTATGAGCACAAAGAGATTAATCTAATTTATGGATTTTTACATCGGGTGATTGAACTGGTTATTACATAATTATGATGTTATTTTATATAGTTGAACTACTTTTATATAGTTAGTTTTTGGCAGGTTAAAGTTGCTGCGAACAAAACATGGTTGTAATGATAATAAAATTGTTCTATATCATAAAATGTTAATAGTTTCAGTGATCGTGTAATAGTTGCATAAAATATTTTTTATTTCTTCAGAACCATCTTTATGTTTGTACGAACTATATTTATAATTGTGCCAAACATGTTAACTGTAATCCTAAAACATGTCATATATTTAGGGAATCATATTTATAATTGTATCAATACTGAATTTAATGGTGACAAAATTAATCTAATTGTACCAACCATTGTTATGGTTAATAGAATTATTTTGCTGCTCCTTCACTCTGAATTATTAAACTTTAAGTATTTCATTTCATTGAGGAGACCTAGGACGTCCTAGTATTAAGTGTCAAAGTGGCTAATATGCGTCTGTTTTATGATAAATATAACAGACGTGATTTTGAGTGTGCGAAAGTGTAGCTTGTATAAGTGATTGGCGATCGTGAAGATTTAATCTAATAGTACAAGTTAGTATACATAATTTACGGTCAATATCCATTTTCTGACACTAATTATGTAAAATTAAATTTTTCATGAGAAATCTGAAAGTTTTCGGCATTTGGGGTACAGTTTATTTGTAGCCCCAGAGTTGTGTTAACATTAAGTAAAGTCGACTCATTATAGTGAAATTGGCGTGTAACTAAATTTTTATTTTATACAAATAAGTAATTATAATTATACTTTTTGTCAGAATCTATGTAAATAACTAAACATTTAATTGTTTCAGTTATATTTTTGTTACAGCAAACATGCAATGTTTGCTGTAACAAAAATATAACTGAAACAAACATATTATGTTTGCTGCAACAAAATCTAATCATTTGTAACATGGTCACAACCATAATGTAATGTTCGCTCGAACAAAATAGTTAGTTGTCAAAACTACTCTATAACGAATTTATATGTTTGTTGCAATAAAAATCCCAAACATAATATGTTCCTCTTAAAACATTTTTGTGGGCACTATATTTTTTTTTCAGTGTTGTTATACTGTTAAAACACCCAATGAATGGGTATGTCCACCGCAACAATATGTTTCGTAACATTTATTTCAAATTTGATTATTTAATTGGTAACAGAGAAATATCGCGCGTTTTACTATACCATATTTATTAATAGCACTTGTCTAATAATATTGTTTGGTATTATTTGTTATTTGTAAAACGTTTTTATTGGTAACATAAACGGTCCTATCAAGCTTCCAGTATCAAGTTTTAGCCAATTTCCATTGGAATTCCCTAAATACACCTATGGTGACGGCTCCGTTTTGTCTCAAATCCAAGCGTGTGAAGTTAGTCCAAGCATGCGAAATTCGCGACAAACATAATAATAAAAATGAAACTTTCATCTCATCTTAGTTTTTTTTTTCTGTTTAATATACTTTCTAATCTTATTTTGCACCAATTCCTAATAAAACTATAGAAATTTTAGATATTTCGGTACCTAGCTCGTGATGTCCTGTTGGGACTGAAATAATTCTTGTGGTTTTGAGTTGGTCATGGTACGGACCAAATCTAGTATATACTATTATATATAACAGAACAATGCGGTTGATGGAATCTCACAAACGAACTACGTTGAAATAGTTACAAGAAAAAATTATAATTTGAGACATTTCGATACCTGGCTCCTGAGAACTTTTTAGGCCGGAAATGACTCTTGGTGTTTTGAGTTGGTCATGATACGGACCAACTATAGTAAATATAACAGAACCATACGGTGGATGGAATAAGCATATTCGAGCTGCGTTCAACTAGTTCCATATATAAGATTCTACAATTTGAGACATTTTGGTATCTGGTTGCTGAGAACGTATTGGGTCGGAAATGATTCTTATAAACTTTACTTAGACCAACTCTAGTAAATATCACAGAACCATCCGGTGGGTGGAATTGGCACCATCGAACTGCGTTTAACAAATAGTCTCATACAAAATTCTATAATTTGAGACATTTAGGTACCTGGCTCCTAAGATCATCAGTAAATATAATAGGGATCGTTCTGTTGGATGGAATTGGTGCAATCGAATTGGGCCGAAAATTATTCTTATTGATTTGAGTTGAACATCATACAACTCTAGTAAATGCAAAAGAACTATCCGGCGGATGGAATTGGCACAGTCAAACTGCGTTCAGGTAGTTCTATATAAATTTCTATAATTTGAGACATTTCGATACCTTGCTCCTGAAAACCTATTGAGCCGGAAATGATTCTTATTGATTTTAGTTACCCATGATATAAAGCAACTCTAGTAAATATAACAGAACCATCCGGTGATGGAATTAGTACTATCGACCTGGGTTCAAATAGGTCCATATAAGACTTTTTGGTGCATGGCTGCTGAGAACGTATTGGGTCGAAAAGGATTCTTATTAATTTGACTTAGCCATGATACGGACCTACTCTAGTAACTATAACAGAACCATCCGGTGGATGGATTTGGCACAATCGAACTTCGTTCAACTTTAAATAGTTCCATATAAAATTCTATTATTTGTGACATTTCGGTACCTGGCACCTAAGATCCACTTGTAAATATAATAGAACCATCCGGTGGATGGATTTAGAGCACTCAAGCAGCGTTCGAAGTCTCATATAAAATACTATTGCGCCGGAAATGATTCTTATTGATTTCAATTATTTGAACGCAACTCGATTGTGTAAATTCCGTCACAAAATTTTTCTCCATATATCGGGTTTTTCAATAAGAGCACTTCAACTTTTTTTTTTAATAAAACAAAAACTGTTCGACTTTAAAACTAACTTTTTTTTTATTAACGAATTTGAACATATACATTTAAGTATGAAACTCTATTTCTTTTGCATGACACCCGCGTGCACGTTTTACAAAGTCCAATCTTTGAACCCAATTTTCGACCACTCTTTCCCATAAATCGGCCGAAATTCCAGCAATTTCACGTTATATATTGGCTCTGAGCTCTTGCAACAGCGCTGGCTTATTGGCATAGACCACTGACTTCACATAACCCCAAAGAAAATAATCTAGAGGTGTCAAATCACACGAGCGCGGCGGCCACTGGATGGAACCATTTCGCGAAATAACACGCTTATCGATCTTAGTCTGCAATATCGCGATTGTATCGTGTGGGATGTGGCCCCGTCCTGTTGAAACCACATGTCGTCCAAGTCCATTCCATTCAATTGCGGCCAAAAAATATCGTTTGTCATATCGCGGTATCGATTTCCATTAACAGTAACGTGGCGATCGTTATCATCGATGAAAAATATGGCCCAATGGCGCCGCCGGCATGTAATCCGCACCAAACAGTGATTTTTTCGAGATGCAACGGTGCCTCATGAATCACTTGTGGGTTGCTTCCTGCTCAGTAACGCATATTTTGCTTGTTGACAAATCCATTTAGCCAAAAGTGAGCCTCATCGCTGAAGATGATTTTTCGGTGAAAATCTGCATTATTTTCGATTTGCTCTTGATCCCAATTCACGAATCGGCGTCGCTTCAAATGGTCAAACGGCTTTAGTTGTTGTGTCAGCTTGATCTTATACGGATGTAGGCCAAGATCTATACGTAAAATTCGCCACAATGATGCCACAGAAAGGCCCAATTGTTGCGAACGTCGTGTGAGCGACACATTCGCGTCTTCTTGAACTGAAGCCGTGGCGGCTGCGATGTTTTCAACACTTCGAGCACTTCTTGCTCTCGAGGGCACCGGAACATTATGTAACGAAAACGTAGACTCAAACTATGCCATTATACGGTCGATTGTCGAACGGGCTGGCTTGTTAAATGGACCGTAAAATGGCCGTAATGCTCTTAAAGTAGCAGCAACAGAACGATTATTTTGATAAAAAATTTGCACGATTTGCAATCGCTGTTCACGTGTGTAGCGTTCCATGGTGAAATTTATACTAATTAAGTTTCCAAATGACAAAAGGACAATAAAAAATTTGGCGTCGTTCGCCGTCCCAATCGGAAAAAAGTTGAAGCGCACCTGTTGAAACACTCGTAATAAAGGGAGTGAACCATTGTAATATGAGAAGCATTATTATCGAAGGGCGAAATTAAGATATTGGGTGAAAATGTTGCGTTTGCACCTACTACAAATCCGTCGTTATAATTCTAGTTACGATCAGATTTACTTAACGTTTTTAACTCATTTGTCGTTGTTTCTTAACCTTCAATGTTCTCTTAATCTCAGAATATAGCTTTACCTTATTTTTCATCTGACATTCTGATTAATTAAATCTTAGTTTTTTCCAGGTGAAAAAATCATGAAATAAATAATGTTTTACTAAAATTAAACCCTGAGGGGTTTATATCGACACCACTGATCATACCATACGATATAAGTACATATCTATCTTATCCAAGTTTAATCACGGACACTAATATTCACAATAAAGTTTTAGTGTCTCTTGTTAAGTAATAAATTCCATGTTAAATTTTTATCAATCTATGAACTTATTGATAAGCTACGGATTAACTATATAAACTATCGGTATAGATAATTCAAAAAAATTTTATTTGGCTCATACTAACATAGAATGATACGCTAATTCTTGTTAAAGATCAAAAAAGATCGAATGACAGTATTTCGAAACCAACCTCTCCGATCCGGACAATATCATAAACCGAGACATTTCAACAGTATTAATCATCGTATAATAAGTTCGTATAAACGTAAATAAAAGTAACGATGCACAATCATTTTGCGATTAACAATGCGACATATAAATAATTTTGAAGGCCTGGCGCATGGCGTCTGATAATATTTCGGGGGCATGTATTGTAAATTCGATGTAATTTATTTGTAGACGTCATGTATGTACATATATACGAATCGACACGTAATTTTTTGCGACACTATTTGACCGAAGGAACCAATCAAAAGACTATTGTTTATGCAAAATCAAACGTGCTGTTTTCGTACAATAACGGGCGGCGATTCACATTGATTGATTATTGACGTATAAATTTTATCTTAAGATCTTAAGTAAATTCCAATGTGTTTTTTGTATGTGTGAAGTGGTTATAAGTTTAACGTGTTTTTTTTTAAAAAAAAATGTATTATATCAACAAAACACTATACGGTATATTGTTGTTGTGATAAATTAAATTTTGTGTTTTTATCATACACATTTTTGTCAACGAATACAAACTTTGTTAGTTTTAAGTATCTTTAATCCGGGTTGGGACTATCTATGCGTAAATTGAATTTTAGGCTCTCTGTCTAATGTCATCGATCTTATAAAGATTATTTAATCTAACTACTATTATATTTTTTTTTTATTTTTGGTTTAATTTAAGATGGTGAGATACAGTAAATAACTATTAAATCAATATATACGAGTGGATGACATTGAAACGCGTAATCATTGTCAATTATGTAAATTCTGAATCATGAATGCTAATAAATTTGTTTGTGGTAATAAAAACTACAAAAAAGAATTAAAAAGAAATCTCACTTATAAGGTACGGTAAATAGTAAATAGACATATACATACAATAATAATTATTGGTGCCAAAAATATTTGTGCGGTTTTCATCGCGCGCAGATATATCACACCTTATATAGATTGTCTTAAAACTTAATGATTTGTTGGATAAATGAGAATCAAAATTATTTCTAAAATGTACATTATTGGAAAGGTGACATAAATAAATAGTTTTATGACAAAGGTTACGTGTATAAGACACACATGATTCATTATTACAAAACTAATCAGTTTTTGGTTATATTAGCTACGACTTTATTAGAAAATTACCATATTTAGTAAAATCATCATAAGATATTTCTTTCTTTAATTATTTCATAAGCAATGCTTGGTAAGGTAAATCGGTAACAGTAAATTACCATACTGACTCATATCAATAGTTAATTATTTTTGGGATTGGCAATCTGTGGTTTCGATTATATTCAATTTGCAATTTGGTCGGTCGTCAATTCCTTATAATTTAACAAATCTTTGTGCGACGATTAAATCCGCTTGAATTGTCTTACAAAATACATTTTTATTTATTGAAATTTTTATTTAGTGTCATATATAGATGTGTATTTATTTATTTATATATTTAATGCTTATAATTTAGATTAAGAAAGAAAAGCTCATATGGAAGCGACATGTTAAAAAAACTACTTCCTGTGGCCCTATTCTGGTAATTCCCGGGGAAAACAGTATTGGGGAATAATTTTATATGTAATTAGAGTTTAAATATTTTTTTTTCTGGCATACTGAGGTAAAAAGCTAGTGTTAAATTGGGAATAATTTTTCCTTTAAATTTTGGTATGGAAAAATTATTCCCAATTTATAAATATTTACATCGAACCTTTTTCGTCAGTAGGCCGGAAAAAATATATTTGAACAGAAATTTCATATAAAATCTTTCCCCAATTCCCTATTCCCCAATTTCTCGTGGAATTACCAGAATAGGGCCACAGTAGGCATAAAAACCTCTTAAATTGTTTACTGAAAATAAAACACTATGCACTCTCAACCTATTTTGAGTAAAAGCTCATTTACAATGGGATGAGCAGCATAGAGCACACAACATTAAAAAAATCCTTACAATTAACTTTAAACTATACGAGGGTTGCCTTTTATATTTCGGGATTTGGCAAGCCTGGTATTGCAATCTGTAAACTGACAGCTCTATCGTAAAGTTAGAAGTATTGAGGTTATACGTACTCAGAACGTTTTGACATACGAGCGCTATTTGTGTTGTTTACAGTAAATTAAAAGATTCATCTGCCCCCAAGAATGGAATTAAATCCTTAACATTTTCGTGCGATTATTTTTTACAACTTTCGACGTGGATTAATTCAGCAGCAGTGCATGAATGAACTTAATTCAACTTTTGACGGTGAAGCTCCATCAAGGACCAGTGTTTATCGATGGTATGGTGAATTCAATCGTGGTTGGAGTTCACTCCAAGACGAATTTCGTGAAGGTCGTCCTAAATCAGTTGTTGTTCCGAAAAACATTGATGCTGTGCGCGAACTGATACTGCAAGATCGTCATGTGCCCTATCGTGAGATAGAGACAACTTTAGGCATTAGTGCGACCAGCATACACACAATATTGCACGAACATTTAACTGTCAAAAAAATTTGTTCGCGTTGAATCCCACACAATTTGTCAATCGCTCAAAAAAAGGCTCGTGTCGATTGGTCGAAAGAAATGCTCGAAAAATACGATCACGGTGCTTCAAAACACGTCTATGACGTCGTGACAGGTGATGAATCGTGGACTTACGCGTATGAGCCCGAAAGTAAACAGCAGTCGACTGTATGGGTGTTTCAGGATGAGTCAAATCCAACAAAAGTTGTTCGCGCACGAAGCACTTCCAAGCAAATTGTCGCATTTTTTTCGGAAAAACTTGAATGTCGCAACCGTATCCCACACGTAAAAAACAAACTGAGAGGTCAACGTTTTTCGACACCTGAAGAAGCGGTTCCTGCATTCAGAATGCATGTTGTGGAGATATCTCAATCAAAGTGGAAAAAGTGCTTCGACAATTGGTTCAAACGCATGCAAAAGTGTATAGATCTTCATGGGGAATATTTTGAAAAACAATAAAATGATTTTCGATGATTAATATTTGTTTTTGTTCTCTAATCCCGAAATATAAAAGGCAACCCTCGTAAATATTGTCATTGTAGCACGCCATTCAAGAAATTTTGATTTGAACGTCTCACTAGATCTCAACTTCTAATACTGAATGAAACAGAATGAAATTCTGACATAAAATGGCGAATTTAAAGAACTAGAAAAATTTCGAGCAGGCAGCTTTCGAAGATTGGCGTAACGGAACCTGCTATGTAATAACTTTTTGAAAAGATAATTTGGTTCTTTAGTTTTGAGTAGCTACCTAATTAAAACGCAAATTCGAAACTCATAAAAACTAGTTAAACTACAATCGAGGACAAGCCTATAAAGAGTGAAATATCATCAAATATAAAACATTATTTTAGAATAGTCATATTCTCCTGAAACATACCAAAACGAACACCATAAACGAAATGCGGAAGGAAAACGGACATAAAAATTCTCTTTTTAAAATGACCATCCATAAACCCTAACCCTTTATATAGATAACTAACTTTATCTAAACAGATAACCATGTAAGAGGGGGCACGTGTCAAATGGACACATGGCCGTTAGTTTACCAACAAGAGCAATTTCCGAGGTTCATGGGCATTGGGCAATACACTGATTGGCAGTTATTTTATGATCTATTCTTTTCCACCATCCACGACAATCAAAAGTATCATAGAAGCTCCAATATCTTAAAGGTATACATTGAAGTGTGAAGCAATCATTTTTAGCACTACCGATGTAAACTAACATCAAATCGCTTATATCACAGTCTTCAGTAAGCTCAGCCACAAATAAAACTGTCCGTCGTCTCTTAGATACCTCTAACGAGGTTATCCGTGGTTTTAAGAAGCGGAGACGCAAGGTCCCTGAGTAATACTCACTCGTCAATCAAGTGGTCAATCAACTAGATCATGAAACAAATAACCTTTGTGCTCAAGTGCCAGTAGAAACAAATCTACTAACTCTCAAGCGATTTTTCGATTTTCTCGCAAGACAACATAAACGTTCAAACAGCACAAATAAACTTTTAAACCCTCATACCAATCAGCCAAAATGAAATTTAAGAAGTTATGTCGTGTCGAACATCTAACCGTGTCAATTTTATCCTACAGATGATCATCGCTTATTTGAATATGTTAAGTTTAAACAAATGTCTACAAATGAAAGAAGAAACAAGCTGAGGGAAAGAAGTCTAATCAAAATTTATAATTGTATAAGTCCAAGTTTTGTTGTAAGAAATGCAGAAACACCAAGCTCTTGTCCACGATTATGCAACATTCACAAATGAGCTTAGTTCACACCAAAATGGTGCACCAAAACCGAAGTAATCAGTGTCGTCGAGTTATGCCTCAAATGACAGTCATGGAAGTACATTATTATCTACATCTCTTGTATATGTAACCAACGCATTTAGTCGAAAACAATCTTGCCGAATACTGCTTAGCGAAGGGAAATGTAAAGCTTGACACATCAGGTATTGGAGCCACCACCAATAGATACACCAGGTTAGTTATTACACCATGGAACAAATATGACCTATCCATCCAAATAGAATCATTCGTGTATCCCATGTTAACCGCAAAACAACCACCCATATTAACGTTTATTGTTATCAACAAATTATATTATTATGAACTGCCAGATCCACATTTCCATAAAGGACAAGAAATGGATATTATCATTGGTTCAGATACATTTTTAGAATTCCTCACTTTAGAACCATCATTAAGATGGGTTGTCGCAGGTGGATCCAAAGAACAACATTCAAAATTATTAATTGCGGTCACCATTGATGCATCGCAAGACAAATTTGAACTTCTTTTATCTATGTTTTTGGGAAAAAGTAACCATTGAAGACGGAACCATTGCCAACTTGTCAGAAGAGGAACCCATTCCGTAAAGATCATTTTAAGAAAACCACTACAACATTGTGCAATGGTCGATTTTAACCAAAGCGGCTATTTAAAACATCACCAAGCGTCTTAGGAAGCTTCTACAGAGCGGACGTACAGCGGATTCAATGGAAAGGTGATTTGGCCGAAATCCCATCTTTGACAAAATCCCATATTTATCATCAAATAAAAAATTTACCAAGGTCTGACGAAAAAATCCGTTTCAAAGACAAAAAAAAATCTTACTGTTGTAGACAACCACAATATTACGGATCAATCTTTTCGGGCCGTTGTCGCTGAATGCAACAGCTTCGTCTTGTCAAAGTTGGCTCACATTTCGCTAAATCATTTGCTTCGGATCAGTACACCGATCATATATTTTCCTTTAATTTCTAAAACAAATTTTGTTATGTAAATATATAAAAGGTAGATACATACATATGTACATATATATACAAACCTGCATTCTCACTATATCAATACATAAGACAAATTATATAATAGTGATCTATATATTCATTATATTAAATCTATAACGTGAAAAAATATGCATATAAAATAAATTGTGATAATAAATAAATAAATCAAATCATAACGCTAACAACAAATTACTAGGAAATTTGTAATAAAGCAAATAATAACAAACAAAATACAAATAAATAAGAAATTAACCAAACTATCAAGGTCAATGACATTATTTAAGTTTGTTTTGTTACAGTTTGTTTTGGGCGGAAGCGCAGTTTTATTTTAACCATACATCACTCCGAAATAAAATTGAATAGTCGAACCCTGCACTTTTCACCTCAACTGAATTAGCTTTGGCCACTACTCCATTTAATCCTTTCTGATTCATTTACGTCATTTTAGATGACTATAGTCACGTCACTTAATATTTGCAATTACCATAGTCGTTTCTTACGCCTATAGTCATTGAAAGCGACAGCTGTCAATTCAAACGACATTCATGTCACATCAATTTTCCAAGTCAAAGACAAAGGAAAGATTTACTGGAATTAAAATTACGTCAAATTGAGTTAAAGAAAGAAAATTAGATTTCTTCAGTGGCGTCAGTGAATTGTGATATTAAGATATGTGATTAGTTGGCCAAGTTGAAATCAAAGAATTTTATCTTTAATTTTTCTTGTGATGATATAATTTATTTTTATTGAGTTTATTTTATTGTGAAATTATAAAATGAAACTTGTTTGTTTAGTTTAATTATTATCAATCAACAAAAAAAAACTTATTAAAGTAACGTTCTCCTGCATTCTTGTGCCTGTCACCGTCCACTGAATGCGCCGAATGCTCTTGCTCTTCAACAGCTACAGTTATGGGTTCCTCTAAATGCACATTAAACTGAAGGCATATATTGAGTAGAGCGCAGCAAACACTTACAATCTGCCGCGCTTTTTTTGGTAATTAATGTAGCTGTCTTTCATCTAATAGTCAACGAAAACGTTGAGGACCGCAATGGTCCTTTCTGTCAAATTTCTAGCTTTTGTGTGCTTCAGAAATATCTATTATTTGTTGCAAATATATAGAAAAAGTGGATTGTGCAATTCCTGCCAGATATTAATTCCAGTGTTATAACCACCTTCCGCAAAGAACCGCAATGCTGCTGCTAATTTAAGTACGGGTTTTACGGTAGATGACCGTCGGTGTTCAGCATCGCACTTACAAATCATTCGGTATTTCTTAAGGATCCGATAGATCGCGTAGAATTTTGCGTTCTACTGCCATTTCTCTGGTTGCTTCTTCATCTTCACTAGCTGAGTCGTAAATAAATCCACGGTATTCAGTTTTAAATAAAATTGTTTTACTAATTTAATTAAAACAATTTACTCACTCCGAAAACTGAATATGGTTTTGAAAATAAAAACACAAAAAGATTTTGACAAATAATATTCTGTCAAAGTATGCGGCAATTATTAGTGTTGCCAAATAATATCTTTATTACCATTGTCTCACTTGAATTGACTTCAACAATACCATTTTGACTCGACGTAGACGACTCCAGTCGCATCACTTTAAACGGCACGACTTCGACAAATGGGGTATAAATCATGTATCACAAATTTATTTGAATTATTGGGTTTCCTATCGTACTTCCGATTGCGGTTTATTTTGGAGAGCTTTCATATATTTTATGAGATATAGTTTGTTCGGGTGATAAAATCCACACATTTGGAATCAGAAAACAACACACATAATATGAATTAGCTTATAGCTCAAAATTAGGTTTCTAGTTTACAGAATTAATTTAATTCAATAAATATGTAAATTAATGCTGGAATGATTAAAATTACGAATTTCAATCATTACAGCATCACAAAATAAATGTAAAACTTTTACTGAAAAGTAAACAATCACTTCTATTCTTCTAATTAAACCATACTTTTTGGAAACCGCAAATCACATTGTCTAAACCGCAAATCACATTGTCCCTTTTCCCTTATGGTTATCACATCAAACGATAAATGTCACTTCAATCGACTAAAAGTATATCAAAATATGATTATCACAGGTGATACGCTATCACGTGAAGTGATAATCAAATTTTGATATTTTCTTAGTCGATTGAAGTGGCATTTATTGTTGATGTGATAACCATCACTTGCCTCCAGATTCTTTTAATCGTACAAAAAGTTAAACATCACATGTTCATCATCTCAAATTTGTAGACCAAACAAAACGTACGATACTTATTTATTTTTTGTGTTTCAGTAAAAATATTTCAAATTTAAGCGATTGCTAGAGATTATGGAGAAAAATCTTGATTTTGTAAACAACTCACGTTTTGGAGTTCGAAATTTGAATATATGGAATCCTGGAACAAATTTGCTAAACAACTTAATATCTTAGGACCTCCATTACGGGAAGGAGCGTGTTGGGAGAAGTTAATCCCATATTTTATCAAAATTATTTTAAAGTCTGTAATATTTATTACTTCAAAATAAAATTAACTAATTAAAAAGACGCTAGGAGCCAATAAAACGGAGATTTTTTCTGAACTTTTTGATTTGTTTTCTGAACTGGAAAAAAATATAATTAATTTATTATCGCTAGATAAGACGTGTTCCGCTTCAAACCTAATCTTCGGACTAGATAAAGGTATTCCATCAACAGCATCCATAAGCTAGAACATCACTTTAAACCAGCTTCCGGTATGGAAATTATTACTACGCGAACAAATTAGATTGAGGCTCTTTATGAAAACCAGGTAAGGCCGACCTTTTCCCCAAAAAAATAAGAAAACGTTCTATCTCCATTAGTTTTCTTGAATCTCAAACCAAATATTTAAAAAAAATCTGCTCGATACACCCATAAGTCATACGAGATGCAGTAAAAAAAAATTAGAATGAGATACAAATGGTAAAGAGAAAGTTACTATTAATTTAAGCCTAAATTATTTTTACCATAAAATTTTTATATTTTATAAGTTTAACTATATAAATAAAATTAATTAAATTAAATTATAACTAATTTGTTTATTAACATATCGAATTCATAATTTGGGACCGCACTCTTTCCTCATCATCAAAATTTTCCCCATCCACTAATTTCATTTGCTCTTCATTGTCAACACATATGTTTCTTTCCAGGATTTCATATTCCATATTGTGAAAAATACATAAATTGTTGTCTTGCACCCAACAAATATTGGAAACGACTTTTAAGCACTCCCATAGTACGCTCGACTATGTTTCGAGCTCTGAAAAAAAAATGTTAATTTGGCCATTCTCGAAACCAGTTTTTAATTCTGTATCTTAATCGCTCAAATTATAAACGAAAGAATCGTGGCATGATACAGGATGATTACCTGTCCACAACCTCATCACTAACGTAACAGTTAAAAAATAATAATCAGAATAATTACGTCTTTATTTACCATCATAACATTTAAGCTATAAAAACCTTTCCTGTTGATATATTATATGCACTTATTTATGACGTCTACACAGCCTTATCACTCCAGAAAAACCAACTTTTTCATAGAAAAATGGACAGTGTTTTTGTTCAAGTATCTGGCAAATTTGGCCGAGAACCTTTTAAAATGTTGGTTGGGCTTTGGCAAAAAATCTGATCGTAGCTGCCAATTTTATAATTGGTGACATGGAACACGATCTGGTGGTCTGGTTTAATTTACTTTCTAGTATTGACAATAATTGAAATCCTTTCTTTTATAAAGCGCAAGTATTTGATAGGCTCGAAAGACAGCACAAATAAATTTAAGTTTTCTGCGCATGACTACCTACATTGTTACCGTGCTCGGTGTCACTATACAATATATCAACGCTACTCATTTAATTATTTTTATTTTAAGCCAAATAACATTTTCTATCTTGAAAGCAAAAATCTGAAACCAAAATGATTACAGACACGGAAACTGGTAGAAGAAATATTAATGACTCAAACCGGCTCAATAAAACAATCGACCTTTGGCTATCGTACACGGACAAGATTCGAAACCTGGAATATAAGAACTCCGACTGAAACATCAAGGTTAGCGCAATTGGAGCAAGAAATGAGACGCTATAAAATCCAAATTCTAGGTCTATGCGAAGTAAGATGGAAAAACAGTGGTGAAATGAATACGAGCAACGGAAATTTCCTAATATACTCTGGTCGAGATGGACAACCATGATGGGAACAACCGCGCTGAACTCTGCGAAAAATAATCATGAAAGCTTCATCGACTTCTGTACCACAAACCAGCTATTCATAGGTGGTAGCAAATTTCCGCACAAAGATTTCCACAAACACACCTATGAACCTCGCCGGATGGAAGAATAAGGAACCAAATAGACCATGTGATGATTAACAAAAAATTCATCGCTACAAGATCGCCACATCTTTAGTGACCTTTAATTGGTAATATGTATCACAATTCAAAATCAAACCTGTCGCCATAAAAAGACACAAGTCAAACCGGAGGAAATTCAACATCGAAAGATTAAAAAATAGCGAAACAAGGCAGACGTTCAATGACATGCTCGAAAGCAAATTGTCAACCTATATGGAAGAAAAATGGAAACGTATCGAGGAAACATATGCCGAAACAGCTGCTAACTCGCTTGGATATCAGGATCGTCACTGCAAACCATGGATAACAGACACCACATGGCTGAAAATTGATGAACAATGAAATCTCAAATTGCAATTGATCAAACAGAACACGCCATAAATAAGAAGCAAATACGAAAGCATGATAAAAGAAGTTCAGAAATTGTAACATTCTCAAGGATGCAGAAGAAGCAACGGCAATCGGAAAAATCGCGAACTACATCAATGCGTACGGAAGGTCTCAGGAAAATATAACACCCATAGAGGAACAAAATGGTCAAATACTAACAACAGGCGAAGTACAGTTAAAGAGATGGGCAGAATACTTCGGCGATGGAACACCAACTAGCTCGGTAAACTTCAAATTAACCAATAACGCTAACAACGAAAGCATTAACACCCCATAGAATATCGCCTACAATAACCACGAAACTTAGAAAAGAAGTATGGCCATACGAGTATAAATACGCCTTCGACACCATTCACAGGAATGCAATATGGAAATGGACATCTCGATCAAAATAATCCAACTCATACAAGAAATGTATGCAGGCTACCGAGTACAACACAAAGGTAAGCAAAATAAAACTTACCACAACAATCATGGAGTACGACAAGGATGTGTACTCTCACCACTATTATTCCTAGTAGTACTATATAGTGTTATGAGGAAAATGGACGGTGAGTCACCCAGTGGCATTCAATGGGGGTTAACGAACAAACTCAGAGACCTGGAATACGCAGACGATATATGTCTGTTAACTTATAAATGTTCTGATATGTAGCAGAAAATACAGAAACTTTCGGACATAGCGAACGATGTTGGTCTAAAAATCAACATCAATAAGAATAAGACAATGAAGCTCAACAGTAAAATAACCACACCAATAAGCATCAACCAATAATAAATCGAAGATGTAAAAGAATTCGTATACCTCGGTTGTAGTGTAATAACCGGCGTGACGGAAGAAGAGATCACCAAGTAAATAAATACAGCCAGAACAACCTTCATCATGCGACACAAAGTTTGGAACACTTCTGTATTTTTCGAAAAATCAAAATACGGATGTTCAACTTATGCGTGACATACTATATGGCTGCGAAACATGGAGAAAAATTTGGCAGATCACAAAAAAGATACAAGTATTCGTCAACAAATGCCTCAGACGAATACTAAGGTGCTTCTGGCTAACAAAATATCCAATACCGAGCTACATAGGCAAACATATCAAGAGATCTTAATGATCTATAATATACGAAGGCGTAAATGGAGATGGATCGGTCACACATTAAGGAAATCACAAAACAATATAACTCGAACGGCCCTGGAATGAAACTCACAAGGAAAGAGAGAAGCAGAACGACCACCTGCAGTGCAGTCTAGTAAACGCCCTATGCTCCTAAAATAGAGATACAGGGAAAAAAATATCTTGAAAGCTCTTATTTGAAAATGTCAATATCACGTTGAAAGGATATTAATGGTGTTGCCCGATAAGTACCATTTCTATCATTTGTCGTATCACATTGCACAAATCGAGTACGAGAATATCAATTTATACTTGAATTGATGTGATAGTTATCACATCACTTAAAGTGATAACTATTATATCGATTTAAGTATAAATTGGTATTCTCGTACTCGATTTGCGCGATGTGGTTTTACATGTAAAACATGAAGTCAGATGAACAAATTATAGGTCAAGCTTTTTTACTATGGAATCTACAAAAATTCAAAACAAAAATGAATGGAAATTGACGGAATTTAAATTTTTAAAGCCACTATAAATTATTTGTCTAACGATCGCGTAGACGGTTTTATATTGACGAGTAAATCCGCGTTATATTTGGTCAAGTATTTTGTTGTTAAAAATAAATTATACATTTAAAATTCTTAAGAAAGTAAAGTTCCGCATAGATAATAATTAGGAAGTAGGTGTGAATGAATATGACCATCAAATATATTGTAGCAATATTTTGATTCTAATATTACAAGATTGTACAGACGAGACACGACATTTCTCCACAACAAACTTTATATATACTTACAGTGTGAGAACCTTTTAAGCTTGTTCAGAGTTTTATGGTCTCTATGAAATCATACTGTAAATATGTATGTTTACAGAAATAACAAAAAATTCCAATGCAATTACATACACAAAAAATTTTAAGCGATTACCTCGTCCGATCATGTCAAATAGATTAATTGATTAAAAGTGACAACAACAACAGAGGTAAGTCATAGAATTCTTAAATATTAGATTTTATCAATACTCTGTGGTTTAGATGTTTCGAGGTCACGTGACAATTTTTTTGTTTTGATTGTGAATTATCATCGCAAAATCACACCCGTTTCTAATATGTTTATGTTATATGTGTGACACACGGAAATCGCGTAATATATAAACACCGTTCGATTGTATAACGATTTGTTATTGATTATGTACTTAATATGGATATTATAGACATAAAAACTTATACGCGATATGATTTTATTAGAAAGGAATGTGTCTATCGATATAATATAGGAGATATATATATATATATACCTTTGGTATGTGTAAATTTTATGTCTATAACTGTCATTTAAATTTTTATTGGTGATAAGAAGCGAAAATACTATATATATAATACGTGTACATAGCATTACACTACAAATTTATTAATATTTTACACTAACCCACACGAACATAAAAATTAATTAAAAACTATCGTATAATGTACCTTAGTGAAAAATACGATCGAAACGAAATGACCTTTGATCTTTTGTAATAACAATCTTATGTGCAATAAGAAACCAGTAATGATACTGACATATGGTTGTAAGTTGTATGATGTGTTATATAAATTACAGGTGCGTCAATTTTAAGTTTTTTGTTATTTTATTATACGTATAACTGTCTGGTCAATCTGCTATTACCTTCGATCAGACGTTTATTATTTTCATGCTAAAATAGGGGAAAATTGTTTTCTTTATAATACAAAAAAAAGGTGTGAATGTGTGAAAATTATGCTTCATGAATTCAAGTTTAGTGTTGATAGACATGAAGGTGTTAAAAAAATACTAATGTTTAATTCATTTGAATATAGGATATAATCGCCAATGTATAATTTTGGTTACACCGTCAGATACTGTGCCAGATACTACAAAACCGAAATTTATTAGTTATAATCGATTTTACCATACTGTGAAGAATTATAGCCATGTCACGGAAAAGGTCAGTAAGCTGATCGGTATTTTTTTTGATATGTAGAAAAAATACTGTCTATTCAGAGTTCTTAATATTCGGAGGGCTAACTTTGTGGAACTGTCTTTTCCATCTTATTCGGTTGGTATGACGAAATGAAGTTATGCCTGAAGTTACTGTCATACATTATCTTGGGAAGAATAACTTCTCTGGCGGAGTAAATTATTGGTGACAACCAAGGAGAATTCCGTCCAAATAGGGTAATCCTTTCAGGAATACCAAACAAATACGTACATATGTATATAATGACAGTTACGCAGCCACAATGCTGTGTCAAAGTTGAGAACAGGCTATCGAGAACTTTTGCAATTAGTTTTGGTGTTCGACATCTTATTCATTGCTATCATCAGCCATAAACGGATTGTTTAATGAGGAATGTACTATTCAGTTTTCTAAATTTTTATATTATTTTGGAAAAAATTCTAATAAAATTTTTTATATACAATTTATTTTAGTACATATCACATAGTTATTGATTCATGAACTCACATGACGGATAATATTATTAAAAATTTTATTCAATTGCGCAACAGAAAAATCAAAAGGAAATCCAAATCAGTTTCTGAAATTAACAGTACACAGTAAGTGATAAATATAATAATTGTTACGAAAACTCTTTTAAAGAAACAGATCAATCAATAGATTTTGCTTTATCTAAAAATTCTGATAGCTCTAATTCTCAAAATAATTCTATAATGAATAGTGATTCCAAAACAAACACTGCAAACCCTAACTTTAAATGATAAACTATCTTCAACAAGCGCTTCTCATCATGAAATAACAATAGTTCCAAATTCTCGTCCAGTTAACATTAAACCTTACCGTTTACCTCATGCAACCAAAATTCATCATCAATCAGGTTCAACAAATGTTAGATGAGGGTGTGATCGAAAATTCAATTAGTCCATGGAATTCACCATTATTAATAGTTCCAAAAAAATCCTCAACTCAAGAAAAAAAGTGGAGGATTGTCATTGATTTTCGACGTTTAAATGATATGACAGTAAACGATGTATATCCATTACCGAATATAACTGACATTCTTAACCAATTAGGCCAATTAAACTATTTTTCTACATCAGATTTGGCTAATGGTTACCACCAAATTTCTCTGGCTCCAAACGATATTACGAAAACTGCGTTTAGTACAGAGCGTGGTCATTTTCACTACTTAAGAATACCCTTTGGCTTAAAAGGTGCGCCAGCAACATTTCAGAGACTTATGGACACTGTTCTTTCTGGCTTAAATGGAATACGATGTTTCGTTTACCTAGACGATATAGTTATTTATGGTGTAAATTTGAGTCAACACAACAAAAAATTAAGTGACCACAACAAACAAACCCGTTTCCGAAAATATAATTTAAAGCTCCAACCTACAAAGTGTCAGTTTCTCAGAAAGGAAATTTCATATCTAGGTCACGTCATTACTACACGGAAAAAAATATTTTGATTAACATCATTATAGTAGTTTGGTAACTAGATTTTTGTGGTGCTCATTAAATTTTTACTGATTTTAACTTTTTTTTGAGTGATATTGATTAAATGAATAAATGAATTTTTATTGACTATCGATATTCATAAAGAACGTTTTCTGAAATTCATTATATAAATTTTTGAAAAGGTCCGTATGTCAGAAAAAATTTGTGCATATCACTAAAATATAGATTGATTTTCATAGTAATTCTGTAAACATCAAAAATTTTTGGTGATAGAATATTTATAAAATATTTTCAACTTAACTGTCATTTAAGACACTTTTCCTATTATTTCGGTCGTTTTTTATTTATTTAGTTTAATAATTTTCAATTTAAAATGGTTTTGCATATCAGAATTTTGATACAATATATAATTATATGCGGGTAAGTATGAAATAAAATATGTCGTGTCATTTAATACGCTCTATTATGTTACAGATTTCGATTACTGATTATTTATCGAATATATATAGATAGAGGAATATGAAATACCTGAAAAAAATAGTACCGAAGTGATTGATACAGAATCATCAAACTTTGTCGAACATAAATTATATAAAAATAGATTTTGACAGATAAAATAATAAATTAAGATAAAAGGTCTCGTTGAAAATAAATCAACAACTCTGTTTTTTATTATAAATCTAAACTAATATATATATATATATATATATATATATATATATATATATATATATATATATATATATATATATATATATATATATATATATATATATATATGTGTACATATATATATATATATATATATATATATATATATATATATATATATATATATATATATATATATATATATATATATATATATATATATATATATTACATGTTATTCACCATTTGTTTTTATTGGCCATAATAAAAGAGATTTTCATCAAGATAAATACTGATTTTAACTTATTTTTCAATGAAATTCATTAAAGATTTAATGCTCGTAGTTAATAATTTGTTTTATGACGTCACAAATATTCAATATGAATATTTAGTGAATATCATTTGTCAGTTTTGTACTATTCACTACAGAAAAAATTCACTAAAGCAGTTTAATTTTAATCACCATTGGATCAACTGGAGCAGTTTTTAATGATTATTATACTATTTTTTGGTGATTCCCAGCCTAAATTTTTTTTCCGTGTAGTGATGGTATAAAATCAGACCCATCAAAAATAATGTCCATTGAAAACTACGCGAGACCTAGTAACACTAAAGAGATTAAAGCTTTTCTCGGTCTTTGTGGCTATTACCGCCGATTCATAAAGAATTTTTCAAAAATTTCAGAACCTGTAAATGCGTTATTAAGAAAGAACATCCGATTTAAGTGGGACGTATTTACGAACAATCCTTTAACACACTAAAATCACTCTTAATAAAACCTCCTTCGATATCCAGATTTTTCTCTTCAATTCACCGTAACAACAGATGCAAGTAACAATGCTATAGGAGCCGTTTTATCGCAGGAATTTAGTTCAATCGAGTATCCAATCTCCTTTGCTAGTCGAATCTTAAACGGAGCAGAACGAAACTATTCAACGGTGGAAAAAGAGCTGTTAGCTGCCCATTGTTTGGGCCGTACAACGGTTTAGACCATACTTATATGGTAGACAATTTGTTATACAAACGGATCACAAACCGCTTACATGGTTACATAAGAGCTCTAATCCTACATCACGATTAATTCGCTGGAGAGTAATAATGGATGAGTACGACTATAAAATTGTGTACAAATCTGGCAATACTAATTGAGTAGCAGATGCACTAAGTCGATCCGTATCTTGTAATGTCGAAGAACCACAAAACAAAAATATAGCAATTGTTACTCGCTCAAAATCTAAAAAACCCAGGATACATTTGATTCTTCTTTACCATCAGGGAGTCATGCGAACTTATAAAAGAATAAAACAATGCTATCCTTTTCCTAACATGATGAGTAGGATTAAAAAATTTATCCGAAAATGTGAATCTTGTCAATAAAATAAATATTCTCGACTTACCAAATGTCCATTAAAAATAACTTCCACTTCAAGTTCAGTATTTTCAAAGATTTTCCTTGATATTGTCGGGCCTCTACCTTTAACACACTCTGGAAATCGATACATTTTAACTATGATGGATGATCTGTCAAAGTTTTCTGTGACTATACCAATTGAATCTCAGGATACAACTACACTTGCACGGGCTTTTGTTGAAAATTTTATAAGTAAATTCGGATCACCTGACAGTATTCTCACAGATCAAGGAAGTAATTTTATGAGCGAGCTGTTTAAAAAAATGTGTAAGATATCAGAAAATATAACACCACAGCTTACCATCCGGAATCAAATAGCTCTTTAGAACGTTCACATAGGACCCTTGGAGAATATTTTAGAAATTATTCGCAATATGATCCTTTAAATTGGGATAATTGGGTAAATTTTGCTACTTTTACATACAATTCTACACCACACTCTTCCACCGGTCTAATGCCGTTTGAATTAGTACACGGATTCAAGCCAAATATACCAATTTCTATCAAACGCCCTCAACAACCTATTTATAATCACGATGATTACTGTGATCAATTGAAGTATCGACTGCGTCATTCTTGGAAAGTAGCTAAATTTTCTTACAACGTCTTTGAATGTCCCTAATTTGCAAATAGATGATCAAGTTTTGCTAAAAAATGGAAACCGAAGTAACCTCGAACCCCTTTGGTTGAGTCCTTATAGAATAATTAGTATTGACTCACCAGAGAATTCCACAATAAGGGTCAACAGAAGTAATGTTAGAGTACACAATAATCGTTCAAAGAAATTTATTGATTGATATTGTATACCATTAGGTTTTCTTAATAAATAATTATATTTATTACATTTCATATTTAGTTTAATTTTATTGTACTTTTGTTTTATTTAATTCATTGAATAAAGTTAATAATACAATCCAATTTGAATTCATGAAACTTTAATATCAAATTATAGTAATTAAGTTTAACTAAAATTAATAAGCTAAAAATAAATATGTTAAAAAAATATTATATATATATATTTATGAACCATTTATATTTTATGGTTTATCTTCTCAGGGGGAAGGTGTTGTGTATACCGATACTACACAGTATCGATTTCCCCTGAGATATGAATTTAAAAACGCTATAGTTGTCATTACTGGTTTCTTCCTCCCACCTTATAACATAACACGAAAACGGTGAATACTGAGGTGATTTAAAGAAAAGAAGAAAACAGAATTGAGAGTCTCGCACTTGTGTTTGTCTAAAGCTAATTACAAATAGACAACAAATTGAATTATACAAAATTAGATTAATTTAAATAAAATAAAATGTGTTTTATAATAAAATGTGAATTAAACTCTTTATAAATAACTTTGTAAAATATTAATTATAAAATCAAAGTTAAGATGTTTAATAATTAATAACTACAATCTAAGTATCATACCACCATCTTTTTACTACACTTCTACCATTCGAGAGAATAATTATGCGTGTGATTTTGGCCCAAAACGGAACGTTAATGGCACATACCGAATTCTTTTCATTCACGAGATCAGGAACTAAATGCGCACTTCTGATATCGTGCATGAAACTAAAGGACAGCGAGTATGCTGGCGAGGGTGGCGAGTCACATTCTGCGTTCTGATCCGAACCGAATAATACAGCGATCTTTAAGGGGACATTTTGGTAGGCGATTCGATTTGGCATCTTTTAATTGTTTCTAATCAGTATGAAGAGCTGGCACGATATCGAAATCGATGCGAGTCAAACTATTAATATGGTAGGGCCCATAATAACCTATAAAAACGGTAAAAAAATATTATCTTTATGTTTCTTTTAAGAACCAAGTATAGAAAATAGGAAGCTGTGGGAAGTTTTTGGCTTATTATATATGTCAGAATCGAAGAAAATTTTAAGAATTTAAAAATTTACCACCCGACTAATTTTTAGAGTATAAAAATTGTATTCTATTGTAATAATATGTAAATCGTATTAAACAACCGTTTTTCTAAAATAAAATCGAAGTTACAGAAACGCATGAAAAGAAAATCTCAAGAAGTATCGTAATAGTTATCCGCGGTGCTAAGTAAAGCTGTCATCTTCTGTGCAGCTAATTGGAGACTGACTCTTAATCACCGGGTGACTCAATGTCTCAATAGCTAGTGGCGTTTCAATCAGTTCGCCGATCTGCGAGCTAAAATTTTCTTTAGCTGAATTTTATGATCTGTAGACCAAAAATGATATTCTTGTGTGCATACCGCTATGCCACATAAGATACATGCTAGTCACTAACCAGTGTTCATATAGAAGAATAAGCTAAGCTAATTCTAAAATTTCTTCTCTGACGATTCCTTAATTAAGAATATTTTGTTGTAAGAATTTATTCTGTGGCTAGAATTAGATCTGAAGGATCTGTCGAAAATAACATAATATTTATGGTCGGCGTAATAATTGTCAATTTAACGTCAGTAGTCGACGTCTATAACAACATGGGCTTAGTAAACCGTGATATGGCGTATTTTTTGTTTATAAGTATATTTTTAAGATCGATGCACATCCTCATAGCAAATGAGCTCTAAATCACGTGACCATATTATTTTCAAATAAACAACAAAATAAAGTTGTGTGCATTATATGGTGGTGTAATAGGTCCGTACAAAGAGCGAGCATTGGTCTCAGTTCTAACCGAAGCAGTCAAATATATTAAGCAAGAAAATTAAAGATTAAATTACATAAAAGCTAAGGTGAAATTTTGGTTTCTATAACAGAAAATTAGCTCATACATCTGACTGTAATGAATATACAAATAGGATTTAGCGTGCAATAACAAACCAGAGATCAAACAAAGAACTATTGGCAAGTATACTGTGATAAGAATAAATAACTTCTATTTATCGTGTAAGTATTTTGACCTAAATACTTAGACGATGAATAGATATATCTAATATCAGTAAGAAGCGTAACAAATGGTTAGACATATTTCAAAAACGGTTAGGTTTGATGATAAGAGAAAACAGCTAATATTTAAGCTTTTCCATTTTTAACCCAACGATCTCGATGTGATGCAGGAATGCAAAAAAAAGAATTTTTTCCCGTCAGTCAAGCTCGATTGGCTCATTGTGACATCCCAGAGGCTCACTTTTAGTCTTGACATCTGTGAAGCCAAAGATATTTGGTATTTTCAAGTTCATCAGTTGATCCTCAAAAAGGAATCGTGACCAAAGCAGTGTTATCTATCGGAAAAATTTCCTCTGATATTCTAACACGATGTTTGCTGCTTGCGTTGTTCTGAAGTTTCATTTGTAACAAACAAATGGTTATTCAGAGAACAATGACCCGGTAGAATACCCTGCAATATCTTCAAAGCGGGTCTTTCATAATTCAAGATGAACCGGAATCTTTGCTGACTTATTTTTCCAAAGTCTATTGAAAAGCGACAAGAGATGGTACCATTATAGTAACATCAGGAAAGTGAAAGCTGCACCAAAACGGGCCAATTTATCAGCCAATAATACGTTTCATTTGATATCCATGCGTCTGGGTACGCATCAGTGAAGTTAATTTCGTTCAGACTGCCTAGTCAATTCAAGGCATTAGCCGTCTCCAAACCAAGTTTCACCGAAACAGTATTGAAGTCAATTACCTTTAGAGCAGACTTTTGTTAGAAATGATGCAAATACGGACTGTTACTTTCAAAATTACAGCCTATTCTGGCTGAAAATCTGTTTAGAAAATTTTTCCAATCTCACTCAATGATAAAATATGGGTCAGATAAACTAAACGTATAGAGCACGCGTCTGGATTTCATCATATAACTAACCAAATGACTGTTTAAATTTCCAAAATGAAACTTGCTTACCAGTTCCCCAGATATTTAACTTCTGAAGAGTGTGGGATGGTATGAGCTCCAATTTTTCAGAGTCCCACGTCTTGTGAAAAAATCATCTCATTTTCCCTATATAGGATTTACTGATAGATCCTGATCGCTACACCAGACTACAACTAGGTTAATTGTTAGTTGAATGTGTAACATAGTGCATCCGTATATTTACCATCCTCTACTATGCCAATGTCAGGGCCTAACCCACATAGTAAGATCCGTTGGTGTTTAATTCATAGCATCCTAAATATACAAGCGCCGCAATGCTTGACCCTTTGAATTTATTGAGCTTATTTATCGGGTCTAAATTTTCAGACACTCCATAAGAACCAATGTAAAATTGATGGTTTTTGGCTCAATTTTAATGAATGAAAAATACTGAAAACGAAAATTTTTTTATATAAATATTTAAATAAAACCTTTTCATTTACGAAAATACGAATTATTTTAATAGTTATGATAAAAATAAAAACGGTTTGATTTATTCAATTTTTATACATGTATATGTTATAATTGGTTCTAAACGCCGTATAAAAATGTATAAAACGAGATCAATGACGTAGGCACTACGAAAAAGAAACATATACTTCTAATATTGGATGAGAGATGGCACTTATTAACTTTAATAATATAAATCGTATTTATTGATATTTTAAAGCATATTGTTAATGTGATAATACGAAGTACACAATAAAAATACCCAAACATGTTAATGAAAGTGAATACTTCAGAAATTATTTAAATTGTTTTATTTCCATTTAATTGTTATACTCGATACAAGATGGCATCATAAAAGTCGTTACGATTTTTAACAGTGTGAATTTTTAAAACAATTTTAAGTATTTGAATTTTTAAGAATTTTATTAAAATACATTTATTTAGACACAAACAGCATTTAACAACAAAACGGTTACTCTATAGCTTCGTCCCCAGATTAGTATTCAATGGTTTCAATTTTCAATTTCATTAAATGAATTATCATGACTATGAGGACGATTCACCTCAGTTGGATATGAAGCATTTATGTATGGTTCCCTTCAACATATATATTAATTTATTTTGTTGCCTAAATTCTGTTTTTAAGACATTGTCATGAGCACATTTAAACGTCGAACCGATTTTTTGGCTGAAAATAATTCTTAGCGACAATTTAACACTTGCATGACTGTCCGTTTAAAAATAAAGTGGTACCTATTGTAAACTTTCCACTTCAGTTGAATATGAACTATTTATATGTGATTTCGTTAAACAGATGCAGCTATTGTCAATAAATTCTGTTTTATTGCCATGTGCACATGTATACGTCTGACAGATTTTTTTGCCGAAAAAATAACAGACAGTGCATTTTAAAACTTATTTTGATTCCAAAACATTTATCAAAAAATCATTTGCACGAGAACAAATTTTTTTTCGAGATCTTCCATGTTTATATGGAAATAATAATACTTATTTAACATCACTCCACATTGGCTGAAATTAAAATTATTGTCCAAAGTCCCACCACCAACCCACATCAAAAGACATCTACGAAAGAACATTAGCATTGCTGATCAAACAGAAATTCCTATACACAGTATTTTTGGCCGAAAAACAAAATTTCCATTACACCGTATATTGAATTCAACAGCGGATATTCAAACCATATAACTTCCTAGACATTAATCAATAACATACAAGTTAGTAAATGATTGATACTAGCTAAAAATTGATAATAACATCACAATTATTGGCTAGTTTCATGTCCTTTTTCGAGAACTTCTAATGGAATTGGTATGTCGTATTACTTTTCAATGTTTCCAGCGTTCACTACTGCTCTAAGTCTAACGTCAACGACTAACATCGAGAAGATGAGTAAATTCTTCACATAATGGTAAACTGGAAAATTGTATAACCGACAACGGGACTCAATTCAAGAGTAAATATTTTAATTATTTATATCGTTGTCGAGGAGAACGAATATTAACGTTGTCTTACCACATATGTTGGGAACAAACAAATATGTTGGGAACAAACAAGTAGCTAAATTCTAATCTAATTCCATGAATTAGTACAAATACAAAACCAAAACACCAAGAAACTAAATCACCGCAGCAGAATTATTTGTAGACCTCTCAATCCACTCGGAACTTAAACTATTTTGATTTAATTTGGAATTAAACAAAGTGGACGATGATCTACATCAATGTATGTGGATAACGAAGACGATCACGATCATCAAAAGTAGTGATATTTCCACAATAATTCTAAAACCCAAAGATATAGTTGCACAAATCACATTCACATTTAACAAATTTATCCACAGGCCAAAAGTGATACAATATTATTAATTATAATATGAATGTTTTATTATAATAAATAATTTATTATTGTCTACGGACGGGTATAACCTATAAACATTTTGTAAACAATTTTTGACAGCAAAAAAAACAAAAATACAAAAAATATCATTTATTTTTTTTTATTTGCTGTACACTGTCCGAAATTTTTTAGTAATAAATATGAACTGTAGGGCGATTTTATTATTTTTTTAATGACGGCACCACTTATTGATGTGTTAGTAAATATGGCGTATAAACTTTTTAAGTTCGTTTTCGATGCTTGCTGCTTCTATATTTACGATGATTTGTTTAATTGGAGTAGCAATGATTTTACTAGAAGACACCACAAGAGAAGAGACAGTACTATTGCTCTATAACTTTATAATAAAGCTCGGTTGATTCTCTCGTACTATTGCCCTATAACTTTATAATAAAGCTCGGTTGAAGAAACTAAAATCGTAATCATGATTACGACATCATGTTAGTGTATTATGAAATGGAAGAAAACGTAACTAATGTTACTAAGTATTTTGAATTTTACATTTTCATTGGAAGTATGGAACTGTACAATACTACAAAGTCAATACTATGTCGTCTTAATATCTAGTTTGTGTCGTGAGACACATTGTCTTCACATTAAGCTTATCCAATTTTTTGAAGAGCATCGAGTCATTCATATGTAAATATATGATAAAGTCTGATAAATGTACAGATGTCGGTTTATATCATGCTGACTCAAAACTAATATTATCATCTAGATATCATGCAGCATTACATAAGCTCCCTATTGATGTATAATTTTTATGACGCATCATTCAGTCGTAACCCATATTTCATAAAACCAAAAAAAATATGTGTTATTCATATGAACAAGTATCTCACACTTTCATAATATGTCTGATATATGTACGTTTTGTTTCTTCAAAAGTTACAATTACTGTACACAACTTCCTTGAAATAACTCAATGACCACAAACAATAAAATGCATATGCCATCGAAAAATATATGGTTTTTTGATCGAAAATCATAGCGCGCGATTTGTCGGTGTCGGTGTGTTATTATCGTATATTGTATTTATTTTCTTAATATATTTGACTCAACATATATACTCGTATGCATGTAAATGAGAAACATAAAACAATCTTATACTGTGTGTGTTATTGTTTTGTCTTCTTAATAAAATATTTGTTTGAGGAAATTTCCTTCACCGTCGTTTCTCAAAGAGTGTATCACAAAGCATAACGACTTATATAAAAAAAACCTTATACATTAATGGACTAAAAATGCCCCTTACACATTCAGAGTGTAAGATTTGTATTATTATTATTCATCTTATTATTATTAATTTGAAATCATAACAAAAAATAAACTCATATTTATAATATATGTATGCACATTGTACACATATATGTGTATATGATACTCTTCAAGACATATTTTTTTATTCATCATCCACTTCAGCCATCACTATCGGTTTTATAAAAATAATTGTTATAATAATAATAAGAATTGTATTTTCTTATTCATTAAAAATAATAACTAATAAGACCAACTACTTTATTTTTTCAATGTTTTTCCTTTAATTTACTTACGGTGGTAGTGGTGCTGGTGGTGGTGGTGATGGAGATTGGTGGAGGAATGAATATGAATATATTCTCGCAGTAACAAACAAACGTTTTATATAAGATAAATATTTTGATATATAATATTGATACTTAGTATAAATATATTTTTATAGACATCCATGCAATTAAATTTAAAATATAAAATAAATAAATAAAATACTTAAAATTGTTATAAATAAGTGGTGCACTTCTTAATTTATATATAGATAGTTCTTACAATTTATACTTTTTCCCATACCACAATTAACATTAATTTATTGTCTTTGGGTTTTGTTTGATTTTTAGCGCGACATTTTTTCGTCATGATGACGAGATATGTTACTTTAGATTACATTTTAATGCTGAAGTGAAAGTTGATAGTTTATTTAAGTCCGCGTTCAATTTAGGGTAATGGATGCACATTTGGTTAGTTGGTTGAAGATTAAAGTACATAAAAAAACACTTTCATTGGTTTAAGTTTGTTACTTATAACAATTTATTTATACTTCTCATATGTCTGGACTTTATATCAACATCAATTTTTTATCGCAACTTGATCGATGAGTAACATTTATTAAAATGAAGGACATATTTTTAAACATAAAACATACAGGGAGTTTTTAATAAGTCCGATATTTATAACTGAATCACAAAGTAATTCTATGTAAGAAAATTTGAGTATCACAAGCCCGGGGAGCATTTCCTTTATATTAATCCGGTTGCCATTCAGACTGCAGTGTTGTGGTCATTGTTGGGATTTTACATTTAAAAAACATGTTTTATATTTTTTATGTAAACTATGTAAAAAAACAGCGTTTATTACATAAAACGTAAATTACATGTAGACAATGAAGTAAACACACAGATGGCAGTGCCATCTGTTTAAAAAATGTCAAAAAACTTATAAGTATATTAAATGTAAATTTTCCAACGATCAAAATTCAATCAAGTTTAAAGTCTTCATTACAAAAAAATCCGATTGATCAGTTTATAAACTTTGTCATAAAAGTCTAGATGGTAACTGTCCACTACACTACGTTTAATCTACACTACGTTGAACTTGGAACGTAGAATAGGGACCTCAATGAGCTTACCGGACATTAAATTACTTAACCGTTCCAGATCGATATCTAGCATCACATCTCCAGGCATTTACATATTTACCTTTCAACTCGGTACGAGCATATAATCAAATTATAGTAGTTCCATTTGGCATTCCTGAACAGCTATCTACCGCTTTTGTGTTGTTTGAGTTTTTTGAATGACATTTGGACTCAGGAGTGTAGTTCGGATTACAATTCTTGTTTATTATTTGTCTTTGCAAGGTTTGTGTTTGTTATGAATATGTTCTTCGTCATGTAAAAGGTTCACTTCAGATGTTTAAATATTGGTAGTTGTTCGGCCGTTAAATCTTAAGTGTGGCGTCAAACGACGTTGAACATTTCGACAAATTGTCCAGTGGATTGATGAACGATATGTTAACGATTCTTTCCGCTTTTAGACCCACCCATAACAGCCTTACTCAATATTATTTCTTTTTGTACCGTGTACTAATCCTTATTTTAAAGATTCCTGAAGTAAATTTAAGAAAGGATACAATATTTACATAAACAAATTTATTCACTTATTTGATACACAATTGATCTCACTTACTTTTATCCATATGCCTCGTCACCATATATTTTCGATTTTACATTTGTTATGCAGCCACGATATCCAGTATGTTGCAGATAATAATAATGATGGATTTTGGAACCCGTTTAAACTCCTTCACCAACAGCGAAGGGTATATATATCGCTGTTGGTGAAGGAGTTTTTGATGTTTTGATGTTGTGAGAGATAAAGAAATGGATATTCTTCGAAAAACAAAAGCAAAATCAAGAAGAGCAACCGCATCGAAACAACAGCAAGAACTGTAAGACAGGGCGATACTGGAATTGTAAAAGGGTAATGAAATCATAGATGTCACAAAACCATCAGGAACAATAGAAGTCTTATAAACTAAACAGCTAGATTGAGCTTCAGGAGATATTTGAGCCAAGAGTATCTTGTGTTGAAGTAAAGGTAAATAAATTCGATTCACTGAATCATATCTTTCAAAATTCCAAAATCAGCGCGTTGACATATTGAATCTGAAGTTGTCGGATCCCACATGAAGGTTCACCATCTCTTTGATTTCAAACCCAGGAATTAAAGAGTTTCTTAGCTTAATTGGTGCCAGTGGAAACATAAGGATCTGAAGACTAAAAAATTCTGGAATAATCTTGACCTACTCCCCAGAATTAATCTTGTCTAACTTTAAGAGCTGTATAACTCATCGAGGTTGTGAAAATCACTGGAGTTTTCAGACGGTATTTATCGCTCTAAACATCTTTAAAATTAAAGACGAGAGTGCTGAACACTCTACCTTTCATGTTATCTGTACTGACACTTTTCGACTGCGTACAAATAGATCTGTGATGCCAGATAATATTTAGCAATTTCCCTACAAAGAAAAAAAAACCCTACTTTTCCCTACAAACTCAAAATATATTTTATAGATCATGTTTACCACAGTATATGTAATTCACATGTTTTAACATTGTCATTTCTGGATGTCGTTCAATACAAAAGAACTATTGGAATGTGATAAACGAATTGTGCATATTGTATTTTTAACTCTATTATTAAGTTTATGCAAAGATTATTTAATATTATAAGATAGGAATACACGAACAAAATAGTCCGTACCCCAATTTTTTGGTTGTAAATCCATTTTTGCTGAAACCACCTAGTGACGGATATATAAATACTTTAAACCCAAGAAACAATCCAATCTAAATAAATTGTTCCGGTGTCAGATTAACAAAGTTTAATTTAATTTTGTTCGTTTATAGTTTGGTATAAATTTTTAATATTTTTTTCGTCGTTGAGCATGCACAGTTTTTGAAACGTAGGCACAAACAAATTATGTAAACGAAAACTGATCCTTATAAACAACACACTACAAAATATTGCGGTTTGTGCAAGAATATTGCTGTATATCACAGAATACTAATCAAAAATTTAGTTTGTAAGAAACTTAGTTTCGTTTCAAAGCAGTGGAAAATGAAAATTTTTAAATAAAAAAAAAATTTAGTTAATTCTTAAAAAAAATTGGTTTGTTTATATAATTCTTTGGTGTATTTCTTTTAATTCATGTAAATAATTATTATTCATTTAAAATTCTGAGTCTACAATTTTCTTTGCTTGAACGATCATTTTGAGTTGAACAACTATTTTTTCTTTTATTGGTTTTATTTTCATTTTTAATTTTCTCTAATTGCCAAATGCAGTTTTTTCGAATTAATACAAGAATTAAAAATTTAAGTGCATATTCTTTGTGGGCTTTACAGGATCCCGTGAACCATGTGGAATATTTTTCATTAGCGTTGGTTGCTTCCACAAATTTCAAATAAATGGTTTCTAAAAAAAACTTTTCTCTTATGAAGATTTCGTGAAAAATATTTTTCAAAAATTATTACTTGACTTGCATCAAGAAAAAGTCATTCGGATTTCTTAAATAAACGTCTCCCGAAGAATTTAAATAATTCCTGCATTTTATAAGATATTCAGATTGTAAAAATAAAATTTCATTTTGCTTGACCATACACTTGAAACAAGATTCGCAGCTCGATTTTTTTGTTATTTTATAAATTACATATCCTAAAAAATACCGTAAAGATGGTAATCTACTTCAAATGATTTATTTATAAGGTTCTCAACGAACGCTACTTCACTAAAATCTGAATCCTCAAATTCTCCTACGTCATTATTCGGTGTTGATTGCATTTCATTCTATGCATTGTCGATTTCTACGGTTTGACTTGATACATCATATGCGCCCGGTTCTAAAATAAACGAACATTATTAAATTCATAATTAAATGTTGATGCGTGAAAAATTTGCTGGACATGATTTTAGCGATACTAAAATTAAAATCGTAAATCGAAGGATTAAAATTATTTTCTCCTTTCGACCGTATTTGCGAAAATAAATTTTTTACTGCATCCGTTTGCAACTTCGATGTTAACACGTAACAAATGGTGACGTCTTATTCGCATACCGTTCTGGTCAATTGTAAAACCGCCAAAATAGTTTGGATAAGCCCATCTAGACAAAAAAATTTATAATTGCTTTGCACCTTTAGTTTTTGTAAATAAATGCACATATCTTTTAAAATTGTATGTGGTTCGTTGCCATCTACCAAGGACAGACCTTCGTTTGCTTTATTCGAGCAGAATTGCCCTTTGCTACTTAACGCATCAAATAATTTGTCGAATTTTTCTAAAAATATAGCTGTAGCGGATGCATTTTTGTTTGATTTTTCCGTTTTAAATTTTCTTAAATGTTTTATAGTTTTGATGCCATTTGCACAGCTTCGACTTAAAATTTGAGTAGCCAAGCTTACCCTCAATTTCTCAAATGTATTGGGATATATGTGCCTTGAAGTTAATTTGGGACAAACTCTTGTCACGGATTGACTGTCAATTTCGTATAATTCATTAATTACACTCCAAGTAACCATCCCTTCTGGTGTAATAACATCGTACGATAAAAGTGTATTCCTTACCGATTTAAATAAGTGCGGTACATCATACAGTGCAAATATTTTTGATCGTCAACGATAAAAAATGGTTCATTTGTTTTTACTCCAAGCAATTTGTACGCATTTCTGTTGTTGGTGCCTTGATCACAAATAACTCCTCTTACTGTGATACCTAGTTTATTTACTACAGCTATATCTTTTAAAATAAAATCTTTTACCTTCTCTCCAATTATAGGGCCCTTAGTTGTCACATAGCTTATGACAAATTTATCCGTGCTAAACAAACCTCTTGACATAAAAAGACAAATATATTTTGCAATGTTGGGTTCTTTTTCACCATTTCCAAAATCAACTAAGCCGACAATTTGATCACTTACTCTATTGTATTTGAGGTTACTCCGAATTTTAATTTCATGGAACAATATAACATGCTGTCTTTCCCTATTAGACAAATTCTTAACTTTCATCCCAATTTGGTCTATTAACTTATTATTAAATCCCGGTTGTAACTGGTTCAAAATATTCCAGTTACTAATCGTTCTTATGCTTGGTAAGTGAAATTGCAAAGTATTTCTTAAATACAGGTAAGTTGAGTGAGACCGGTATTCTATGCTTTGTGCCAAACGTCGTTGATTTGTTGTATATTTCGAATTGTTGTGTCGCCTTTCTAATAACATTTTGCAAAATTGCTTAGTATTGCTGTTTATGTGTACAAGATTTTCAATATGTTCGGAAATTGATGTAAGCTTCAAATTTCTATATTTTTTATAATCGGCGTTTTAAATTTGTTTGCTGCGTTAAAGTTCCGAAGTTTATATTTTAGTTTTATGTTATTTAATTCCAAAAGCTTATATTTTTTTCTTAATTCAGAATTTTTTCGCATGTAGTATAAAATATTTTGTTCATTTCTGATACAATTATCGCAATCAATAATATTTACCGAAAATTATGTGTATCAATAATTGGAAAATTTACATTTCTTTTCCCGGGAGCGGGACGGTAAGTTTATAAACTTTTATTTCGAGCACCAGAAAATTGATTAGAAAAATTCGTATCTTGATTATTCCAGTCACAATTTATTTCAGTCACTTGTGGTTTTATATGTTGCGCTGCTGGATAGACTTTATAATCGCAGTTTTCTTCTACAAAACTATTGTTTAACAATAAAGTAGATATCGCAAATTTTTTCAAATTTTTCTTTGTTAAATATTTGTCTTCAAAATGAAAATCACAAATATACATTTTTTTATTTTGATTTCTAATGTTTATTTTGCACTTCTCTATCCAAGCCAAAAAGCGGGCTGTGTCTTTGGATGGGAAAGCAAAAAGTCTGCAATCTTTATCTTGCCGTTTACTCCTCCCGCAAATGACACATCTTCCACCAAATTTCAAATTTTGGGTCATTTTAAATAATTACTTTTCTCACAAAACCAAAACTAGCAATAACGAAGAATTCACAAAAACAAAACAGTTACCTAAATTTATGTGCACGTGATTGCATAATGTAAAGAAAACATATTTAAATTAAACTTTTATAATCGGACACCGAATCAATTTAGTTAGGTTGGATTGTTTCTTGGGTTTGGAGTAATTAAAAATCCGCCACTAGATGGTTTCAGAAAAAATGGATTTACAACCAAAAAATTTGTGTACGGATTACTTTGTTCGTGTATTCCTATCTTATAATATTAAATAATCTTTGGTTTATGTCTGTTTTTGGATTTTATATCTGACACGATGGAAATAATTTTTTCCGCGTCAGCATTAGCAATTGGAAGGGATAAGATGTGTAATGCAACTTTTGATAGTTCAGGTTTAAGTTTTAGTGTTGATATGCTCCACCAGAATTGTTTAATGGACTCTTCGCTAAACTCAACTTTTTGGGCTTCCGTAAATTAATTTGGTAATGTTCTCCATTCTATATTAATGGCGTTTTCGTCTATGACAAATTTTTTCTTGACACAAGGCAATCATTGGTCTAAAAATACCATCTCTTAAAATATTGATTGTGAACCTATAGGTAGTCGATTTTGGCTTTCTTGACTGTTTGTAAAATTGTAAACAATCCAGCCTTATTCTGCCTATGCTTCAGTCTATTAGTAAAAATATATGAGGTGAACATTTACGTTGTTTAATAAAATTTTGACTCAAATTTTTAATCACGTTTTTGCAGTTCTTGCATAATTATTTCGGAGCTTTTAAGTTTACAAACTGTTAAAGCTTCTTTAAAATATTGTAGAACGTTCCAATTATAAAGAAATCATTCTACACACCGTTGATGTGATAACCAACTTGAAGTTCTTGAATTTATTGCAGTTTGCTGCAACGTTTCAAGCTATCTGAAACGTACACTTTTATTTGTTCTAACATGTCTTCCGGAGCTGGAAATAGAGCAGAACAAGCTTTGCTTGCGATTATTGCCGCATTATGACATATACATTATGCGTATTATGTGAGGATTGTCTTCACGTAGTCGTGAAATAAATGTATTTGTTGCACCCATCATTACGATAATATTTTCGAAAGGAATCCCTGCATGTTTGATAATTTAAAGAGAAATAAACTAATAAATTAATTATCATATTTTAAAAACTAAAGTTTCGACTAAATAAACTTCTTCATAGGCCAACACGTCGTGTTTAATAATCCCTACACATTTGGTACGACCCAATATAGCATCCTTTATCATTTGTGAGTCTGGTGCAATTTCCTTTAACATGGGTAGCAGATGATCAACGTAATTATCGAGGATTACATTATAATAGCCTAATAAAAGATGTTAAACGTTTCTTAAGCCAAAAATTTTACCAAACAAAATTACCAAATACGTTAAATCCATTTAAAAACTAGTTGCTGGCAGTTCACTTTGTACAGTTTACCTTCATCTAAAATATCCTTTAACTTAGATTTCCTATACTTTTATGCTTAGGAGATGTATGTATCTACTCATCTAAAAGAATATTCAAATTGTATATCTTGCATTACTTATACTATAGATTATTGGTTAAAATAGTTTCTAACATCAAATTTGATTCCTCGCCGTTGACCAAACAATTAACTGTTGACCGATTAAGCAACATACACATGCGTTGAGCTACAATGTTTATCGAAACGTAGTATTGGTTCAAATTGTCCGCGTTGAGATACCATATAATGATATATTATTATTATAGATCATTAAAAGAAAATCAATTGAGACCACCCAGGTGGCGCACTGGTTAAAGCTGCGGCAATTGGAACGGGAGGTAACGGGTTCAAATCCCGATAGGGGCAGGATGCAAAAGTAATTTTTCACAATGAGATCACAATGAGATTACGATGCCGGTCCCATAATACGCTGGCATGGAGCTATGCAAAGTGAAGTTAGGAAAATCGGACCAATTGCCGTACGTTCTCGAATTGGCTGTAATGGCGTAAAAGAAAGTGAGTGCCTTGAACCCCAAAACAGATTGCAAAGAAATAAAAATTAAATAAAAAAGAAAATCTAATGTTTGCATTTAGACAATTTTATTCGTTATTGTATGAATACAACCATGAGCTAAATTTTCTCGACCAACTTTAATCTGATAGTGCAGTAGTGTAAAATAAACATATTTCAAGTAAACCTAGTTTTCATCGACTTAATAGCCCAGTGGTTAAGCAGCTTTCAGTTAGAGTGAAAGATGATCAATTCCAATTTCGCTAGAGGCGGTGTGCAAAACGATTTTTATCATCATATATTGTAGCAGGAGAATAGTATTCATGGACGACCAACTTATCTTTCAATTTAGTACACTAAAGACTTGCTATTTCAGAAACAATTGAATGTCTGGAAATGTTTTTGTCGTGATTTGTATGATGATCACTAATGAAATCTGATTGGGTATCATGTTATTTATTATATTTAGAGAACTTAATGTTGAATGATCATCAGTTCGCTGAAACCTTTATAGATGTAGATGTCTATTATAATATTGATATATGCATGAAAAAATGCTACCAGCTACAAATATAGCAAAACCAGGTCAACGAAACCGACAGTAAAGGGTGTTCATTACAAATTTCTTATCGAACAATAGTCCCACGGAATTTATGATCCTATATATGTTGTTATAAAACAGGTAATAATGTAGTTTTAAAGTGATTGAAAGTGTTTGCTTGAAATATTGATTCAACTATATAATATATAATCTCCTTTAACATAATAATTAAATGTAATCAATAATAAATAATATATAGTTGAAATAATAAAATGTCGGCTCCTCTTTTTCCACTTAAAAACTATCTTTTATACATTTTGTATATAATATATTTATAAATACATACATATGTGTATGCACAATAATAATTACTATAATAAAATCTACAAGACGAACAAAAAATAAATCCAGAATTCAGAAAATGCATTAACATATGCAAATATTTATTTTCCATTTTCTATGTTTGGCAATGATGAGGTGATGATGATGGCGATATTCATGATGACGGTGATGATCATGATAATACTGCTGATGAAGATTATGCAAATTTTTTTGTTGCGTTTTAATGAAAAATTTATTACATTTTTACACTTTTATATAAGGTTTTATTTGATAGTTTCGTTTATATACTTTCGAAGTATACGAACACATCTGACTAACATAATGTCTTAAGATTTTATTTTTTTAAATCTGTATAGCAGTTCACTCGTATACAAAGAGTGTATAGATAAGATTGTACATATAGGAATATAAATTGAATACATTTTTAATACAAATTATACCAATTAAATAAAAATTAATTACACATATACGATATGGTCTTGTGTCTAGTTTTAATTACAAACAAATGGTTTGAGCGCACACAAAATATATGTATTTATTGTAATAAATATTGTTGTTATAACTAGGCAATGATTTTATAATTTTAATGAAAATATTAAATTGTTTATGTTAATGTGACAGAAGATTGCGTGTAGATGAAAGTTGTCATATCACTGACTTAAAGTGTTGCGTCATATTATAGAATTTCCTGACGACTATTAAGTGATCGCCCAGGTGACGCACTGCTTAAAGCTGTGGCAGTTGAAGCGGGAGGTACCGGGTTCGAATCCCGATAGGGGCAGGATGGTAAAGGGATTTTGCACCACACGATTATGATCGGTGGTGTAAATGAACACATCTATGACCTCCTGTTGGAGTGCAAAATTCATGGACCAAGTAATCTTCCATTTCAGTACTATAGGCTGGCATGGAGCTATGCAACGTGCAGATGGTTCTACGTAATTCGGACCTATAGCTTCGTCCTCGATTAGGCTGTAATGGCGTAAGGAAAGGACGTAAATAAGCGAACCGCGAAAGAATTGGAAGTGCCTTGAGCCCCGAAACAGATTGTAGAGATAAAAAACAAACAAACAAGACTATAAAGTGTTATTTCTAATTCAATGTATATGTCGTTTGATTTAATTTTGAAGAAATTCTAAAACAAATTGGAAATATAATTTCAAGTCCGGTGTATAGATCTTGCAATTTAAAAACGATTTTAATCCGAGTAACTGAAATCGTAAGATTGTACGTTTCCTTAAATACGTTGTCAAATGAAAACATTGTGTATATAAAGTGTCCCAATAACCGGCTCAGATTTGGACATATCGGTTATTTTGGCTCTGCCAACACTATAAACAGTATATTATTCCTAGTTGATGAAATGAGTCGCTTAACGTTTTAACATAAGATAAAAATTTATATTCACAACAAATACAATTGGTTCGAAATCGCAAGAAATTGCATACTATTTCTCAAAATACGGGTCTCACACCCAACGGTATCAAAATGTGCTTGAAGGGCGTGGTACAGGCTACCCAGTCGACAATTCAACGCGAACCCGTGCTCGTCATGTTTGTACAGTCGAAAATATCGCCACGGTGGCCGAATATGTGCACCAACGACCGAGAACATCAATTGGCCATCGTGCATCGGAAATGAACTTCTGCCGATCTTCTATGCAACGAATTCTCGAAAACGAAACGAAAGACCATTCGCTTCCATATCGATTCGTTGTGTGGACCTTTGACAAACTCGAAGGGGATTGTACTCAAAAAACCTCTACAAGGATATGTGGAAAAGCCAATGCATCAAATGCGTGTTATGGTTTGGTATGGGTTGTGGTCATTATTGGGCATATGTCTTCGAAGATGAGGCCGTCACTATCGTTATGGTCAACAAAATCAACTGCCGCCGTATATGTTAAGATCTGTTTTGTTTCCATATCTTGAAAATAATGGTCTGAATGACCTTTGAATGGCTTCCGTATTATTGACGCTTCCTAAGATGATTATTTCACACAATAAAATGTGAAAGTTGAGCTGCTCTCCACTGGTGAGAGCTAAGTCACTTATCTTGTGCACAAGATTGACTATTTTATTTTCACTCAAGACTTTAAGCAGATGGCCACAGGGGGGGTGTGACACTAGTCTTCACTTCACTTTTAAATACTTTAATACCTCACTGGTTTAAATATAACTTGTCCGATACGGTGATCTAGCACTGCTTATGTTGATTTGAATTAGTTGGAGCTTCACATTTTCTCGCAACAGTCAATGAAGTGATATTTCTAGATGTTTCTTAGAACGTCTCTAAGTACATATATGTATATAGTTTTTACTCCCCAGTCATGCGGAGGTTGTTGATTTTACAACTTCAGTAAGACTGAACGATTTGTAAAACGGATCAAAGCAAACATTTAATTATACACATGTGAAAAGAGGTTTCCAATAGTGAAACTAGTCGAAACATTTGAACTGTTTGGTCAAGTTTGTGGTGTAAAGAATCTAAACCGGGTGCTTCGCTCAGGAAAAACTAAGAATATTGGTGCTGTAGCCCGTAGTGTTGAAGAACTAGTTTTGTCTATTCATTGACGACCTTTGGAAATAAAGACTCAAAAAATGAAATAACACCGCATTATACATAAAGACTGAGGTCTTAAGGCTTTTAAATTTCAGTTAATAAAAAATTCAAGCCGACCGATCGCCATAAACGTAGTATCTTCGCTGATTGGGTCTTTCAAATGCATTAAATAATCTGGATTTTCATCGAAAAATTATCTTCAATTATAAGACCCATTTTCACCTCGAAGGCTACGTACATAAGGAGAATTGTCGCATTTAGGGCTATGTAAATCCAAGATAGCGTTTTGTGAATATAGGGCGTAAGTCGCACTAAGCAAACTTTACAGGAGAGTGAAAAACTTAATATTTTAATTAATATTTCATTTATGGATTAATAAATTATGATAAAATTAATAAAAACTTACATTTATTTCAAAAAACTAAGGTTTATAATAGTAGAACTACTGCGACGTTGCGGTAGCGACTTGTACTCGTCATCAACAGTTAGTTTAAAGCTTATTTCTCCGTTTGGTGTGTATTTCAAACATCTTAATTGGTTGACTGTCGGATCTTTTGCAATTTTACCTACAAAAAAATTATTGGGATGTTTTAAAATTGGGTAAATCATTACCTGGTCGTATTGACTTCCACTTTTTGAGGTTCGCGTCGTGATAGTTTAAGAAATATTCGTAGTTCAAAAGATGGATTTCAAGTGCACGGGTTCTTACGAGCTTCGTTTGCTAGCGCCACAAATTCACTGGGAAAATTAATAATCTTCCCTTTAAGTTTCCTTTCAATCAGGGAATGCGTTGAATCACATTGATTCTGAGTGTGCCCCTTTATAATTATTTAATATTTTGTGGATAAGTTACAAAGGGCATTTGAGAGTACTTCGTTACGGTTCTGGTACACACCCGTCAGAGTAAATCACTATCGGCATTTTTGTAGCATCCGATTCAGCCATATACGTTTGATGTGGCTACAAATTATTGTTGTAAATCAAGAGGCTATACTAGGTGCCCTTGTGTTTCATCCCACATGTAGTTAGTTGAATCATGCGTCACTACGTTATAAATCGTAAAATTGTGAATTTGTAATTTCATTTTATAATATTGTGAGCTGGCATTTATTGTGGGCACAACTTTACCGCTTGAACATCCATACATAGCACAATAACATGGCCTTCTGTTGCAAATTTTTGGTCCGTCTCCATTTCTTTTTGAACTTTTTCTGCTCGCGCTCTAAGTTCATTATAGTTATTTTGGGGATTCTAAATTTACAGTGATGTGGTTGTATGTTACTCTTAATACATTCCTTTGCGTATTCTTTATTGTAAAATGCTGTTTTGCTGTCGCTCGCCGTCTTTAAGTAAATTTTTTTGAATCTTTACGACAGTAGTGTGATTCGAGTTTTGGGTAGGTATAGTTCGAAAAACTGCTTCATATGTGATTGACGTTTCGTATTATTATTTAAAAACTTTTCGCTGGCAATTATTTATTTTTCCTATTGTTACTGGTTTCGACCGGATTAATTTGCAGACCATGTGGTAGGCTCTTTTTATACCATATTTGTATCATTTGTTATTTCATCCCAAGTGTATTTAAAAACATATGTTGACAACCTTGTAATATATCCCCGTTAGTTGTCTTCAAATAGTAGCAACGTGATGTGGTTCTGGATAAACTTTCAGTGTATATTCTTGTTTTGGGCACCTCCCATTTGTTTTTGTTGCCAATTCAGTTTCCAAAACTCTGTGGAAATGTGCTGTTGTATTTTATGGCTGAACTGCCTACATTTCCTCATCTTACTTTTAAGATACAATGTCATTTTGCGTATCGCATTTTTACTTTAATAATATATTCTTAAAATGAATAGCTAAATTATCTATTGCACTAGAACACAACTCACTTCTCTAAAAATCTTTAACATTGTGTTGGTAACGGCTTATTATTTTGACGTTTAGCAATCGTGATGTTACGACTTTTAAAAACTACGATTTCCGAATGAAAACCGATTCTTTTGTTTTGTGGTACGTATGTAAACCAACCAGAGGAGCCACAATAAGCAAAAAACATGTTTTCAAAAAAATTGATGTTTCGCCCTATTCACAATTTGCCATCGCTGTTACAAGCATGTTAAGTTAGCCCATTTTTTCATCCCAGAAAAAATAGAAATTTTAATTAGACAACACTATTCTATCCCATCCCAGAATTTAGTAATAATATTTATATATAAAACCAGAGTCAAAAAAACCTTACAAATTATTTCTTAAACATTTCACAATATCCCATCCCAGTTTTATTTTAATATTCGAATTTTTCTTACATTTTTATATTCAATAGTTATTCTAATATAATCATTATATGAAAAATTTCAAAGTGGATTATCTCCAAAGAACTTCAAGGGTCGAAAAATTTGAAAAGTGTTTCAAATATAACACTATTATAGACAAGAAGAACCATCTTAGAAGTACAAGTCTATGGTTCAGTTTCCTACAGTTGGCCATATTTGACTTTTGGCCCATAGTGAAAAGTTTCAAAGTGTTTTCTCCAAAGAACAATGTCTAGTGGCATCAATAGATCTTTTAACAGGTAACAATAATGCCCCAGCTACAAAGTTAGTCCTTAACGCACAACCGACAGTACAAATAGTAAACACCTCTTCAATTAAGAATAAAATCTCGCGGTGCCAGCGACGGAAAAGACAAGAACTAAAATGTTCACTTTGCGATTCTAACGGCCAAACTCCTCCTTTCCTGTGAAATTAGAAACAAGTCGGATAGTACCAAGACCTTTCCAGGGAACCAGCCTCAAAGACAGGGAGTTTCTTCTGGCTTCAAGTCACAGGGCAACTGGGTGAAGGGCTCAGGATCGGAAGAAATTCTGGAACTGAGTTTTTAAGAAGTTGTACTTCACGAGAAAGACAAGCTCATGAAATCTTGATGATGAACGACGTTAATCACTTTTCGAGCAAATTGCTCGAAAAGTGATGAATACACCTTGTGCTTCTGGAGATCCTTGGCTTTTGAGGGCTGTGGTTTGTTCTACAGCATGCTGTACGAAACCGAGAGAACTGTTAAGTGGGTCCTGGGAACTATACCAACTCTACATCCCTGGGAGGGAGCTGAGCTGGAGTTTAGCCTGTTCTGCGACCTATCTAGGCCTGTTAGGGGTACAGTTTTTGTCCCGGCTCGATCCAAGAACCTTCAGATATTCTAAAAGGGTTAAAGAATCAAAAAATCAAACAGAGGGAGCCGAAAGACACACTTTTTCAAGGGTTTAAAACCAAGCCTGGAAGCACTTGATTTGAAACCCTTCTTTTCTCAAAATTACAATAAATGTGACGCAAAAGACGCTAAGGAGAGTCAAGGAAAAATGTCCTCCACCATCCCAACTTGATTAGAATGTCTGGCGTAAAGTTAACACAGATAAACTTGCAACATTCAAAGGCTTTATTCCCTCTATAAATATGCCTTTTTGATTCAGGAACCGTGGATTCACGGAAACAAAATCAAAGGACTCAATCCAAGACCCTCAGGTTCTCTCTTGGTTAGTAACACCTGCTCGAGACATAGAGCCTGTGTATTTATTAGAAATAACATGAATTACAGACTCCTAAATGAACTTTGTTGTAATGTCGATGCAGAGCAAACTCTCATCACGTATGCTGGTGCAGCAACAATATTAATCCTAAAGAGATTTCCCTTTTAAAATACCTATCCGTGTCTCACCTAGTCATGGAAAATGTAGGCCATCCTCAAGGCAAGAAGTAATTGATATTACTCTTACCTCACGGAGTCTTAGTGGAAAAGTCTCATCCTGGATGGTCTTACATGAAGTTACTCTCTCTGACCATCGCTACAACTCTTTCTCTCTAACCAGCAATAAACCTGTAATTAGAGAATTTAGGCACCCAATAAACACTGATTGGGATGTTTACAGACTCCATCTCAACCAATCACTTCTATCTTCAGTAATGAAAATCAGAAAGTGTGGGGGAATGAAAACGGCTGAAAATCACTAATTAGCGCCTATGAGAAGAGCTGTCCTCTAGGTAAGCTTAAAAGAACTGGGAAACTATGGTGGACTAGTTTTATATATAAATATTATTGTTTTATCTGGGATGGGATAGAATAGTGTTGTCTGATGAAATTTTTTATTTTTTTTTGGGATTAAAAAATGGGCTAACTTCACATGCTTCGCTGTTACGGTGAATGGATTGATCTACTGAGCTATGAATTACGATTTTTTATGGCCGGAATTGGAAGATATTGATGTGGGCGACGCTTGTTTTCAGTAAGACGGAGCTTATGTTATTCCTCGAAAAGTTGATTACAATTGGCCACCGAGATCTTGTGATCTAACACTTTTAACTTTTGTGTTTGGAGCCACGTGAATGATAAGATCTATACCAATGCTCTGCAATGAATTTGTTAAATTATCGAGGAAATACAATAGCAAATGTGCGAATAACATTTAAAATTTCTCTAAAAGAATGTTGGTTTTTTTAAAAAATCAAAATGAAACCTCTTATTGGAATATGCCACGAACACGAATATAGTTTCGTACAATATACCCTCCAAGTCAGAAACAAAGAATCTTTTATAGTGTCGTCAACTATTAAAAACAGATTCTTCGCAGTAAATAGTTTCACTCAAAATAATTAATCACTTTCAGAGTTCTTAATTTTTTGAAACATTTGACACTATCGCTAGACACCTCATTTTCGAAATTAAAACGTCAATCAAAACTATACAAGTATATAAGAATTAAGTACACAAGTACAAATCAGACTATTTCAGCGTGGTGCGATAACATATAAATTCCACTTTGAATACTTCACATAGTACATATATGTCCGATATGATCAGGATAAAATATAATAAGATTATCACAAAGTTCTAATAAAGAAATATAAGCAAATACCACATCCAGTACATTCCAGTTAAATTGATTAAAAAAAAATGTTAACTCAAACAAAACTTGGATATTTTTGCCCGCGTATTTGTTGACTTAAACCAATTACTTAGCGCAGGTCGGTGATGTGTTACGATTAAATTCTTTTGGTTTTTGTTTTTGTTTTATTTTATCAAAAAAGAAGCGATTATGCAAAAAAAAAGAAATGATTTAATCCATTGTATTATTATCGAAAGAATTTATGAATGGAATTTACCTGTATATATTTAGTGCGAATAAGTGATATATCCGGTCTGATTATATGTCTATCAAAAATGTGTACAGATATGTGATATTTATTTTGGCGCATAACGTTTACAGTGGTATAAATAGTTCATATACGTTTAGATTTTCCGTTTAAATATGATTAAGCCGCAATACGTAAGGGGATTTTCTTGTAATAAACTATGTGTTACACCTCAACATGATGTTACACAACATTATTATTAGTAAACGGTGTTTTACACTTTGCAATTCGTATAAATAATCAAATAAACGTTTTATTGTATACAAATAGTCGCGCAATCGAACAAAAACGAATATAATTCAAGAACTACTTTAAACTAATTAATTTATAACTATTCTAAATTTAAAACAATAAAAATTATTTATCTAAAAATAAAGTTTTTTTTTATTAATAATTAAATATAAAAACTACAACAACTAAAATAAAAACACATATCAATTCGCATTTAAACAACATGCGGTCTTCTTCAAAATATTTAATTGAAACAAATAAAATAACAATATAATACGATTCTTAAACATAGAAGAGCTGTACATATATAAAACTTGTACTCAAATCAAAAAATACACAAAACATAAAATAATAATAATTAAATTGTTTATTTAAAATAAATAAAAATAATTTTGCGATTTTGGTTTTATTATTTTATTAGTTTTAAATTCATTTTTTATTGGCGTTTCGATTTTTTTTTGCTTCGTCGATATTGGTTTGGAATATTTTTATCCACATTTTTATCTTGACCTGCACGTTTGTTGTCGCACGACGATCAAGGATCTTCGGCCAAAATACGCGAAGAATTGATTATTTTTATTGTTTAGTGTCTCGGTTTTATAGGTTTTAGATTAGTATACTGTTTGAACTGTGTTCAAGACAATTGTATACTGTTTAACTGGTCAAGACAATTTAAATAGTTTTAACATGGTATTTCCGGATATCTATATGGTTGTAAAGTATTAATTGTTATCGTTGTTAATAAAGATCTTGTGATATGATATATTGTTACTATTTTAATAACCCAATAACGATGTAACTAGCTTCTATTAATAAAAGCTTGTTTATGGGGTACATGCTCGATACGTTCTAGCAAGCAAATTAGCATTTTGCGAGCTGAAAATGACATTTTGGCATGCTGGGTCGAATTTGCGATTAACTAGCAAGTAAAAACAACAACAATTCTACATGAAAAATTAAAGTGACATTTATAATTGGTTAATTCTTTTTATGCGATATTTGATTCGCGTGAGGTATGTCCAAACTTTGTCCTAAACTTACCAAAACAATGTAAAAACAAATCAGGGACAAACTTCACGCGTTTGTCCAATAACAGGAAAATGTTCCTAATCCTAAAACTAATTTGAATGTGTTAGTAAAAGTAATAGAAAAATCCATTATAAACGATAAATTAAGTAATCAAACTTATTTAACATAACTAAAGCGAATTTCACGATTAATTTTTAGCTAAAATTAAAAATACTGCAATCCAACTAATATTTAATAAAAATGCCATATGTTTTATTAGATGGGGATCTCATACATCTAATCAATACCAGTTCGTTTGAACATTTAGGGGATACGACCCTTAGGACATCGCTGCTTCATAGTCAAGTACATTTCATATTAAACTTGTTATTCAAATAATTATAAAGTTAGTCCAGAAGCTATACCCAAGGCGAGATTTATATGTTTGATTAGATAGGGATCTCATACAACTAATCAATATCATTCCGTTCGAATATTTAGGGTATACGACCTTTGGTCTCAAAACCAATGAACCCACAATCAAATATCTGATCTCTGGTTTTCGTTACAAAAACTCAATTGATTTCAGTAGTGGAAGCCATACTTTTGAAGGAGTGATGAGATTCAAGTATCTTGGATCTCTCATTACTCACGATAATAGTGTGAGAGAAGATATCAAGTTTCGCCTTGCCGCTTGCAATCAAGCTTTATATCCTCTACGTTACCTGCTGAAATCAAAATATCTTGCAAATGTGGATAATCTGAAACTGTATAGAGTGTTGATCAAACCCGTTGTCATGTATGGATGTGAGAGTTAAATCTGGACGGTTGAGTACGAAAGATGGCTTTTAACATACGAGAGAAGAATTATGCATATGATATATGGCCTAAAACAAGATGTTGATGGCACATTCCGACTTCATTTCAATCACTAGATCAGGAATTTAATGCAAATTCCTGATATCGTGCATGAAATCAAAGGACAGCAAGTACACTGGTTCGGTCACGTTCTGCGTGCTGATCCCAATCGAATGATACCGCGATCTTTGAACGGAGAGCCGCCTTCCGATAGACGAAGAGGGTGGCAACAACCCCTAGTATACTGATAAACCTCCCAGGTGGCGCAGTGGTTAAAGCTGCGGCAGTTGGAGCGGGAGGTACCTGGTTCGAATCCGATTCGTGGCAGGATGCAAAATGGGTTTTTCACCTTCGAGCGTTTAGGCGGTGCGATCGGTGGTGAAAAATGAACATACCCAAATCCTCTGTCGTGTTTAGAATCCTTGGGCCGACCCATCTTCCATGTCAGTACTATAGGCCTGACATGGAGTTATGCAATGCGCAGATGGTTCTACGAAAAGACCCGGACCAATAGCCGTATATAGTGGTATCACAACGGATCAAAATTGGTCTAAGTGTGCGATAGAAGCCGCAACAACTTAACTAACTTAACTTTTTAGTATACTGATAATAGATTTCTTTTCTAGTGAAGATAATTTAAATTGCGTCTTCATAAAAAATACAATTGATAAAAGTGTAGTGATATACAATTTAGAAACGATGAAAAATGTTCCAAGAAATTCTGTGAATTGTGATTATTCAAATTTAAGAAAACAAGGTAAGAAAAATAATAAAAAAGAAAATAATGAAATAACATCGATGTCCTAAGGGTCGTGTCCCCTAAATATTCGAACGGAATGATATTGATTATTTGCATTGGGTCCCCATCTAGTCAAAAATATGTGTCTTGACTTGGGTATAGCTTCTGAACTAACTTTATAATTATTTGAATTTCAAGTTTAATATGAAATGTACTTGACTATGAAACAGCGATGTCCTAAGGGTCGTATCCCCTAAATATTCAAACGGCATGATATTGAGTAGTTGAATGGTGTCCCTATCTAAGCAAACATATGAGTCTTGACTTGGGTATAACTCTGGACTAACTTTATAATTATTTGAATTAGAAGAGTTGTATCTAGGCAGTGAGATTAACATATTTTATTATTAAATAAGACAATACAATATGAAATATTGAAATGTCTTCAATTGTTGGTTTACAAAGTGAGATATTTAAACTGTTTAATAAAGAGTTAAAGTATATCAACAAAGTTTGTTCATAATAACGAATATGTTCTTGTTTTATTACCACATTCTCAAGATTAAAAGTTAGGACAGTTTTAGGACAAACTTCACTTCAAGATTTGTGTGTTTTTTTATTTTAATTACTTAATTAAAATTAATATATAAATTAAAAACAAACAATTAATTAATTTTCTCTTAAAATGCAACATGGAATTAATTGTTGTAAGGCGTCGAAGACTAATTCCTCGAAAAGTATTCAAAGACCGGGGAAATCCATTTGAATGTGAAGACAATATCTTTTTTAATAGATATAGATTCACGAAATCAGCGGCTGAGTTTATAATTGACAAAGCGATTCCCCCATACTTAACAGTAAGAGATTCATTTTTTATATTGGGGAACAAAATATATAAATGTACTCTATTAATTTTAGGTGCTAAAATTTATTTTACTACTTTAAACATATTAGGGTCAGTAAGTTTCCAATTTGTTACTGGTCAAATGAACTATCATCAATTAAGCCAACCAACTATCAGCAAACTAATAAAAGAGTTTTTAGAAGCGATGTTAGTTCATATTAAAGAATTTATAAAATTTCCAACAACAATGCAGGATATAAACACCACAAAATTTGAATTTTACAGAAAGTACGGGTTTCCAAATGTAATCGGTTGCATCGATGGAACTCATATCCCAAAAAATAGGCCGCACCTTCCGGATGCATATTCTTTCTACAATCGGAAAGGATTTTTTTAAATAAATGTTCAAGCGGTAAGTTTATTCAAGTTGATATTAAAAGAGACGTAAACTACTAATTTGGTTTAATATCTTTCAGTTGTGCAATGGAGCTTATGAGTTTACTGATGTTGTCGCTCGTTGGCCAGGATCAACACACGACACACATATATTCAAGAAATGCTTACTATACCCGTTTTTGAATTCCAGCCGTCTTCCAGAAAATTGCTGGCTTTTGGGTTATAATGGATACCCATTGTTGCATTGTCTGATGACCCCTATTATCAGTCCTTCCACGAGTGCTGAAATAAATTATAATACTCACCACAAAACAACCAGAAATATTGTCGAACAGGCATTTGGTGTACTAAAAAGCAGATTTCGAATTCTTTGCAAAACTGAAGGATTTATGTGCTATGGCGTTGAAAAATGCGTGCAAGTAATAACAGTCTGCTTTATATTGCATAATATTGCAAAATTACATAATATACATAATATTCTGTCTAGAGAAGAGACAGAAGAATCAAATATATAAATGAATTTGATGAAAATTTGCGGCAATTTGATTAGGCAATCGCTTATAACTTTAAAAATTAAATTTAATTCAAATATTCGTTTTATTTCAGTCTAATTTATCACATTTCAGGTAAAAGTGGTTAAAAAATATAAGTTCAAGATAATTTAAATAAATATAAACTTTATATAAAAATGGAGCCAGTGAAACCCGGACAAATAAATTTCAATATCTGGCGAAACATTTATTGCACATTTTGTTGGCTTCGGCAGACGAGTGTCTCAATAATTTGACGAAGAAGGTTATTTGTCAATTGGGACTCCTTTAGCCGCTGCTGTTGAATCTCTAAATTCCTTTTGGCGATTTCTAGCATTCGCTTATCAAATTCATCAACATTAAGCCGTCGTTGATTTCTTTGCCGTGGTGTGCATCTTAATCTTTGATCCGCCTCTCCCATTGTTGAATCCACAAATTGACTTACGGCCACTTCTTCAATTAAATATTCCGCTAGTTCTGTTTGAACACTTACAATTGGAGACTAAAAATATATAAGTGTATTATCTCAATATCAAAGACAAATTGATTAACATTTAAAACAATAATTACATCCGAAAATGAATCCACATAATAATCAAACCCTTACATGGTATATGTGCCCGCTAGTTGAACAATAATCTCCTCGTACGGTTAAAGTTGAAGAGGCGGCGCTCCACCCGTCTCATTTTGGTGATTTTTAATTTGGCTTAGCCGTTTTTTTGTGCGACTTTTTAAATCGGTAAACTTATTTCTGAGCTCCTCGCCAGATCTTGGGATAGAAGCTGTTGCGGAATATTCCTGTGCCACCTCATTCCAGGCATTTGTAAGGGCTTCGCCAAATATATTAGATTCTCCTAAAATAACATTATTAATTTGTATCAGTATAACACGAACACAACAATTAATTGTTCGCCTTGTCTCAAGAATTTTTAAAAAATTCATTATTTCTGCTTCCGAAAAATTGGGTTTTCGTCTTTTGATTTGGGAATCCATTTATTTAGGATCTACTCGCGCTTCAATAATTTTGTGGTAATTTTTGATTTTTCCTGTCAAACAAATTTAGCAATGTGCTGAATCTTAAGTAATATGGCGGATTTGCTAGATGTATCGAGAATGTAATTTCTAGTAATTCAAAAATTGAATCGCAAGTCCGCCATCTTTAACTATCGCAATTTGCTAACTTGCGAGATGTACGAGCATGTACCCCTAAATCGTTATGTATAAGTTGATATATACCTAACCCTTATGTTTTAACCCTTAACAGGTCACTAGCCGATTAAAACCAAAATTCACCAAACGGTAGCATTCGATGAGATAAACCAACTTTTTACAGGGTGTCCGCCGGGAAGATATACTACTTTGTTTATAATTCTTGATTAAATGAAAGAGAATGGATCTTACATTGATAAATGTTTTATTTAATGTCGGCAATTGTGTATGGAATAAAATATCAAATAAATGTCCGCCTCTGTTAGCCTCACAAATGCGAGCTCTTTTGAGCACATTTTTAATTACATTCTCACACATTTCACGCGATATTTCATTAATTTCATCACGAATATTTTGTTTGAGTTGCTCAAGCGTTTCTGGTTTGTTTGTATAAGCCTTGCTTTTCAGATATCCCCACAAAAAGAAATCCGGAGCAGTCAAATCATTCGGCCGTGGAGGTCAATCAACATCACCATTTGTTGACATAACTTGTTGTAGAAAAAGGACTCGCAGTAATTCCATTGTAATCCTAGGTGTATGCGATGTGGCACCGTCTTGTTGATACCACATGTTAATCAAGCCCTAAGCATGGAGTTGTGCCATTAAAAAGTTTTCAATCATATCACGATATCGCTCCCCATTCACAGTTACCGTTACACCGTTTTCAATTTCAAAGAAGTAAGGTCCAATGATTCCTCCTGACCAAATTGCACACCAGACTGTCACTTTTAATGGATGTAAAGGTGACTGATGAATAACTTGAGGATTTTCCATTGCCCAAAACCGACTATTCTGTTTATTCACATATCCATTCAAATGATAATGTGCCTCGTCACTCATTATGATTTTTTCATGAAAATCGGGGTTGTCATGGGCGAGCTGTAACATCCTATTGGCATATGTACGGCGGCGTAAATGATCTTGTGGAAGAAGCTCTTGTGTCAACTGAATCTTAAATGGAAGCAAATGCAAATCCTTGTGCAAAATTGTGGCCAAACTTGTTCGTTGAAAACTAAGCTCCTGAGCACGGCGTCGAATTGAGGTTGATGGATTGTTCTGAACATTTTCCTGAGCAGCAGTAATGTTTTCAGCCGATCTTGCAGTTCGTTGAGGTCCATGCTTGGGCATATCACCGTAAGACCCTCTTTCTTCGCAATCATTCACTACACGATAAATAGTGCGTTTTGGCACGTTGTTTCTCCCAACAATTTCACGTAACTTTCTCATCGTCACAGTAATCGATGATTGTTTTTGATAAAATGATTTAACGATTAAAACACGTTGTTTTATCGAATATTTTTCCATAATAAATTTGCCACGCGTCTACTTTACGACTGCCAAATATGGACTATCAAGACTAACGTTTACCAAAATGGCGGCAAAACAAAGTAGTATACCTTCTCGGCGGACACCCTGAAGGGTTTGTCTCATTAATTTTACCGTTTTTCCAGTAAATCCATTATTCTTTATTTACCATATATAACACAAAGCCCTATAAAGCCAGAAAGGATATATGCAAAATTCAAAACCCATTTTTTTAATCAATTCAAGTTTCATTTAACAACAAATAATAAAAATTAAATACAAAATCTCATATTTTTAAATAAAATCACATATTTATCACAAGGTGAATATTTTTTTTTTGCTACTTCAGTCATCTCAGTCATTTCATATGTCTAAAGTTATATTTTGGTAAAGAAAAGAGTAAAGACAGTTAAATCATAAAAACAATTTCGGGTACTATTTATGCAAAGGCTTACATCGCATTTTATACCCTTAATAAAAGTCTGGGCGGTATACATTGAGGCATTTTACACCTGTTTCTTTTATGCCAGATTGGGAAATGATATATGTTATCTTGACGAACGTCTTTAATAGGAATGTTTTCAGCCAATCGTTTTCGTGATTTGATCATCAACACCGGGATGAGGACGAATTATTTCTGGTTTCTTTGCCAGAGCCAACAATGCAGTGCTAATCCTAGATTTTTTTCCGTTTATTTCTCTGCAATTTGTTTTGGGGCTCAAGGCATTCCCAACTCTTTCGCGATTCGCTTATTTACGTCCATAGCTTACGCTTTGCAGCCAAATCGTAGATGTACGGCTATAGGTCCGATTTACCTAACCAACTGCACATTGCATAGCTCCATGCCAGCCTATAGTACTGACATGGAAGATGGGTCGGCCCATGGATTCTGCACTCCAACGAGGGGTGTTCATTCACACCACTGATCGTAATCAAGTGGTGCAGCTTTAACCACTGCGCTGCTTTAACCACTGCGCCACCTGGGTGGTCAACTGACTTATTTTTATGATAATTTTTTTATATTCTATTAGGTAATGCACTAACTTACATCTGGGTTATGTTTGCACTATTGAATGCTGGTGAATATTAAGAAATATTTTTTATGGTTCCTACTATAATCTGATCATTTCAGTATACAGTATCATTGTGTTTATCAGTCTATAATTATACTTTCACTGATTAAAACATTACTACACAGTGCGTGAAATTTCAATGTGATCTGTATATACCAAGTTTCTAGTTAATATTGGTGGTTAATAATCAAAAAAAATATTAAAAGAGGCGAAAATTATTCCAGAACTTAATGCCACTATAAGGCCCACGCGATTCAACCCACATATACTTACAATGTTTTTAATCACCCAAAAATAATCGTGGTTGATGTTTGGTGACCTACCTATATAGCTTTACCAGGTGTAAAAATGTACAAAATGTTCCGTTAAATAATAATTCTAAATGGTCAAGTACACAGTCAAATTCTTTTGGAATTTATTAGATGTGAAGCGAAATAATAATTCTAAATGGTCAAGTACACAGTCAAATTCTTTTGGAATTTATTAGATGTGATGGCACAATTGTAACAAAAAAGTTTATGTATATTCATTATTTACTTTACAGTATGTAAAAAATGAGTTATACATTTGACATGTAAAAAACCCTGTAAATTGGAGTTTGTAACTTACGCGCCCAACTATGGTATCAATTCCTCACTTATCTTGCCATTACACACCTAGTGGACATTTTCTGGAAATATTATTTTCGGAACTTCGACAACGTATTGCAATTTTTTCCCTCAGTCTATTCCTATATAGATATTCGAAAAATTAAGCAGTTTATGTTTAATCTATCAGTACCTCTCAAGTAGTATAAAGTATACACTCTACAAATTCATCTACTAAGCAGGCGCTTGAAAAGTAGCAGAATTTTACTCTCTTATTTTTTATATTAAAATTAATGTACTGTTGCAGAGTTTTTGCACCCATTTTACACATATGGTATAAAGTATATGGCTGTTTATATTATAAATTATTTCCGGCTGTTTACTGTATAATTTTAATTTGCTTCCATTAGTTTAATATTGAAATACGCCTAAATGGGGTTTTGATTTTTATTGAGTTGATTTTCACCATATGGAAATTCACCAATTAACTAGTTTTTTTTGAATATGGTAGTACTAGTAAAACATCTGGGCCGTTTCACTTCAGATTGTTATAAAAAAATTCACGGTAGATAAACGGAAAGACAAAAAGCCGGGAACAGTAAAGCCGGGACGACTGATCACATAATGTCTTCATGATAGTCAGATATCTATGATATAAAGTGACTTTTTAGATAAAATAAAGCTTTTCTAAGTTATTATCCATTTCTTGATTCGCAGTTATCAGATTTGTGTTAGTTTAAACTATATTAATTGACTGAATCAATTAACGATCGCTTTATAATTTTTTTTCCAGCAGTAAATTATATAATAAGGGGTTTCATCAGAAATTATTGCAAAATAACGCCTTTTAAAGTATAATCAAAGATAGTCCTGCCTGATCATTCTTCCCCAAGTTTGTTGGGTTAGGCTATGTTAGTTGCTTATACGTACACTAGACTACTGTTGGTTCATTATGTCACCATCGATACCTACTATTCAGTATTCACCCATTCGTCCACGCATTATCTCTAAAGAATTATTGGCTGGAGATTAGTTCTCTACACCACCAAGAACTCATAGTTGTGTTCATAATTCGTGGCCCAGTTAGGATTTAAACCTGGTAACTCACACTATACAGCAAAGGTATCGTTTAACTACACTTTTTAGAAATTAATGTTAATACTTGCCTTAATTTCTTTTATTGTTTATAGCTTTGCAACTATAATAAAGCTCACTTGCATATAACGTAATAGAATCAAATTAAACATTTTGTGACCGTTGCATTTTAAAGTTTACACATACTTAGTAAGATATTTTTAACACATTTTATTGACCAACATTTTTATATGAATACATTTGGATAGTATATATCGTCAGTTAATTTGTGGAAACAGTCGTTTAAGACAATTTTTGTAACATATAACAACATCTTCACCACTATTCTTACATTTACTGTAACAATTTGCCGATTTCTAAAATTAAAAGACAAATCAAATTATTTAAAATCAAACATTTAATTGAATACATACTTCTTTTACGTTTCCTTCATTCAATGAAGTAGCATTTACAACATAGGTTGTCATATCTAACACGCAAATAAACACAATGATTAATATCAAAATCTTCCCCATTGCTGAAATGGTTGTTTACAGAATGGCAATTGCGTTACAATTCATTTATATAGTGGCCTACAGTTTCAGACTTGGGTCGAATCAATTTGTATCGTATCGCATTATATGATTATATAAAACACATGCATAAAATCGTTATTTATTTTTCAGTTTAAACTCGTCACATGATGTTTAATTATTTTAGCTATGGAAGCACTCATGTCATTCTTTCTTTGACAGAAACTCAATATATTCAACAAAAATGGGGAATGTTGAAATTTATTTTCACACCAAAGACAATAAGTTCAAAATCAAAAGATAAAGACTCACACCCAACAAAATAGACTCACACGCAACGATATCAAGTTTGTGTAGAAAGTGCGTGTTACGGGCTACCTAGTCGACAATTCAATGAGTACGGACGAGAAGATCTATTCGTCATCGTGCATCGGAGATAAACATCAGTATAAAGTTTATTTGGTCCTATAAATAAAGCTCCGTGATCATCTTCGATATCGATTCACTGTGTGGGCCTGCCACAAACTCGAAATGAATGAGAGTTTTGAAAAAAAAATTATTTTTTCCAACTCTTTGAGTTCGTATAAACATACTAAATTGTCGCATTTGGGGATCGGAAAATCCACAAGAATATGAGGAGAAGCTGATGCATTCATTGCGTGTTACTGTTTGGTACGGCTAGTGGCATGGCGGAATTATTAGACCGTTACGATTAACGAAATCAACTAACGCCACATGTTAAAATATTTTTTATGGCCATTTCGTGAAAATATTGATTTTGGACTGCCTTTGATTCCAGAAAGGTGGTGCGCCATGCAACACTTAAAGTGTTACACTATCGAAACTGCGACAAACATTTCATGGCGGCATGATCAGTCGTAATTTGTTTTTTAAATTAAGATTTAATTGGGTGTAGGGCGGACTTTTAGACTGTCCTAGCTTCTTGTAACTGTCAGAGCTCCTGCACCCAACGCGCGATCCTTCAAGTAACTTCAACAGAAACTAAAGACCGGATAACGAATTCCACTTCCTAGATGTTCGATAAATGAATTCGCACCTTCAGTTCGAGGTTTCGGCAGCTTCACCGTAAACCTAAACTCATTAACCGTTCTTCATGTTACCCTTCCTTCGAGGCGAACCTTCCAGGCGTTCGGGTTTTTTCATTGTTTATAAGAAAGGAATTTTTTTTTAATTAATAGTTAATATTGGAGCCAAGTCACTGGCAAACTCCTTCAATATTCGGACAGGAATTCCATCCGGTCCAGTGGCCTTATTTATGTCCATTACCTTCAGGTTCCTGAAGACAATTTCCTCCGAGATGTTGACAGGATCAATTGACGAAATCGTAACTCAACAAAAAGATTTTAAAATTAGGATTGGGATTGGAAAAGGATGATGGGATATATTTATTCATTCCATGTAGAACGGATTCGGAGAAATTGGAAACGGCGTCGTCTATTTGATTGTTATAAAAACAATGGCTCTCCCACGGGGTATGTTGAAAAAATGACCATAATCCATCATTGTCAGTCTCGTTAAAATGCCATATACGCCTTGGCTGCTGTCTAACTTTTCGTGATGTTGCGACAGATATTTTTACGATTATCAGATTATGGTCAGAATTTCCAATTCCAGCCTGAACATGGCTTCCATGGAATGAGGAATTGTTGTAAGACAAAGATCCAGAATATGACTGCTTGTATAGAATTTTGACAGTCAAATGAGGAATCACTAACAATTAGCGTAAGGTCATGCAAAACAGCAAGCCACTCCGTCTGACGTCCAGCACAGTTCGTATTTTGGTGGTTGAATCACCATTATTTATGGTGGCCATTAAAGTCACCAACTTCAATTCGCAGTAAGGATGTTGATTGCTTATGTCATCACAATTGTTTGACACAACTTCGAAGAAATTCATGATTTGTGAATCCATTTAGTTGGGGGATCTATATAAAGTACTTAAAAAAAGGATTTTATTAGGAAGGGATATTTAAGTACAATATTTTGAGCGGTATTTGAGAAAATTTCGTACCTCTGATGTCGAGCGTACGGTATGTGGTCTTTCCGTTAGCACGAATATGTCGGGTCTGCGTGTTTGGGAAAAATAGATGGTACGGCTGTCAATTTCATCTTAACGAGCCACAGGGGTAGACGTAATTATGGCGTAATTGGCCGACAAGGAGCTGTGATTTGACGCATTTGGATTTTTATTTGTGAGGTGCTCTGAAGGACAAGAGTTGTACAGAAGAGTTAACAGTTTAAATATAGGTTAGTCAAATATAGGTTTTATCAAATATTTTATGATGGTAAACAAGGAAATTTTTCATCTATTTTTCTATTTTACGTTATGCAAGATTTGAACCAGGCATCATTTTCGTTCCTTTCGGGTTAATATTACAAATCAATGTTATGCAAGAGTAATATAAAGTTTGGGAAATCGCTTGAAATGCGCGAATTGCCCACTGTATCGGTCTTTTTTTTTCATTATATAAAATGTTCTAATACATTCTAAGCAATTAGGGTTTACATAAACAAAGATTTCTGTTAGTCAACTCTTAGAAAAATACTTTAGAACCGTAGTTTTTGTGCAAATTACTAATTCATCAGACTAGCAATAGATAAACACAGATATAACCTATTAACCGTTGAAGGTCTATTTGATAAATTATATGCTTTAGGCTATCGAAATAGTTATTGATGAAAATTTTATGAATTTAATAGATGGAAAATCTTTATAATTAATATATAACCACGGTTATTTTATTTTAAGAGATTGCAGCACTATTCGCTTCGAGTAAGAACACAGAACCTTGCTAGACCAGCATACTCACTGTCCTTTATGTTCATGCTCTATATCAGGAATTGAGTTTAAATTTCTGGTGGTTTACTATGTGTCACCAATGGTTCGCTTTGAGACATATATTACACGCATAATTATAAAGGTCATAGACTAATCTTTACATCCATATGGAAGCGATGGTAGAGGATATAAAAACTCTGATGAAAACCAATTACAATTCCACAAAAATGATTATTTATTCATTTATTATCGTCAAATTTATTTGAATTATATTTAAATCATATTTCATCCAAAAATCGATCAAGTTCGGAAACTTTTTTTCTCAATTCTTCAATACATGGTATGCCACATTTAATGCTACCTCTTAAATCTCCAATATTAATACAGTTCATCAAACAATTCTTAAACGTCTGGAAGCAAAATGAATCAAATTTAAAATGAAAATGTTTACTATACAATAAAATTTCACAGCACTACTCACTTTAATCAAATCAAATATATCAGTACCAAGTTTTTGGGCAATTGAAACTTCTGTAATTATAAGCAGGATGCCAATTACAACAAAAATATACACAAGAGTCCTCATTGTATGTAAACGATTATAACCACAATGAAATTTTTCTTGTTAATCGCGTAATTTATATCGTCAATAATCGAATTGTGACAATTTGTGTCGCATGTTACTTTTAAACAGTACACGAGCGTTTCAAAATGTTACTCATTATGGTACATTAAGCTCATTAAGCTGATATACAGGGTACATCACTTCAAGTTTTACCAACTTAAAATGTTGTTGTTTCGTGAATTTAATTTTTTTTTTTAAGTATTTGGACCATGTTGAAAGATTAAATTTTAAGAAATGTATATAGGGTTTGAGGGACTTACACATCGTTTAAGTCTTTTCGTTTTTTTACGCTTTGTCAACATTAACTTTCACTCTAGAAACTTAAGTTAACTAGAACCCAAATCCACTTATATAGTATTCGTTGTCACACCTTTCCACTATGCGTGTTCAATCAATAAAAATAATCTATGGCTTGAAAGACCGTAAACGGCCGTAATCGGGTCTCAACTGATACTTTTCGAACCTTTAATACGTATTGATGCATATTGGGTGGTCAAGTCTAACGAATGCTATTTTACACACAATGTTATGTCATCCGGAGCATGTTAATTTTTGGTCAACGGCGAGAATCGAAGTCAAGACCACGGCTTGATGAGAACGAGAAACCCAATTAATCATTAAGCTACAACCGGTAACAGTTAATACTTCACTAAAAAATCCTTAATATTCAAATCTTATAACAAAGTGAGTAGCTTCGTGTCTTCACGAATACTTGAACATGAAGAAAAATTTCAATCAGATTTCTATTCTTAGTTTCAATTATGAATCTGCCAATGATTAGATTTTTAAATCATGTTTCATACAATTTTATCTGAAATTTCGTCAAGTTTGTCACCAAGTTCTTTGATAGAATTAATTTTTGGCTTGAAGTCGATAATTACAATTTCTTACTAAAAATTTAAATGATTGAAACTAAAAAGTGTGAGACGACTCAGTTTTATCACTTTCCTTCGACCTTGAAATCTTATATCTTGCTAAACTCCAGAATGCCAATTATACCTAGAGCATGAATATTTATTTTAGTTCACCTTGTGGTATAAACATCTGGTTGATCGAGAATTAATATCAAACAATAATTGATGTGCCATACTACATATTATACTGTGGATTGTAATATTAGTTCTGAGGTAAATAAATTGGTGTATCATATATGTTATTCTGATAATATCTTATATGGGTTGTCAAACCGAGATAATTCAAAAAGTACATAAGGTGCATCAAATACAAATTCTATTTCATCTTTTAATTTTATATTTTATAATTCGGGTCACTGGTTGTTAGCTATATGAGGCCACACGTGACATCTTTAAAAAATGTGCTAAGGAAGCGAAAAGAGCCGACAACAAGAAAGCCCCATAGGCTTTCGAATTGAAAATCTCCGATCGCATCGGTTGCCAATATTTTTAAAACATCTATTTCGGCATTGAAATGTACAAACGGTGCTTTGGTGGTGAATCCATATTTCTACGCCGACTTACTGGCAAACACGACCTTAGTTTTCCTCGATGGAGTTATGCCTCCGTCAATTCCGTATTGTGTTCCAAAATGAATCCTGTCAACATCTCGGAGGAAATTGTCTTCAGGAATTTGAACCGGACCTGACGGAATTACTGTTCGAATATTGTATGAGTTTGCAAGTGACTTAGCTCCAATATTAACTATAATTTTTTTCTTATAAGCAAGATAAATATCCCGAACGCCTGGAAGAGTTCGATGATGCCACCGGTTCTTATACGTGGTTGTGATAAAGATGTGACTGTGGTCAGTTGACCCTTCAAACTATCGGCCAATATCAATTGTCAGCCGTGGCTAAGGTTTTTGAGAAATGCATTAACCAGATAAACAATATGGCTTCCGCGAAACCCGCTCCACAATCGATCTATTGACGTATGTTGCAAACAAATGGAATCTCGTCGTTGAGCACTACGTAGAAACCTTTCCAATCGCTTTGGATATGTCAAAGACTTTTGACAAGGATTGGCATGAGAATCTCATTTGTACACATGTGGCATACGGCTTGGATTCTATGACCATCAAGTCGATAAAAAGCTTTCTCAAAGACACACTCCCCAAATGCCGGAGTCCTTCAACATTGAAGCAACGTTGCACTCAGATGCAACATTTTACTCTTCTATTTCATTCGAGGTCGAGCCTACTTCATTAGAGTAAAACGGCAAACGGCAGGAAGTTATCACTTCGCTTAATTCCGATTTGAGTACAATATTTGAGTGGGGAGTAAAAAATCAGGTCAAATTTACGAGAATAAAACACAAATATGCACATTCTCGCGTAAAAGAAGTAGCAACAAATATCCTTTTGTGGTAAAAGATCACGTTCTCGTGGGTTGTGATTAAATTCATCTACTTGGTGTTCAGATTAGTAACAATTAAAAATGGAATTTTGCCAAACGCATTGGCCAAATCAGCTTCACGTAAACTCGGGTTCCTCAATAGATGCAGACGGTTTTTTAGATCGCATCAGGTTCTCCAGATATATAAAACCTTTATTATAGACCGTGTATAGAATATTGCTGTAAGGTTTGGAGTGGAGCATACGGCGCTGCTCTTCAGTTGCTGGATAGATATATTCCGCGGCGTGTCATCCGAATAATACGAAACTCCAGACTTACAAAAGATCTAGACAACCTACAGCACCGCAGAGATGTTGCAGAACTCTGCGTGTTCTATAGATTAATAAATGGTTAATGTTCTGCAAATTAAAAGAGTAAATACTACCATTTGTTACACGAGGAACGTTAATGAGCATAGGTTTACGGTGAAGCTGCCAAAACCTCGAACTGAAGGTGGAAAGCGCGAATTCATTTATCAAACATCTAGAAAGTCGAATTCGTTATACGGTTTTCAGTTTCCATTGGAGTATAAAATTCACAAGTTTAAGGCAGCTATCAACCTCTACTTGAAGGATCGCGCGTTGGGTGCAGAAGCTCTGACAGTTACAAGGAGCTAGGACAATCTAAAGCACTGCACTCAATTTAAGCTAAATTTAAAAATAAAATTTTCACTCTATAAGAATTAATTTTTAAAATTGAGGCTACAATTGCAAAGACGATTGTACAAAGCTTGTTCTTCTAAACCAGTTTGTATTAGTCGATGGGTACCAAAATATATATCTCCTTAATTCTGGTTTTACTCTTGACATAGTTGACCAAAACATATACCATATGTTGCCATTGTGAACAAATCTTACTTATTGTGACCGTTTGAGGTGATAGCTCGCTCGTTTCACATACCACGGTGGTCACAATTATAACTGAGTTATGTAGTTGAGCAAACAAATTTTCATTATATCAGTTTCCAATTGTTAACAGACTTATGTATGTTTGAGTCTGATATTTTTAAAGATTTTCTCTGGCCTTAAAGTTTCGAACTATTTGAAATGCTTTATCTTTCGTGGTTATAGACTTTCCAATTTCTTTTCTAATAAAATAATTCAAAATTAATTTTACAGTTTCTAATTTTAAAGGTGTCAAAAAAAAGGAAAACACCCAAACCTCCTCGAAATTGTGGGTATATAAACGTTCAAGAGATTTGAGTGTTGTTAAGCATTTGTTTGCCCAATTCCCACCACATGTAAAAAAAATATGTAATAGATGATTTAAACATCTTGTATTCAACAAACGATGAACCAACATATTTTCCTCCATGGATGTCTGAGAAAATTAATGGTTCGGAGATAGTGAAAGATTTTGAGCTTACAAACAAGCTCTCAATAGGGCAGTAAGATTGATTAGGGCAACCAAGAGTAGTTTTTTATTGGATAAATTACCTAGATCATTCTCTTAGTATTTTGAATTTAAATCTGACTTTATAAATTCTTTTTTTATTAGCTCGAATCTAACTTTGGTTAGTCCTATTGTTGATCCTAAATCTGAAGAGTGTTCTTATCCAATTTTTATTTTCAAATATTTTTCATCAGGAGTTACATTATGCTACTTCGAGAAAAGGTTCCGTACTTTCTGCCGTTCTTGTAGGAGCGGGTCGATGGCGGAAACGGATGTATTGCAAGTCTGTACGGATGGCTCCAAGCTACACGGTAAAGTAGGGGCTGAAGTCTTTTGTGTTTAATTGAAAGTACATATAGAAGTTCGTCTCCCTGATCACCATGTGCCAGGCAGAGATGATAGCGATTGAGGAGGTCGTTGAGACATAATGTGGTATCATTGACTGATATCGTAATTTATGTGGACAGTTAGACGGCATTCAAGTCGCGAGATTCCGTTTCTCTGACAACTAGAGTGGCGTTGGGTGGTCGCTGGTCTCTGAATGAGATGAGCGAGCATTTTAACATTCAGATAGTCTGGGTCCCCGGCCACTTGGACGTCATAGGGAACTGCAGGGAGGATGAACTAGCGAGGTATGGTACAAGTCACCAACTGCTACCGGCAAGGGCAAAGATGGGGATGCCAATTAAAGGCACTCAAAACTGTGCTTAAAAAGGATGCGGTAGCCTCAGCGAACGAAAAGTGGACGCATATCCTCTTATGTAGGGCAGCAAGGCAAGTCTGGCCAAAGCTGGACTTGAAAGGCTCAAAGATACTGATCTTCCTACGATGACGTGAACTTAAAACGATCGTGGGGATACTCACAGGACAATGCCTTCTTGGAGAACATGCGAGGAGGCTAGGTCTTAGAGCTAAAGACTTTTGCAGAAGCTGTATAGACGAAAAAGAGATGGTAGTCCATCCTATACTCATGCACGGCTTTGTCACACAAAAGGCATGATTATTTGAGTAAACTCTTAATAGACTGCCTCTCTGATCTTAAAACTATAAGGTGCGAGACTTAACATGCTAGCTCAAACTGGTTCTCATAAGGGTAATAGTGAAGTAAGATCCTGTGGTATCATTACGGACTGTCGCTGGTCTAGTTGTACTGTAGCAGCCACTCACCCTAACCTTTCCTAACCTATAGTCTGACCTGAGATACCAGGTCATTATCCAAAACACAACCGTTGCGGGATGTTAAAAGGACTAACCATCAATTTACATCTGAATTCTTAAAAACTAAACTATCATGTGGTCACTGTTGAACCAGGAAGGTATCAATGTCCGTCCGTTGATAGGTACCTGCTCACATCCTAACAAGCTCGAAGGGTTTGGTTCTTTAAGTCTCCTAACCATCTGTTCATTATCCAGTTGCCAAGAGACTTTCGCATTGACATGTTCCATTAGCCTTGATTTATGATTCGTTTTAAATCTTTTTGTACGTGTTGAATGTATCAGGGTGTATTGATTACACTCCGAAGTACCTTACTCTGGAAGTTTTGTATAAGTTTGATGTTAGTATTCTTAGTACATCTCTAAAGCTGAATGTCGTAATGCCAGTTCGGCTTTAGAACCTGATTGTAAACCAATATATTGTTAACATATGCCTAATTTTGATCTTAGTCCAATAAGCCAACACAATTGTTTATATTTAGGATCAAGCTTTTCTTTCCTTCTTCACTTGCCCTTTCCATTTAAGCTTAACATCTAGTGTCATACTCAAGTATTTAGCAGAGTTCTCGTACGGCACCATAACATCGTTTAAACTGATTGGCGGTGGATTAACCAATTGTTTGTTCGTAAAGTTGACATGGGCCGATTTTAATCCATTAGGTTGAATTTTCCATCGTTTCCATTCGCTTGGTCCACTGGCGAATTTCATCTCATTGCACATTGAAGTTTATTCGCCTTGGTTGGACTTGTATATAGTGCCCTAACCATTCTCTGTCCAGAATACTCTTCTTTTCTTACTCTATAAAGCCTTTCAGATAAATATGATCCCAAAAGATCAACATATAGTCGCGGAAGCAAAACATTTGGTTTATGTATTAATAATCGGTAATTTTGTTAACCTGATCAATTGTTGAATTGTTTGGTGATCCGGTATTAGGTCTCTACTTTTTATTATTGGCTTGATTCTTCTCAAGAGAAGTTTCTTCATTAGCTTTGAAATTATAGGAAGCAGGGATATCAGACGATACGATTTTTCTTCATTGGGTGGTTCGATAACATAATAATTTCCGCAACTTTCAACTCATTAAGCAAATGAGTTAGTTTAACGATAGTTTTCTTTAATAGATTCTTCAGAATTTCTCCCGTTTAAAGGTTATGTTTAAATGAAGTGCTCTCATATGGCGAACAGAATAAATACTTTCCACCAGTTTTTCAGTTATTCCATTGAAAGTTTTGAATCGATTTGTACGTTTTTATAGAACGGATGAATAGTACACTTCACATCAAGTAAGGGAAGCAAATGAAGATTTGATTTTGGATGTCTTTAATATTTGTAAAGCAAAGTAAGTCGCAATATCAATAATCAATCTTGTAGCTTCAAAATTAATTTTAAGTTTATGTTACTAGCACGGGTAATCTATAAGCTTCAAATATTAATCATAACCCAAATAAGTATGTAGTTAAAAAATAATCATAAATACTGTTCAACTGATTTGAATGTAATATATCAATCCATTAGTTATTTGACAACTGTAGTAAGTCAAAAATGTCAAAAAGTTTCCATTCATATAGTACAATACTTACATCATTCCATATCAAAGTATGAGCAATAATGTTCTGAAGTCACAAGACAAGCCTCCAATTTAAACGAAGGAAATGACCGATATGGATATAATTAAAAATAATTATAATATAGCATATGATTGATAGACAAGTAAAAAAATGTACTTCAATCCACCGATTTACCGTTTTGAAATTTGATAGTAACTGGCAGGAGGCACGATTAATAAATTTAAGTGCATGGAGTGAATTGAGAGATGTTAAATCCGGCTACAGATAACCGGAATTGTCACAAGTTGTCAATAAGTTGTCAATATTTTATCTAATCTAACGCCTATATTATATATGTACTTTAATATTTAAGATAAATAAACTCATATCTCTGCATGTATGTACATATATAGTTGTAATATATACGAGTACGTCTTGTAATCAAAACAACTTAAAAAACGATTTATCTTCTAATATCATTTCGAAGAAAAAATTTAATTTACTTAAATAATTATCGACCATGTTTGATTGCCTCACAGCTAAATAAAATATAAATATTATTCTTTTTATTTAATAAATTTTCGAAATCATTTCTCTAATATGCGTATATGGGTTTAATTTTCTAGCGCATGGCGCTCCTCTTAATTTATTATACATTTTATATTTAGCAATAAAAAACGCGATTATTTGAATTAACAAGAATACAAATACAACTTATCTAATTGTCGTGTGTCTTTATTATAATGAATATAATAAACATTTTATCTAGTCCAAAAATATATTAAAATAAATAATTGTGATATTATTTTATCGATGCCGTATCATGGAATTCTTTACTCAAATGCAAATAAAATTCGCACTACAGGATAAAACATATTTTTTTTTTATCAAAATTTGACAAGTCATTAATTGATTGATCATTAATTTGAATGATCAAATATTTGAATATCGATTTTTAAATTAATTTATAAGTACACATGATCATTTGTCATCATATTGCTTGCGAGGAATTTTTCTCACGGTATACGGGAGCTTTTTCTTATAGATTTGAGTAAACAGCATTACAGATAACTTACGCATATAAGATAAACCGATCTATACACAAACGTATAGTCAATTGATTGTGATTTAATATTTATAGAAAATGCTCGTTCAAACCTCTTTACTTTAAATAGTTGAGTATTATTTGACGATGGTTGTTAACTCGTATTTGACAGATCTACATAAAGTTGAAGAAATTATTACAATAAATTACAATAAAACAACCTATTTTGGTTTAGGAATATACTACAAATCGATTTGTCTTTTGTTTTTATAGACCAAAGGCATCACAAATGAACTGTTACGTGATACTAGAATATTATAGGATACAATTATATAAGTATGTATTGATTGAATATATCGATTAATTTTTTTTTTGCTTTATTTTTATTACGACTGAGACTCACTGCGCTCATCTAACAATTTTTCGTTCAAATACAAATTTTTATGTTTCTAGTACTTTAGATGGGCTTTAACCCACTGGTTAGTCTCAAAATTAAATAAACCTATTTACTAACTTTAATTTGGTAAGTTCACTAGGTCAAGTGGCCTCGTTCTTTTGAGTCTTCTTTCAATGATAGGGTTTTTTTTTCGTTAAGTTTTAATTGGGTGCAGGGTGGCCTTTAGACTGACCTAGCTCCTTGTAACTGTCAAAGCTCGTGAACCCAACGCGTGATCCTTCAAATAAACTTTGATAGCTGCCTTAAACTTGTGCCTTTTATACTCCAACGGAAACTGAAAACCGAATAACGAATTCCACTTCCCGGATGTTCGATAAATGAACTCGCGCCTCACACCTTCAGTTCGAGGTTTCAGCAGCTTCACCGTAAAGTAAACCCATGCGCATTGACCGTTCCTCGTGTAACCCGTCTTGGCGTAACAAATGGTGGTATTTTCTCCTTTAATTCTGTAGAAGATTTACCATTAAATTGTTGCTTATTTGAACACCAAGCAGACGAATTGAGTCAAACCCACGAGAACGTGGCGTTTTACCACAAAAGGGTATTCGTTGTGACTTCTTTTACGCGAGAACGTGCATATTTGTGTTTTTTTCTCGTTAAATTTGACCTGATTTTTAATGCCCCACTCAAATATTGTACTCAAATCGGAATTAAGCGAAGTGACAACTTCCAGCCGTTTACCGTTTAACTGTGAAGGAGTAGGCTCGAGCTCGAATGAAATAGAAGAGCGCAATGTTGCATCATCGGCAAAACTGTGGATTGGGCTTACAGTGCTATCCAAAAAGTCATTAATGTATAACAAAAACAAAGTTGGTGACAAAACTGATCCTTGAGTGACTCTGGCATTTGGAGAGTGTGTCGTTGATGATCACAAATTTAGGACAACGTTGATTTGTTGGTCTTTGAGAAAGCTTTTTATCCACTTGATGGTCATCGAATCTAAGCCGTATGCCAGAATGAGACAACAATTAGTTTACAAATGAGATTCTCATGCCAAACCTTGTCAAAAGCCTTGGATATATCCAAGGCGATTTCAAAGGCTTCTCCGTGTTGCTCAAGGGCGAGATTCCATTTGTTTGTAATATACGTCAAAAGATCGGTTGTGGAGCGGATTTCGCGGAAGCCATATTGTTTATCTGAAACTATTTTATTAATCTCAAGATAATGCACCAGTGGTTGGTTAATGCATTGTATATTATCGCGGTATAGCTCTCCTTTGCAAAGCATATAAGTTACTGTCTTACATAATCTTGGGAAGAATTACTCCTTTAGCGGAGGAAATTGTCGGTGACTACCAAGGAGGATTCCGTCCAAATCGGTCAGTCACTGATCAAGTTTTTTCACTGCGGATGATTCTTTCCAAGAACTACAAAACATCTCGCAATGTACACCAGGTGTTCCTATAGATATCAAGCAAGCCTATGACTCGATCAATCGAGAGAGGCTATGGTATTCGCTTGAATATTTAGGAATACCAAAAAAATATGTACATCTGTGTAAAATGACAGTAACGCAGTCACAATGCTGTGTCAAAGTTGAGAACAGGCTATCGAAAGCTTTTGCAATTACTTCTGATGTTCGACAAGGAGAAGCGCTGTCCCCGATACTTTTTAATCTCATGTTGGAATACATCCTTCGTAAAAGTGAAACACTTCAGGACAACATCTTATTCCGACAATCCAATCAACTGCTTGCATAAGCAGATGATATCTGTGTGATTGGATTAAATGGCAACGGAGTGAAAGAGATACTTGATCCACTGGAACAGTTTTCACCTTCCGTTGATCTCAAAATCAACGAGTCCAAATCCAAATATCTGATCTCTGGTTTTCGAGACCAAGACGCAAGTGATTTCAGTAGTGGAAACCACACGTTTCAAGGAGTAATGAGACTCAAGTATCTTGGATCTCTCATTACTCACGATAATAGTGTGGGAGAGAATATCAAGGTTCGTCTTGCCGCTGGCCATCGGGCTTTGTATCCTCTACGTCCACTTCTGAAATCAAAATATCTTGCAAATACGGATAAGCTGAAACTGTACAGAATGTTGATCAGACCCGTTGTCATGTATGGATGTGAGAGTTGGACCTTGACGGATGAGTACGAAAGATGGTTTCTAACATTCGAGAGAATAATCATGCGTGTGATATATGGGCCAAAACGCGACGTTGTTGGCACATACCGAGTTCTATTCAATCACGAGATCAGGAATTTAATGGAAATTCCTGATATCGTGCATGAAATCAAAGGACAGCGAATACGCTGGCTGGGTCACGTTCTGAACCGAATGATACAGCGAACCTTTAATCGTGAACCGCCTTTCGGTAGGCGAAGAGGTCGCTGTCGGCGACGATGGCTCCACGTCGTAGAGAGCGTTCTGGCATCTTCAGGTTGCTTGCAACAGTACGAAGATCTGGCTCGTGATCGAAGTCTTGTTGGAGTCAGAATGTTGACACGGTACGGGCCAATAATGGCCTGTAAAAACCGATAAAAAAAAAGTTAATTATGGAGCCAAGTCACTGGCAAACTCCCTCAATATTCGAACATGAATTCCGTTAGGTCCGGTGGCCTTATTTATGTCCATTGCCTTCAGGTTCCTGAAGACAATTTCCTCCGAGATGTTGATGAAGGCGTAATCCCATCTGGGACACCTAAGGTCGAGTTCGAAGTGAAGACATTTGCCAGTAAGTCCAAATATGGATCCACCACCAAAGCACCATCTGCACATTTCAATGCTGAAATCTATCTATCATATGGTTATCTATCATATGGCGAATATAGGGGTTTCCATGTTCCTGGAGCCTTATTTCATGTTTTGGGGCATGCATTTTTATTTCATCTTTGATGTATTTCATCCGAAGGTCCCTGCGAAGGTCTTCATTTCTTATGTACTACGGAGCATTGACGACGCTACGAAGAACTTTGTTTTGAAACGAGTGTAACATTGGTCTTCAGATTGTATTTTGCTTCCCAATTAACTTTTTTCTGGGTTATTTTTGTGATTCTTCCCTCATAATCGTTGCTCCCATTTTCGATTATAATGTCTGATTTGATCAGCTAATTTTTCAGCGTTTGATTTGTTATCCTTAGCCCATGATCCATGACTTCGCTTTATAGGAGGGATCTGAAAGATGGGAATGACAAACCTTTTTTTTATACACAAAGGATGGTATAATGTAGGATGATTAGTGTTGTAATAGCTATTAAGTTTAAATCGATCGGTTATTCAATTGTTTATTAGTAGTACTATTTAATTGCTTAAAAGATTTAAAGCTGAACAATTTTAATTCGACGCAATCCCATGGTATTTAATTGGTCTTAAGGTCTTAAAATATTTAAACCCACTTCCACTCATAATACTATCATTTGGATTATTTACCATCAATCGATTATGAAAATTTTTCATTGTCATCATGGATGCAAGCTTACATATATTAGAAATTCCATATAATTATCACCATATAGCTGGTGTATGCAATACCACAATTTTAAACAAAGTAAAAATGTAACACCGTAACATGAGAATGACTTAATCGATTAATTTGCACAAAGCTAAATCGCAATATCGCTAATCATCTAACAAAGATAAGTGTTAAATATTTCCCAAATTGTAAACATAAAATAAAAAATTATATATATATACATATATATATATATATATATATATATATATATATATATATATATATATATATATATATATATATATATATATATATATAAATTTTCTTCTTCATCTTATTTAAATATAAGATTTATATGTGATTTTAATTTTTTCACCTGCGCGTTTCACTTAACAGAACTAATAATATTGATTTATAGATAAAAATTTATTACACAAAAAATAATAATTTTTATACTTGAATAATAAAAAAAAAATATCAAATGATCATCGGATCATATGGCGCCAATTCGTAAGTCGTAACATCTTTTTATTCTTCTTCTATAATTTGGTGTGAATTTTATGTCGCACACACACACACACCAAAAATAATTTCATTTTAATTTATTACAAGTGTCAGAAATTTTTATAGATTTTTTGTGTTGATTTTTAAATTTAAATCTAAAGGCATTCAAATTAATATATGTATACGAATGTGCGAAGACGAGATTTTTATAACGCATTCCACGCTTATGATCGAAATTAAAAAGGAATAAATCTATAATTATTTAACTATTTAACTAAATAGTTAAAGTGTACGATATAAACATAAATTATATATACATTGTGTGACATTAAATAAATCATATTATATAATACACTGACGACAGATGGAATAAAGGTGTTTGTTGTCAGTTCCGCTAATTATAATTTCACTAATTGCCGTAATTAAACGTGGGATCGAACAATTTTTCAACTTATCTAACAAGTATACTTCACATAAAAATAACATTTTTAGATAAAGCCGGATCCTTAGGTTTTTAACAATTATAATTGCTAGTATACATACGTTGTTGGAATTCATTCACAAAATACGCACAAAAACCACCAACGTAAACTTGATTATTTCATGTTTTCTTTAGGTAACATAACTACTTATCAGTTTTTTTACATTTGTAATGATTTACGATATTTCCGATTATTATTAATTTGATCAAAAAAAAAAATTATAATACTTGACAAATAATAATTGTATTGTTTCCATTCGTGTCTGGTGGATGTTGTATACAAAAACATATTTTGATAAGATTATCGTACAAAATTGGCAGTTGCAACAGTTTATATTTATACATATACATATGTTATATATTAGGAAATAATCAAATATAATAATTAATTTTAATTATAGAATAATAAATCATTTCGTTAGAAACGTGTTTGCATACATCCATTCACAACAAACACTCAACTAGTCGCGCACTCGAAATCAAAAAATTAATTGAACTTTGGAAAAATACTTTATTGCTATCAATAAGAATAAAATTGTTAATTGCGTTTGTTCGAAGCTTATTTCGATTTATATCTTAGTTTTGTGTTCAATGGAATATTATTTATGCTTATGCCAATCAACTGATTGAACGCAGCTATATACAGGTAATTTGATAACATAATTTATACCTTTTTCATCTGTTTTGTTGAGCAGCTAACTTATTAGTCATGAAACCTTTGATAATTTGTATGAAACTTTTGGATGGATGACTGTAGCTAGTTACAAAGCAGAGACAACAAAGGATTAAATATCAAAACATAACCAAATTTGTTCTCTACTAAATACCACGAATAGCCCCATGGTGCTATGCTAACCGACGGTGCTATTCATGGACACAGACACTTTGTTCATCTTAAGGTTTCACGCTCAATGCTACAAAAGCCCTATATGGATCAAACCTAGTATTTTATCAAATCACACAGACGTGCTGTGCAACCTTAGCAAACTGGAACCTTTTGAACCAGAAAAGACTGTAGATTTACAAGAATATTTTAGGAGTTTAATCCGGGGGATCTTCTGTGATCGTGAGCCGGAGATTCTCAGATCATGCGATCGACAGTAGAAACCAAAGCCAGCCCCTCTGTTCAGAAAGAGAAAGCCTTCTGAAACCAATACAAGCGACTCGAATAGCTTATTGAGAAAGTCTGGTGAGAACCACATATCCCTGAATGGATAAATCACCTCAAATGATTTGTGGAAATTAAAAACAGGCAGACGCCTATTATTAACTATGTCGATTTTCGGCAGAATTGATCTATGGCCAAAAGTAGAGCTGAAAGCGTTCCATGCCCTATCAATTTTCAAGCGAAAGGCAGCCAAACAAGCAGTACTGAGAATGAAGGATTGTGACTAGAGTAGGGAGAGAGCTCCAATGCTAGGAGCGAAGTTTCAGACCTTGCTCCAGGCCAACAAGCGATATTTTGCAATCGAAGGTTTTACTTTAAACTCCGGTCACCACACAATAGATGGATATTTAGCATTAGTAGAACCAGAATTTGTAAACAAAATATACCATTTTGGAGACAATCTACAATAATTAACAAAAGTTTAAAATCCAGATAATACTTCCAAGAAAGTTACGTATTCAGGAAACCACCAAGATGGTTAACGTAAGCTGAGCTATTAATCTTACATCCGAAAAAATAAAGTACAGAAAAAGCTGCTGTGTTCATATGCTTTGTAAAATTGTAAAAATAACTAAGTTGGTTTTAGGTGGGTTCGAATATAAACCCTTATCGAGAATCCACTGTTTTATAATGAGGAGAGCGAGTTGAGTTAAATCGGATAAGATGCAGATGCTTGCCTGACGCTATCAGAACCAGATCGTCAGTGTAACTATGAGCGATAAACCGGCCTTATGAAGGATAACCAGAAGTTTGTCAATGATCAACAGGGATAAAAGCACATCTCCCCGATGGCATCCTCTCGAAGCCTTGACAAAATAAAAATGTGGTCAACGCGAGATTCGAGCATACAGATGATGTTGAGATCGATACCAGATTTAGTATGTGTATTCGTAATTGAGACGAATGTAGTATAATCACCGGGCCGTGCAATATCCAGAAAAGTGTACATAAGAAATTTGCTGTTGTGCATAAACCTATTAATCCTAGTTACGAGTTCATGTAGGGCAGTTTTATAGAATTAGTCGACTCTGTAAGCATTTTGTATGCTACTGAGCACTTCGGTAACTAAATGTTGGTCCCTAAGAAACTTTTAAAAATCCTTTCTAAAGATTTCAGAAAAGTTGATGACAGACATAAAGATCGAAACGATTTGAGGTCAGTCTAATACAGCGGAAAATATACCATTAGAACTTATTAATTTGAAGAGTTCGAAGAAGGACAAATTCCAACGCAGGGCCTAATACTCTACATGCTAAGTCCCAATTTGGAATTACAACCAAATTGTTAGTGACTACGTACCAGTAGTGTCTATTGCGATGGTATTACAGCCCGGAAAATGGATAGTGAAAAGATATTGCCACTGCCATTTGCCATTCTACAGTTATTATTCCTGCTCAGAAATTGGTTATATCAAACTGCAACAGTTAAGCTATTAATTTTTTCACAGAAGATTAACCAGGAGGATCTCTGTGATGTTCTTAATTCTTTTTTGTAGACTTTTTAAGCAGCTAGGAATCTTTTCTAATCAGACTAAAGATCAGAACTTCTGGCCTTATTCTATAGCCTTTTGGTACTTTTCCTTAACCTATTTAGAACAGAAAGCCAGAAAGATTCGAGATATGTAGTCTACCATTAGTCAACCATAATGTTCTGTTAGAGTTCGTTACTTGCGGAAGTAATATTCTAGAAACTATTTGACATTTATAGAATTAGTTGAATTGTAAACCAATTTTCGTGACAGATATGTCATATTGCTCTGCGCATACTACAAGAGAATTAATATTATCTGAAAAGATATTTTGCGTTTAATTTAGAATACATACTATATTATATGAAATGAAATTCATGTATTCCGTCTAGTACGGGTTTTTTTCGCTACTTGTCTCTATTTCTAAAATAAACGCAAAAAACGCTCGACAGCATTGTGACAACATAAAAATATTATAAAAAAATGAATTAGTGCGTTGGAAGATTTGAAACATTGGGAGATTCGAGCAATGTCCCAAATTCTGTGTTCGAAGTAAAATGGAGTAACAGCAATTATGAAGTTCGACTGGATAACGATTTTAGTTTGCCATTGCCAACTTTGTTCAGATACTATATAATTGCTAAGCAATTGTTTGCATTCTCTGGAAGCTTATTTTAAAAATTTCCAAGTGCACGAAATTTTGCGGTCAAGATACCAAAAGCGTTTTTGATTTTAACCCTTCCCGAAGATAATTTTTCATTAAATAATTCCTTATCTTTTGTAAGGAGCAACATTAGGCGTTCCCGTATTGTTATAAAAGTCGTCAATAATTCTTTCGTACTCGCTGTCAGTCGGTGGAGATAGGTAGATGCAAATTACTTGAAACACCTCTAATATTATCTCTCGCACCGTAGACTCGCCGATGCAGAAGGACCATGACAATATTTGCCATGCTGGACCATCAACTAAATATCTAAACGACAATTAAATGAATTATAAACTAACATTAAATTCATTCAAGATATAGTTACACTAGTGTCAAAGCCAATGTAAATTCTAGATCCATTGGAGGCCGAATACAATTTTGTTTAGCTAATCTTTTTTTTTTTAATAAGTTATGCAACATGGTTTACATTGATTGTGAAATGAATTGTCGATGAGGTAGATAAATCGATCAAGGGTCGTCGTTGTGTTGCGGTAGCAATAATGCGGTTGGTAAACTGGAAATGTGTACCGCACTGGCAAAATCACTTTGTATCCAGTATGAAGTGTTGACTGGGACCCTACCGAATGAATACAAGACAGCTTCTGACATTCAAAAGTAGCATCACGCATGCATTATATGATTCAAAACGCTATGACCATGGCGCTGAATGTCAGTTTTCATTATAAATTTATTGATAACTATTATTGTGTATTAAACAAAATGGCAGCAAGTACCCTGACTCAGTCACAGTGTATATGTTAATTCGGAAACAATAATGCAGCGATCTTTCAAATGAGTTCGGAAATGGTAATCTAGTATACACGGGACCTATCATACCAACGTCTTTAGTGTCGTTCTTGCAACCCAGCAATGGTTTTGATTGATCGAGCTACAATTTGTTTTATAATCGATATACATTGGATATCCGAATGTGTACGTGTGTGTGCTCCAATGGGCTTACATTTTTAAAATTGTATTATAAAAAGAAATTTGTTTTGAGCATAGTAAATTATGCTATGGATGAATTGCGAATGGTTGTTAATGTGAAAATTATATTATTTTTAGGGTTCGAAGTCCTCCCTACTCTTTCGTGCTTTGCTTACAGCAACTGTGATATGGGTCGGCCCATGAGTTCTGCACTTCAACAGTGGGTCATAGATGTGTTCATTCTCACCACCGATCGTAGTCAGATGGTGAAAAATCCCTTTTGCATCCTGCCCTTATCGGGATTCGAACACGGCACCTCCCGCTCCAACTGCCACAGATTTAATCACTGAGCTACCTGGGCGGTTCAAATGATATATAGTTGATGATTATTTCTGAATTTGATAATATAATTATTGAAATAATTTGGATTAAATAAAAATTTATATAAAACTTGTTCTAAAAATTTCATTTGATTTATTATAATATATATATATATATACACTCTTAGAAATTTTGCTGCGATTTTCGTTGTAACTCTTGCATCGCGGCACATACGAAGTAATCGCGTATCATAATTAGATGCAAAGAATGAATCGAAACTGTTTTTGATGTAATTGCATCTAAAACTCATGTTTTACTTGCATCTAAAACTTACTACAATATAATTAACGTCATACATGGTTTTAAGATTCAATTTAAATCGAATGCTGTGGTCCAAAAATCAAACAATATGTAATATAACACAATACAGAAAAATGTTACAGCAAAATGTATTAACCCATTGTATTCTTAATTATTTTTTATCTAGGTATTGACTATATTTTAGTAACTTATACGTCCTATTGGAATGATTGGGTTAATAAAATTTAACTTTGTTTGTTTTAGTCCTCGTTAGATGTTGATTCGAAGCACACGAATTCCAAATTTATTTTGTTTAAATAATAAATAATCTATCGCGACCGTGGTTTTATTTTATAGTTAAAATAATATTTCAAATTAAAAAAAAATGTTTAAGTGAGTGAAATAAAAGTATTATTTGAATAAACAAATTAAATAATTAATTTATTAATTATACAAATTAAAACAACGGAATTAAAAAATAAAGTTGTAACCAAAATTGCATTTCTCCTACAAACATGGACTAGTTTAGGAGTACGAAGATTTACTATATCAGGTAATTATATATTTTGCATTAATTATTTATTTTAAATAAATAAAAAACATCTCGAGTTAAAATAAAAAAGTAAAACATGGAAGAACAACGTGGCTGATTTTTACTATACGATGCAATTGTGCATCGAAAGAGTTCTTTTCCTCTTAAATAAAAAATACGGAAGTGGTTGAAAAAATTACACGGACTATCTGACATGGAAAGAAGAGTTTGGGGAAAGTGTCAATTTATTGGTAAAAAGGTTTACATACCACTCTGAACCTATTCACATTAGCATGTGCTATGATTGAATTATTTCCTCAATTTAAATCGATTATGATGATGAAGAAATTGTAAGAAATCTAAAACTTAATAATGTACCTATATTTACAGTAAAATTGATTAAACTTTAACAAACATTTTATTGTAAGCTTGACCTAATCATTGCCAACCATTTTTATTATTTTAGGAATTACCGATTAAGAACAAAATTTAGGAAATCTAAAAATGTTGCAGAACCTCAACTTTTATTATAAATTGACCATTAATAAATCCAAATAAATTAAAACTGTGGGATCCAATATATAAACTTGCATTTATCGATAATGAGTTTAATTATGAAAAGGCTTTTTCATCCTCCGAAGAAAGTTATTTAATTTAAGTAATAAAATATTTATAAAAATGTATATCTAAAATAAAATATGTAAAATTTAACATTAAATAAAATTTAGTAAAAATAGCAAGAAGTTTAATGTCTTTGTCTTATGAATCAGTTGAAATAAATTTTGAATGATTTTCTATAGCAAATGACTTTACATTGGCTATTTCAATATAAATAACATCGTAATATTTTCAAAGCAATTTTGATTATCTTCATATATTAAGAAGCAAGCAAAATTGAATTCTCATTCGTTACAAGCCTGATTTAAATTTATCTTTAACATGTAACTAGCATCCAAATAATTAGTGACTCAATTTACATTATACCGCGGTTTTCAATGTAAATAGCATCGATTTAATTTTTAAAGCTATTTTGCATCTCTCTGCAGATTACGATGCGAAATATATTGAAATTAAATCCGATTTAAACCATGCTTTGAATTTTTCAAATCGACGTAAATAACTTCAACTAACTTTTCGATACAAAGTTTGTATTTAACTTCGAAGCAACCATATGTTGGACGTATATGCGATGCTATTTGCATTGTATATCAAAATTATTTTTAAGTGTGTATATATATATATATATATATATATATATATATATATATATATATATATATATATATATATAATTATATATATATATATATATATATATATATATATATATATATATATATATATATATATATATATAAATAAATATATATATATATTTATATATGTGTGTGTGTGTGTGTTTTATTTTCAACTATTGGTCACAGTAGCGGTTTTCTATAGATCTAGCTGGATGAATACTTTCAAATTTGTTGATTTAAATCACAACAGTTCAAGAATTGTCTCTGGTTTTTTTTACTTGTTAAATAACAATTAAATGACACTAATGGCTCAGTTATAAAAAGAAAACCAATATATCATGTCTTAAAAGAATACTCTATAAGTACAAGCTATTTGTAAATTGGATGAAGTACGGCTTATAATTGTTCTTTTCTAAGAAGGAATGGCGCAGTTGCAATGCTGACGCTTCGATCGTACTAATGTTGACTGACGCCGAACCTTCTATGTTTTTCGATCATATCGAAAACTCCCCGATTATTAAACAAAAAAGTATACGACCGCACATTTGCTTAGATAAAGTCGCATAATATATGACTTCTATTGCGGTGACAAGTGCTAATAAATCGTGCAATAATAAAATGTTAGTTATGTACAATTTCATTTTTGCATTATTTTGTTGTTTAATTTCTGATTATATTAATTTTGTATAAAATAATTTAATATATGTAATAAATTTAATTTTCTTTTCTAGGAATTGGTCGATATAATCGAAAAAGCGATTTCGAATATTTTATTATTGACTTCTTGTATATCAATGTCAATGACAAAGCTGAACCATCACTAAATGCAGTTATCTTTGAGTTATATTCTGTATGTTTGAGTTGTGAAACTGAATATAGATTTTAAAATAATTTAACTATTCCGTCCACAGTTGAGCGTGTAAATTAAACTATGTAATTTACACAGTTTTTTACATGTAAAAACGTGTAATTTACATAAGGTTTTTTTACATCCTATATGTAGATAATGAAAAAAATTGACGTGCCATCTCTTATCAAATCTAAATGTAACTTAAGCACCAGTTGTTAAAACTGCTTTTTACTATTTTATGAATCGAGTTTTTGAGTTAATTAACTTCCGTTAAAATTCACCTTCGGGTGTATTGCTCGCGTGTAAGTTAATAAAATCTCTTTCCAATTCATAAGATGGACATGAAAACTAATTGATAGTTTTTAACTGAGAAAAGTGTCATTAACGGTACAACAGTTTTAAACTTAGGTCAGAAATAAGTTAGTTTAAGGTTAAAAAATATCATCTACGTATCGTTGAAAGTTAGTAGACAGTTTTTCGTAACTATAATTTTTTTTTAAATAATTTAAATTATCAAAAGTGCAAAGTCGTCAATTTAGTCAAATACTATAGCAACCATTTATGTTTTATTTTAATTAAACAGTGCAGTGCTCAAAATTATTGTGGATATAATTTTAAAAGTGAAGTGGTGTGTATATTATAGTGATAATGAGCTAGATTTTGTATCATTATGCATGGAAAATAATCCATTTATATGAAATTGAAAAACTTTTAGGTCACCTCTAAAAACAAAGTACTCCCTTAATCTCTGGCAAAAACAAGATAAAATGACAGATATTGAACCAAAAAAACCTAACAAAAGATTTCCTGAAGCAAAGAATCAATGAAGAGTATCAATGACTTTCAAATAACAATATAGATGTGATCGAAAACCCTCTAACAACACCAATTTCAGTCAGCCCATCTGCTCAAGTGACGCATACGTCACATGAAACAGACGAAACAGAACTCAGTATAGAAAAAGATTGTATTTTGAAACGTAACCAAAAAAATCAGAAGCACAAGATGAATAAATCACCACAGGTTTCATCCAAAACTTTTGTAATAAAGAGCTCAGTTTCGTTAAATGTGTATGTAAGCACACCGCGACCGAATGTACGAAACTAAAAGACACCCCACCAAAATATATCTACTGCGGAGAAGCAGACCCAGCCAACTATAGAGGTTGGATTATTATAAAAGAATTGAAAAAAGTTCTCAACAAAACAAGGAAAACTACTATAAGTACCAGACCAGAAATTAACACAGTATCAACCAGAATATTCAAAAAGATGATGTCTCATAACATATGCTGATGCACTCACTATTGGAAGTTCAAGAAGACAACAGGGCTCTGCTTCAGGTAATAATTCAAGTAATATTCAAAATAATAAAATACTACAAGATATACTTAATAGACTTAGATCAGAAGAAACGCGAAAAAGAGCTTTCATATCTATCTTACAACGGGTCCCCTACTCGAAAAAAGTTGAACAACATTAGAGTTAGCTTTAATATACAAAGCCATAAAGTAGTGTTAGCCGCAATAAATTATCCACCTAGATAGAACTTAAAAGAGAATGCTTATGTGTATTTCTTGAAGCAGCTTTATTTATAATCGGAGGTAACTTCAACGCTTAACATACGGATTAGGGATCAAGACTATAATAACTACTAAACGAAAAGAGTTCCATCAAGCAATAATTAAATACAATTGAAATGGCAATCTATAATCCAATTTACTGGTCCAAAGACCAAAATAAAACACCAAACCTAATTGACTTATAACAAGAAAAGTTCCGTTTAATTATATATAAGTGCAGGAGGTACTTGACTCCACATCTGAGTACTCTTCTATTTTAATGATAATAAGTGATACAATAACTAGAAGATTTAGGAATGAACTAATCAAAAGTAATAATTTAAACCTAAGCGGTTTTTACATCACAAATTTTGTGAATACACGCTGTACCACCAATAAGTACTGGTTCCTTTGTTTAGATCGCGGGCATGGGCCCATGTAATCAACTATGTGATCATTTCCCATGGTTACCCTATTCGCATTGTTACTGTGCTTATGTATTTGACAGCGCTTACATGCCTTCACATACTTGCGAACATCTCTCTCATCTGTGGTCAAAAATATGAATGTTTTAAAGAATCAGATGTGTGCTGCCAAAAGACTATTATGATTTTCCCTTAGCACTTCTTATCTTAATGTGTAGGGCACGTACAACTTCCACCTCTTTTGGGTAGTACCATGTCCAAATTGGTGACGACAGTACGTATACACCTTGTTTCCCTCAAGTTTGTAGTCGGGATAATTTTTGCATTCTGCTCAACTCCTGTTTTAACTCGTTGATATGCTGGGTCACTCGATGAATCAATTTTGATGGTTTCAACTGCTCGCGAGAGAGCATCAGGAACTATGTTGTGTTGTCCCTTCCTTTGAATAAGTTTAAAATCGAACTGCTGTAATTTCATCGACCAGCTGGCCAGCCGGGATGCTGGATCCTTCAAATTTTTTATTCATATCAAGGAAACACAATCAGTAATCACCCTGAATTTCATGTGGCTTGTAAGGCTTCGGATGCGAGCTTTGTAGAAACACGCACCAAGTGTTCTATTGTCTTGTTATTATTTCAGTTTGAGATTTGCAGTGTCATTTTTCTTTGTCAGGATAGTGCCAAAGGAAAGGATGGGTTTTGGATTCATAGGTCATAGACTGAGGTATTTCTGACCAACTGGACAACAGGTTTGTAGATCTTGCTTTACTAATTTATTCGATTTTTTTAAATCTTTAGATCATCTACAAGGTCATTTAATAATTCCGTAGGATGACACATAGATGGCGTTACTAGAATTTATCCATATGATTTTTATTTAGTGCTACCCTTCAAACGATACGTGTATAAATTTGACAGCCAACTGACTGTTGATCCTCAGTTATAGCATTTTGTGTGAAGCAACTTTTGTTTTTGAAAAAAATGGAAAAAAGTTAATTTCGAGTTTTAATAAAGATTTTTTTTTTTAAATACAGTGGAAACCAAACAATGGCTTGATAAATATTATCCGAATGTGGTCGTACCAGCACAAATGATGCAGAGCGCAGTGGACACCCAAATAATACATTGAAATTACACGAGCTTGTTGACATTGTAAAGATATCAGATAATAGTATTTTTACCATTTCACACGAACATTTGGGTATGCGAAAGCTCTGTGCAAAGTTGGTGTCATGTGAGCTCAAAGTCGACCAAAAACTACAACGAATCGATGCTTCATACGAGTGTTTGGTGCTGTTAAACCGCAATAAAATAGAATTCTATCGTCGATATGTCGATTCACAATTACACACTAGACCAGAATCCAAAAGACAGTCAGCTGAGTGAACAGCAAACGACAAACCGAATCCAAAGCTAGCAAAATCGCAACAGTCGGGCGGTAAGGAGTTGGTATTTGTATTTTGGGATGTGAACGGAATAATATTATTCGACAATCTCCAAAAAGAAACTACCATCAACAGCGATTATTACTGTGCACTTTTGGATTGATTGAAGACTTTAATCGCAAAGAAAAATTTGCAAAAAGTGTTGTTTCACCGTGTCACAGATCGATGAAAACGATGGCAAAATTGAATGAATTGGGTTTTGAAATGCTTACCCACTTACCATATTTTCCAGCCCCCAGCGACTTTTTCCTGTTTTTAGATCTCAAGAGAATGCTTGTTGGAAAAAATGTAAGTCCAATGATGAAGTAGTCGCTGAAACTCGCTAAACTCGTTGTATCGCCCTCGAAGGTAACTATTACTATGTTTCCATGTAGAGTATAGAGCTAGGTTGAGTTGAAATTAAGATTACGTTAAATTTAATAAGGTGTTGAACGTTTCCATGAATAAAACAGAGTTATGTAGGTTGAGTTGACAGCTTATATTTTTTGTTTGTAATTTGTCATTTTTTGTATTTTTTTAAATAATGGGGAAAATCACAGTAAAAAAGAAAGTTAAAATACTGTGTTTAGTACATATGAAAAAACCTTCGGTCACAAAATCACAACCAAAGTAACCGTCGCCAATTTAAATTTCAACTCTACTCAACTTCACTAGTTTCGTCGAGTTAAAAACATTAAATCGAATCTCGACCCTAAATTCTGTTTCCATGAACGCCAACCCTAACTCTCCTTTGTTTCAACCTAGCATGGTATATGGAGAATAATAAAATCGAAATTTTTTATTCTTACTTATCCTACGTACTTATTGAATGACCTTTCATTTTTCAGGGCCAATCCTTATCTCGAAGTTACGGATCTAATTTGCCTACTTTCTTTACCTTGTAACTTTTCTATAGTTTTGCAAACTAAACGGTGAATAATCGTGGTGCTTCTATTTATTAGTTATTGTAGCACAATTCGGTAAAAATAAATATTTACCTCCGCATTGTGTAAAAATAATTATCAGAATTTTCAAAATAACAATTTACCAATATATTTTCGTATGAACTAGATCACCAGGGTAAAGTCATTAAATTACATTTAACATTTTTTTTTATCGGAAAACTATAATTGAAACCAATTATCAAATTGTTGAAAAACAAAATACCAAAAAAATAAATGAAATCAATTAAATAATCGTTAATGTATTTTCTTTCTACTTTACCATACCAAATCAACTAACTATATAAACTAATGTATAATAGTTGAAAATAACGTATAGTATATAAATTACTTCTTGGAATTGGAAAATGGAACAAAAATCTTCTTTTATTATGTTACCAAATTATTTTTTCCATGGAAAATGGAAAATCTATGTTCTTTTTCCCAATAAATTTTATTTTATCTATGTTATGTTGTATACGATAGTGAAAACCGCACTACGAGTATTATTTGTAATACTATATACCAAGGCAAAAATATACTGAATCTTTAATTACAAAATTTGTGTTAGTTTCTTCTATTTACTTTTTAACAAACTTGTTTTATTTTATTTTTTGCCTCTAAAGTTTATCTTACAATATCTTATGTTTGAATTGTACTTTGATATTTTTTTTTTTATTTTCATTCTGTTGTTGTAGTATTTTTTCTTGTGTTGTCAATATTTGCATTTAAAATAACTGACATTGTTTTGTTTAATGGAAATTTGTTAAATCAGTTTTTTTTTATGTAATAGAGTTAATGTTAATTAATGATTTTTAATTAATTGTTCAATGCGATGTGATACGTCTTTGTGTATACATAAAATTTTACTGTGAACACGAAATGTAGGTATAGTCTTAGAATTTGTTAACAAATTGCACGAAGAAATTGAAAGTCGCGTACAACATTGTGTCTTGTTTATAGGTTTTATATTACACAGTACACACATAATATAGCATATAACATAAAACAACACCGCCAAATGCACATATAAATGTAAAAAAAAAAAATGTGTAATAATCACATAATATTTTATACAATATATTTTTTTCGTATACATTTGTAAAGTTTACAAATAGAACATAAAATTAATGTTAGTTAATTTACAACTTTAATTCTGTAAATTTTCTTAATAAATTACTTAATCGGTATCTTGTTCGGAATTCTGTTAATTAAAAATTGTTTGTCTTTGTGTTGATGGTGTATTACGATTCGGTTTTGTTTTATACATATAAATGTGACATGATATAACATTTTAGTTTTTATGTGTTATGCAAATGAACTAGATTTATACATAATATGTCGGTTTATTTCATATTTATTCATGCTGATTAATTGATGATGAAACATTGACAGCGTGTGATAAGCTAATAATCTATTTTCTATGCGTATATGTTATCACGGTTTTATATGGTTTCTCAATCATTGTTCTTAGTACCGATTTAATGATATTTATTAATTTATACATTATATAATGTTGAATGATTTTGATTTCGAAATTCTTTAAGTCTATTAAGTTTTTGAGTAGACTATTGAATTCAACAGTTTATTGTTGGTACTGTGATAACAATCTGGTTTAATTGATGAATATAATTTGACATTAATCTGTTTTTGTATGTTATAACCTTATTTATGGTTTATTCAACTATGTATTTTTATCACCAAGTTCCAAATCTCAAACTGAACTGAATGTTTTGCAACAATTATAAATCAACAAAACTAAGCAATAGTTATGGGACTAACCTCGAGATCTTACTTGATTGGTTATAGTGTACGGTTAATTATTATGTTGGGTTTGCTTTATAGAGTTGTGACTGACTTAACTCGACCACAGACAGCTAAGCTTAGTTTAACTGTCCACATAATGTACACAAGATAACACATTTGTAAACTAATTTTTTAGATTTAAACTAAAGCTTCTCATTATAATTAGCATCATGAAATAAAATAATAGTAAATATACTACTAATTTAGTGATCTGTTATTAATTATATAATAATCTATGGCTTACAGGCCGTAAACTAGTGGTGGAGAAAAATCGATAGTACTATCGATAGTTTTTTTTTATTTTATCGATATTTTTCGATAGTTGGCAGAAGCAGAAATAAATAAACATTTTCTAATAAAATAATTTTTTTATATGTTTATTGTCCAATAAATAGTAAGGATACTATTTTTTGTTGTTTCCACATGACAAAAGTTTATTTTTTGTTTTTCGTTCATCAATATTTGTTTGTCGAGTAACAACACCTCTAATATCATTGTTTTATTTGTAGCATATTCAATCTTGTTAAGTGTTCGTTTAGATTTCATTGTGTGATCGTGATGTATAGTTAGTGTTGGTTTTCATTATTTTACTACTGGCGATTAAAAAAATTAAAATATGCCTAAACGAAAAATTTCAATTGTGTGGAATTTCTTTAAACCAGATAAGGACAAAAAATTTGCAAAATGTGCCAAATGCGATAAAGAATATAAAATTAGTGGAAATTACAAGTAATCTTTTGGACCACTTGAAACGTTTCCACCCGGAATGCCAAGTTAATGGAATTCAACCTGATTCTTTGTCAGATGAATATGTGCCGATTAACTCCAGCTCTGGGGCTTCTACAACCATCAGCACTTATTTAAACGTCAAAATAATTATGATCGCGATAGTAAACGAAAAAAGGAATTAGATAGAGCGCTAATTGGTATGATAGCTCTCGATTTTCAACCTTTTACTTTCGTTGAAGACCAAGGATTTATGACCTTTGTTAATTTACTTTATAAAAAGTATGAGCTTCCCAGCAAGACAGCGTTGAGGGACAAATTATTGACCAATCATTATGCCGAATGTAAACAAAAATTAGTAGCCGTCCTCGAAGAGGTATCTTCCGTTAGTTTAACATGTGATTTATGATCCTCACGAGCTAACGAAAGTTTCCTAACGATTACATTCTTGTCATTTTATTGATGAGATTTTTAACATACATTGTGCTGTTTTGTCAGCAGACAATATCGCAGAGGAAATCAAAAAAGTTATGGTAAACTGGCGTATAGAAGATAAAGTTGCTAGTATTGTCACAGATAATGCCATCGATGATCAAAGCTTGCAAAAATCTCAAAATCCATCACCATCCTTGTTTTGCGCATACATTGAACTTAGTTATTCAGGATGGACTAAAATACAAAAAAATTCAACATGTACTCATCAAGTGCAAAGAATTAGTAACATATTTTAAATGCTGTAATCTGGCGACTCAACGGCTAATTTCATAGCAGGAAGAAAAAAATAAGACATCCCTCAAGTTGATCCAAGTACAACAGGTACACCAGTACGGAATATTGAGGAAGATCCAGCGTTTACTATAGATCATGTACAAACAACGTATATTTCGAACACTATTCGGGTTTCTGGACCGCCGCATCACTGACAAAAATAGGAAACGTACTGGGAATGTAGATAATATAATTATACTGCGACAGTATCTAGAATGTTCCAATGCAACATCTGACACGGATCCATTATTATTTTGCAAGGTAAGAGGAAACAAAAGCGGAAATAACCTTTGGATGTAAATCCTATAAAAAATAATAATCTATGGCTTAGATGCCTTAAACGGCCCTAACCGCATCTCAACTGAGACCTTCCGAACCATTTTAACGATTGGTGCACATTGTAGGTGGTCAGCCCAACAAATGTTTTTACACACAACCACATTTTATGTCATCCAGTTGCATGTTAATTTTTGGTCAACGGGAATCGAACTCGAGACCGCGGTGGCGTGACGAGAAACTCTTTTAACCATTAAGCTGCAACCGGCGATTAGTTATATATTCAATTAAATATTAAAGATTAACATCTAAACCTATTGTATTATTTTATTTTCTACTACTTCTAAAGCATCCTTCAATAAATAATATATGACCATTAATATACTTATTATACTCGTATAAGCACTCTTCTACTTTTCATCTTTGACAGTTAAGTTTCTAGTGTATGTTAGAGATTATACAAGTTATTAGTGCGTATTAGAGAATATATTTAAGTGTTTATAAATCATCACATCTCGAAATTTACTATGTCGTTTACTTAAAAACTATTAGCAACAGTTTGTGAAAGTCAATTTAGAGTGAGCAGAGCAAATTGCTTAATGTTAACGAAAACGGATGGAAATCCTTATTTAGGTCATTGATTGAATAATTAATTGTTTAAACTGTAGTCTCGTCGAGTACAAATGGTATCAAAGTTAGTAGTTTAGTGAAGCAAACTGAAATTTTAGTCAATGCAAAATTAGGGAAATAATATGCTAACAGTTTTGAGGACAAGTGAGATTGTAGAATATTTTGGATCTAGATTTTAAGCTGACTGCACATGCCCTATGATACCTTATGTTTGCTGTTAGTCTAGGGGTATATCCGAAATTATTTTGAATGGTGTGATATATCCGTTTGGCTCTATAAAGCAAATAAACCATATATTCAATACAATACTGTGCAAAAAGCCTTGACAGATCGAATTTCGAAGTACACTCAATATTTTTACTCATAATTTTACTATTTTGAGTGCATTTTTGATTAGTTACAAACAATTATAAATCGTTTAAGCTCTTATTATACGTAAAATACATACACTTTTTTTTTTAAGTACTTAAAGTTTTTCAAATGCCTAAGCTCATACCATAGATGCATATGGTAACTGGTTTCGTAACCATGAATATGAAACTATGATTTTCGAAATGAGAATACACCACACTCTACAGTTCTCATTTCATTTGATAGTTCATTATAATTCATTAAAATTCTTACGTTAACTGTAGAGTTTAAAAATTAGTTTTATTTCATCCTCCACCCAAATTTTTTTTTATTTTTATATTCAGTGTTATTTTTTATATTAATTTATCGAGTTCTGTAATAATTTATATTTTTTTTTGAAATCTTCAATTTTAATAAAAAAATAAACAAATACATGAAAAAACCAATATTTATAGTTTTCGGTATTCATTATCTGTATAACTTAGCACTGTCAAAAAATAGCTCATTCCTAAACCATTTTCGAACCAAGTTGCAAACTATGGTTAGCAGTGTCACATTACACCGAAATTATAGTTAAACGAAAAACTATTTGCTATCGGGGAAACTACGTTATTATCATTATACTTTCGTTGCATTTTTAAATAAAAAAACCCACTGAAAATTCAGAATAGTCTGGCAGGTAACTAAAATTAGTATGCCAAGCTGAACCAAATTTAAACTTTACTTCATAAATTGAAAAAACTGGTTTATATTCGAAATTTTAGCTTCCAGTTTTCATTGCATTTTTGTATATAAACAAATAACTTCGTTAAATTATGCTGATTTTGTATGCCAACAGTCTTGAGTGTTTCACATTTCATGAGTTGAATAATTTTACCTCTCAGTAAAACCAGAATTCTAGTGAAGTGCTTATATGACACTCTACACCATATTATATATCAATCACAGAAGTAGAATGTTGAGGGTGTGAAAAACCATTCGTCTAAGGTTTTTCTAACAATAATGTTATAAATACCGATTCATTTGTCTATAAAATGTTTCATCAAAAAAGACGAGCCTATGAATATAAAGATAATATTGGTGTGTCGCTTATCGGTTCATACTGTTTATATTGGTTTTCCTGTAGATCTTTAAAATGTTCCTTATTGTAGTTTTCAAAGGAATGCTTTTGTTTTACAAATATTACATATTGTAGTGCAAAGTGTAACGATATGATGTTTCCTCTCGTTACTTAATATAAAAGATGTCATTACGGGCCTTGTTGTATGTCACATCATTAGAACATCGATGAAACAAGAAAATAAAGTCACGTTGTAATGTTATCAAATTTGTGTTATCGTGATAACGAGTTCAACGCCAGAAATATTTTTTTTGTCTAATTCGATTGTTCTTCGTACTAATATACCCAAACATATTTTTGAGTTACATATTCTATTCTTTATGTAATTACTTTATATGTAAATTGAGTATTATTACTGTCTGCATGTAATATTTCTATACGGTGTACATCAATTTACCTTCAATCACTCTTAAAGTGTTTGGGAGGGTATGGGTGTGTTGCAATGACCAGTATTGATAAGTAGTTTTTAGAAAAATTTGTTTTTTTAAATGTTTGTATGGAATTAAATAGCCGAATTGACACTGGCGACATTTAAAGATATTTGGCACGCACATTAAGCTCCATCAATGATCGTAAAGCATATTCTCATCCACACGTATTGATGAGAATTTTACTTCATGATATTATAGGAATATATTTTTTTAAAATCAGTTGATGGCTAGATATTGAACTGTCCCAGTTGAAAAAAATAATAAAATAAAAAAAAAACAATTAAGTGCAGTGGTGTTTCCATAAAATACTTGTTGTGTTATATATATAATTGATTGTTCGATCAAACATAAATTGTTTCTTGTTCAATCATTTTAAATAATTTTTACCCAAAATTTATGTTTTTTTTTATTAAATTGTGTTGTACTTGTAATTGCAACTTACCGAGATTTTTTGTTCCTTCCATTTTCTGTTATCTCGTAAATTTTCATTAAAGAAGATACAGCAAAAACAGTTACACTGAGGATTGTACAAGGTATTGACGGCCATAATTGAATATTAATCACAATAAATCAAAGTGATCCTATATAGAATTCAGCTTAATGTGATTCAGCTAAATCGGATGTAGCTATCACATTAGAAATATTGGTACCTTATTGGCACGGAAAATTTAGGAACTAATTTCCAGCATCACGTGTTATATCTGTGAAATTCAAAGTGAAACGTTGTGCTTACGACATATGTTCTTAGACAAATATTTTTTTTAAATATATCATAAATATACAAGCTATACTTAAAGGATATTTATATGTTAAATTTTATGTTTAAAAAAAATTATAAATTAATTTAAATTTAAATTAGTGCATGTTATATTATATTCCTCTATTATAGTGTTTATTAGGTAATCCTAATTCATTATCAAATTAATGAAATCGTTTTGGTTTTGTGCGGAAAAGTTTGAATCGCCAGAACAATAAAAAAATAAAATAACCTAAATTTGGGATTTCTTTTGTATACAGGTATCAAGTCGGATGCAGAAAGCTTTCTTCATGGCCTTGGTAACTGTGGTGAGTTGTTTTTTTTTAATTTCTTTTATTACCAATCCAATTTTATGTCATGTAGATGGTCATTATACTTCAATTATTTGTTTGTTGAGGAAATTGGGAAATTTTTTCTAATTATTCAACCAAATAAAAATTTAATTACGTTTAAGTATTGAATTTAAAAATTAACTTTATTAATTATTAATAAATATGTATAACTATTGTGTTATAAACAAATTCATATGTTTTTTATTCTATTATATTTGTATTTTGGATTTCGTAATAACAATAAAAGTGTTAAGTTACAATTTAACAATCGAAATAATTTTCTTATAATAATTTTGATTTTTCTGGTTTATTATTATTTTTTTCTTGTGTTGTAATGAATTAACGATCGGTAATCATTTTAATTCTTATTAACTAACTAATATTCTAGAGGTATCACCATGTAGACATTCGTTCATAACCTATCCTAAATTAACGTGTGTTAATCAATTAAGGCTTTTCTCGTTTCTGTATTTTTTTGTGTTGATATTTTTGCTGTTGATTGACGGTAATTCTAGATTCAAATCAGTCAGTATATAACCCCACGACATCTTGAGCTTAGCCGCGCTAAAGTCCCGTGGTACTGAAACTGATCGAATAAAAATAAATATCTATTGTAGCGGTATGTTTGCAAAAACAATTGGTTACCCAACTGTATTTTTTAAAACAACTCACCGTCTTTCAAAAGTTTTAATGAGTTTGTTTGATTAAAGTATACATAACTGTAAAAAGTGCTCCAAAACTAACTCAAATGGTAAACCTATAACCATATGGATTGAAAATCATAACCAGCGCAACATGCCAATGAGTGAACTTATCATTCAGGAAAAAGCTAAGCTTATTTGACCATTCAAAACCCAAAGGTATTGATCTAAGGAATTTACGAATCTAAGGAACTATCTTTTTCTGCTAGTCGAGGGTGGTTTGATCGGTTTAGAAAACGACAGAACTTGCACAACATCAAAATGAGAGGTGAAGCTGCCAGTACTGATACAGAGGCCACTAATAAATACCCCGATATTTTAAAAGTATTATTTCACGGGGAGAGTACTTCCCAGAAAAAGTGTTCAACGTCGACAACACAGGTTTATATTGAAAAGGGATGGCAGAAACAACTTTTATATCAAAATATTCAAAAACCGCATCCGGGCATAAAGTGCATAAGGAACGATTAACCCTGTTACTTGGAGACAATTCCTCAGGTGACTATATATTGAAACCACTCTTAATATATTTTTCAGAAAATCCAAGGGCACTTAAGGGATGTGAGAACTGTCGGGGACCCGTAGCTTGGAAGTCTAACAAGAAAGCTTGGATGACTATGTCAATCTTCGAAGACTGGTTCAAAAATAACTTCTTTCCGGATGTGAAAAAATATTTACAAAAGAAAACTATTTCGAATAAAATACTTTAGCTATTGGATAATGCTCCAGGGTTTCTTATTCATTTTGCAAAAATGTTTAAAGATGTAGAAGTGGAATTTCTACCTAAAAACACGACAGCGATTCCTCAACCTATGGACTAAGGTTTTATTTGCATTTTCAAATTTTTCTAAGTACGCAAAACTTTTCATCCGTTGATAAGCGGCACCGATGGACAATCGTCTTTCATAGAATTCTGGACAAAATATAACATAAAATACGCTCTAGATCACATTGAAAAATCGTAGAATGCCCGAAAGAGATTTGCTACATGCCGTTCGTGAAAGTATTGCTGTTCAAGTTGATTTCCTAGAAGAGCAGGAAGTTGATGTTAGTAGAAGTAGAAGAAGATTTACAAACATCGATTACAACACATAAACAGAACTTAATTTGCGTCGATTAAAACCAAAAGCTGCCTCAAGCTTTCCTCTAATCATAATTTGCTTGTTCCTTATAATTTTCATGTAGTTTTATTTATTATTTTTGTTTTATTTATTTATTATTTACCTTACGAATTTGAAATGTATGTTTATTGAAATAAACCAAATCGCTTATAATTATTCTACAGCCTTGCGAACGGATTGCTTATAATTTGAATGAATTTATATACAAATTATGATGCGATGCACGGAATTTTGATTTACGGACAGCTTTTCCGAATCGGAGCCCTTCCGTTAACGGGAGTATGGGTGTACTTGAATCTCATCACTCCTTCAAACATGTGGTCACCAATTCTGGAATCAATCGGGTATTGGTCTCTAAAACCAAGGACCATTATTCCAGTGGATCTGGAATTTCTTTCACTCCGTTGCCATCACACAGATGTCATCAGAATATGCAATAAGTTGATTGGATTGTCGACATAGTGTTGCACTTTTACGAAGGATTTCAAGTTCTCGATAGCGTGCTCTCAACATTGACATTGTGACTGCGTTACTGTCATTCGTTTGGTATTTCTAAATATTCAAGCGCATACCATAGTCGCTCTCGTACTTGGAAAAAAATATTCGTACTGAAGAAACTTGATCAGTGACTGACTGATTTGGACCGAATTCTTTTTGGTATAGTCACCGATTATTTTCTCCGCCAAAGGAGTACTTCTTTCCAAAAAAATAATGTACTATAGTAACTTGTATGCTTGCAAAGAGAGAAATACCGCGATAATTCTTGAATATTGGGCATACCGAGGCCACTTGCCATCGTTCAGGCAAAATTTCATTTCGCCATACCAATCGAATAAGGTCGAAAAAATGGTTTCACAAAGTTAGCTCTCCTAATATCAAGAGCTCTGAATTAATTTACAACGATAAGTCCTAAGTTTGTTCTGCACGTTTGTTGTTCGAATTTGCAATCTATATTGTATTGGTAAGACTGTTTTATCGCCATATATAATTCTTGCTGGCACTAGAACAGATAAGAATTAAAATAATCAATACCTGGAAATATTTTATATCGGTTCTTTAAAATAATATAATTATATAGTATGAGAGTATAGATCTAAGAAATATCAGGTTGTTGACATTGGAATTAATGTTGTTAAGAGTTTTACTACATTTCCGATGACAAATAGTAGTTTTTTATTATAGTGGTGCGATGGTAAATATTTTATTTAACCTCTATATAGACACAATCAAAAACCAATCAAACTATAAAACTACCGAACAAATTCATAAAAATGTTCACCCACCAGTTCACATAAATCAAAATTCGATTTACAATAAATTTTTATCATTTTCATTTTTTCGCTTTTCCATCAAAATTGAAAAAATTAAATAATAAAACGGAACAACAAAATTCATCAATTTCCTTTCAAAATTTGTTTCGACGCGACAAATCTGTTTCTATATTTTCTATCAAAATAGTTACAAAAAAAAATTAAAATCATAATAAAATTATAGTTCAATGAATTGTTTGTTCAGAATAATATGTTTAGTTTGGAAAAAAAAATTGAAAATAAATTAAAAATTGGTTGTTTGTTGTGCCATTGCTCAACAGAAGAAAGTGCAGTATACAGTTAAGATTTAGTTATTTCTCGTTCCATAATCTCAACTAACTGATGCTGCTGCCTTGCTTCTTCTATTTCGTGCACAGACAAAATATATTAATTTTCTATTTTTGTGATGGCGCCAAAAAAGTTCGTTTCCTTGTTCGTATGTACTTACATTATATATACGTATATAAAACATCGCAATTTTCCAAAACTACAACGTTTAAGATTAAGAAAAATCAGTTTAGTCAGTATACGAGTATAGGGTACAAACAGATACACATGTATGTGATTTTATGATTTTTTTGTGTTCAGATTATGTGTATGCGTCTACATGAGATTCTTTTTCCGTTCTCGATACCCAAAATCTAGTCAGAGATGATGATGATGTCGGTGATATTTTATATATTGCACAAAAGTATTGTTTTTTGTGTATTTAAGTTTTTACGAAATTGAATTAAGATATCAGACTAAGATAATAATAAAAATGTTGGATTCAATGATTAAGTGATTCATCGCGGTATGAATTTATTCACAAATAAACTTGTTGATTTTTAGTAAGTAAAGGTAAAATTATACAATACATTGCATATAAAGGAGATATTTATTCGTCTTATCTAATCACAATCATGTCGCATTTCTAAATAAAATATTTGTAATAAAGGAAATTAATTTTGGGTTTAATTAAAAAAGTTTTAGCGGTTACTATATCAATCTTTTCGGAAATAATCGCCAAATTTAATTACAAATATTATTATGTGATAACTAACTTGGTTTAGTTACAAATTTGATAACTCTTCAGTTATTGTTTTATTTATTCCTTATCATTTTAAGATTGGATTGGGTTGATTGATTGATTAAGACTAATATGCGTTTTATATATTTCAAGAAATTCATATTGTTACCGTAAAGGTTATTTTAAGGCGCCTGTTATCTAAATATCCAATTGTATTTGTTTATGTACCGATTAATATTATTTTTTAAGGCAGACACAGTTGGGTGTAAATTGCACGATGTATATAACAACGAATGTGAAGTTTTCGACAAAATACCATAATTAACAAAACATATATGTATACAAAATTTGTTCAAAATAACAAAATGAATGTATGTATTAGTGAAACAGTAGGTAAAAGCAATGGTAGCCATAACAATTAATTTGTTACATATTAAATGCAAACATAACACGAAAAACAAAAGACTAATGATAACAATTAACAAAATTAAATTCACATTAAAATTAACTTATATGCATGAGAACTTTGTGCTAAGTTTGTCCTAATAATAAAAATTAGGACAAACTTAAGAAAAAGTTCACGCTTCATAATACCGATAAGAAGTTTGTACTGAGTTTGTCCTAATCAAGTAAAACAATGTAACTTGTTTATATGTATTTGTGAAATGAAAACATTTAGGTAAATACACTAAGTATTGATAAAATAAAATTTTAAATATTGTCATGTTATGCTAAATCATGGAAGTAAATAAATAAATAATGTTAAATTGAAAAAAAAGAAACCCAGATTATAAAAATTGCAACACCCAATTTGGTTTTTATTAAATCAAGTAGCGGTATTCTAATCTTAGATAAATATTTTCTAAACATACAAAATATTCTTAACTATAAAATAAAAGCGAGAAACACGAACACAAGGTAATAAACAGGATTACACGTGAATGCAGGTTTAAAGATCATTTTCATCGGTTTCACTTGTAAGGGAACAACATTATAGTACTACTGACTCAATCGCTAAGTTTCATAAATTTATCATGGAGCTATTGGTATATATTTTATTAGATATTATTAACAAATCTAGTTTTAGTTAAACAAAACTGTTTCTTCAAATAATATGAAATGTGCTATTTTAATTTAATTATTCTTAAAACAAAAGAAACAGTAATTTAAAAAATTTGAAAAAAAAAATATACGTACAAAATACTAAAAACTCAAAACAAGTCAATTGTACTATTAAACTGTCTCCTTATAAGTGAAACTGATGAGAATAACCTGTAACCCTATTTAGTATTACCCTAAAGTAGCAACCCCATACGATTTATACACATCAACGTCTGGAAGCTAAAGGTAAATTTATGAAACTTGTAGATTAAATTATAATATGGTTTTACTTAACTTATGCTTAACTTATGCATTTGACACATTTGTATAACGAAAATCATTTAATCATCGTGTAATCACCTAAATGTTTATATTTCACAATTACATTTAAACATTTTGTTTTGTTTTTGTTGGTTTAGGACAAATTTAGTACAAACTTCACATCGGTTAACTTATAAATATAATTTATAATATTTTCACAATATTGAAACAAATCGAATTTAGGGGTCTACTGTATCGAAGTTTGCCCAACTCACGGAGATTTCCAACTGACATGGCATATATGGTTAGTTAGGATAAGATACGCTCTATAATAAAATATCAATCCCATTTCCATATGATGGAGTTGAACCTTTTGTTGATGACAATTTCTGTGAGTTGGGTAATCTTCGATACAGTAGAACCCTAAATTCGATTTGTTTCAATATTGTGAAAATGACTGTGATTATTTAAACTTTCGGTTTAAAAAGTAACACTTTTTACCGACTGTATATTTTTTTACCAATACATTTAAACAATTTTGTTTTTGTTGAAAACTTCACAACCGTATTTAACACATGTAAAAACGTGTAGCCCACATATGGTTATTTTTGACATTCTATATGTAAAAATTTCATCTAAAAACTGGATACACCATCTTCTGTTAAAAAACCGTAATATTATAAAAATAAATTTTGTGAAATAATTAACAATAAACAATTTTATCCCAACCATTAAATCACAATTAGAATGTAATTTAAATGTGAAAAACAGAAGGTTATTGTATGTAATTTATATTCTATCTTCATTTTACATGTATGTAAAATACCTTTTATGTAATTCACGCTGTTCTACATAATTTATATTGCTGGTGTAGCTGAAATTGTACCTGCAACTGCACTCTGGGTTTCTCAAATGGCTCATTGTGGTGAATGTTGCAAGAAAATCTTTGTTTAAAGACATACAAAATCAACTTGTTCAGAAATTGAAGTCGCCGACTTTCCATTGCGTCATCATTATAGTCGCTGGAACAGCTCCAAATTGTTCCGTTTTTATCAATTAATTGTGTTTAGCCGTGAAGCTCATTTTTGCTGATGGACTGATGAACAGCCAGAGGAGATTCAGGACTGCCAGTGCATCCTCAAAAAAGCACTGTTTCGTATTACATCTAAGATAAATTGAGAACCTAACTAAAATTTGATGTTCGAATATGAACCCTAATATTACATACATATATAATGCTCCATATTCGAACATCAAATATATATATATATATATATATATATATATATATATATATATATATATATATATATATATATATATATATATATATATATATAAATATGTATATATATATATATATATATTTATATTTACATATATATATATATATATATATATATATTTATATATATATATATATATATATATATATATGTATATATATATATATATATATATATATATATATATATATATATATATATATATGTATATATATATATATATATATATATATATATATATATATATATATATATATATATATATATATATATGTATATATATATATATATATAATTATGTATATATATATATATATATATATATATATATATATATATATATATATGTAGAATTTTGTATCAATGCTCTCATGTTTTGGATACATAGTATTTAAACCTATGCAGTTCAATCTAGTAACAGAAAAGATTAAGTAAAAGGTTTTTATTAGTTTTTATGTCGAATTTCATAATTGTACAAAAAAATTTTTACTTATTAATTTATAACGGATTTTTTTTATTAACCCATTCAAGCAATATTTTGTCAGTAGATTTAGATTTTTAAATATGTATGTTGAATTCTATGGTTTGAAGTGGCAGTCTAGCGCTGCTCTATTTAAGTCAAATTTTCCTCAATACTTGATCTAAATTTGTCTGAAAAATTATTTCGATATTTACCATCGTGATGTTGCTCAGAAAGATTAACCAAACAGCCTTTCTTTATCAGCCCAGTGTAGCCACGTTATTGACGTTATTAATACTTGATCCGAATTTTTCTTAAAATTGGTTTCGATATTTACTATATTTATGAAAAGTCAGTGCTTTGACGAATCAAGGGCTCAAATTTGACCACAATAGGAGTCAGCCTTATGTCCAGAGTTGTCGACAGGTCACCCAGAGCTCGTTTAACATTTGCTCTCGAATATGAAAACTGGACAATCGAATATTGGGCCAATGTTTTGCACTCCGACGAGTCTAGATTAAGCCCTAAATCATCAGACCGTTGGAGGGGAGTTAATCATCGGCCAAGTAAGCGTTTTGTACCGGTATGCATTATTTCAACACGTACTTTCGGCGGAGGCTATATTACGGTTTGGGGTGGAATTTCATTTACTGCAAGAACAGACTTTTAATCGATTTCTACCGGTACAAAGGGTATCTCATGTGATGCCCTTTGTACCATTTATCGGAGATGAATTCCGCAAATGTAGTAAAGGAATACCTTGAGGCTGTGGATGTTCTAGTAATGCGTTAGTCCGCTTGCAGCCCAGACTTAAACCACATCGAGCATATGAGGGACATAATCGGGAAACTATTTTACGAAGTCAATGTATCATTTTCTTTGCCACAAGAACTGATCAACGCCTTATTCAAGCTTGGGAAAAAATTCCTCAACATACTGTGGCCAATTTAATGAACTCAATGCCAGAGAGGATAAAATGTATTATAAATGCAAGAGGAGGTAGCACACGTTACTAACTTTTAGGATTAATCAATAATTTAAAATATAACTTTTAGTAAATGATTTTGAAATACGAGTGAAATTTAGCTGATTTTCTTTATATTAACGCTTCCGTTAAATCTGTCTAATAATTCACAAAATATGGAAATAAATTAAGCTTGGAACTAATAAAAATATTTGTTTTTGATTAAATTTTATTTAATAATAGATATTTCGTTGAGAATTCCCCTTATAAATGAAGCAAAAATAATTAGGCGTTTTTTTTGTCCATAAATATATTTAATTACAGATATGCAATAAGACTTTTCTAACGAACAGAGCTGAAATAATAAGATAATTAAGCTTTCATATGTGTTTACCGAAAGGAATATAAGGTTTGTTTAGACTTAAAAATTTTACAGTGCAACATGTCCAAATTACTTCAAAGCAAAGTATAATAATTTCATTTCAAACATTATTGTCATTTATTTATGTACAATTATTAATTTATCACTTGGGTGTGGACGTTTGGGGCTTATAGACATTCTTCTACAATTTTTTTTAAAGTTTAGTTTTATAAATTTCATAAAAGTTTAAGTAAACAAATAAAGAATTTTGATTACTTTTATATGAAATGATCACTTTTATTTTTATGAGGCTTATTCGATGAATTATATTGCCTTCATTTCGAATAGTTGAATCTAAAAATTCGTTCTTTATGTCTTTTCTGAATTTTTTTATGCATCATAAATATTGGAAACATGATTTTTCACAGCATTGATAATCACTATATTCATTAAATGAATGATATGCTTGTAAATGTACCAAATGTACTCGAAAAGAAAAGTTGGTCTGGTTGGTCACACTTGAAGCACTTCATTGCGTTAACCTATAGATAAAAACCGTCTTTTATTATTAGGATTTTAGAAAATATTTAAAATTTTTAGTTAAATAATAACACTTCAGTCCTATTATAATTATGAACAAAATCAGCTATAGTATAAATACTTAATAGTTTAAATTTGTACGGGTGTGAAGATTCCGATAGTCGGTAAATAAATTGTAATATTATTTTAAAATACCACGACATAAAACCAAAGTTTAAAAATGATATATTAAATTGTTATAAATGAATTATATTATATCTATTTAAAACTATAATTTATCTGTTTTTTATTATTTTCAAAAACCCTAAACACATATTTTATAATATGTACATATATACAAATTTAATAGTTCACTTTATTGAATTTTGGCCAAATCTCAGAGATGTTCCCGGGGTATGGCATATATCTGAATATAGTTTAAGGTTCACTCTTTGAAGCCATTATAGTTCGACAAAAAAACTAAATGTGTCTTAAATTTTGTATATACCGGGTGTTTCTTTTAAACTGAGACGATCAAATATCTCAAAAAATAGTCACTCTACGGAACAAATGTCCATAATCAAAATTTAATCATACCGCGGGGGAAATACATTAGTGCAAAAAAAAATAGTCCCTCACCCTCCGTTTTGTATGTGGGGTGGGGGTAACTTTTAAACTAAGATAAGAAGCCATATTTTTTATTGCAAATACGGATTCTACGACTAAAAGTACGTATGATTTGAATGAAAATATATTTTGTTCGGTTCATGATAGATGGCGTTGTAATCGACGAGATTCAATATTTTCAATTTCTTCTTCTTAGAACACACGCATTCGATTCTGCAATACGTTTGAAATAAAATTCGTCATCAAAACAATTTATTCAGTTTTGTAAATCACATTTAACATTTGTGTTATTTCTCATCTTCAGGTTTTTCGTAATTGCAAAATAAACGATAAAATACTTTAGAATGGAGCGTTGAACTGTGCCAGAGAAAATTGAAATGGTTCTTGTTTATGGAGAAGCGGTAGAAATCTTGAAAATGCTGTTGCAAGGTCTCGTTCATGTGCTTCATTTGGCCGTACTATCAAACAATTTATTACTGATGGAAATGTTCAACCGAAAAAGAGGACCCGTAGAGCAAATGCCACTGGAGGAAATAATGAAATTGCTGTATTGGCAGCAGTGGCTCATAATCCCCATGTTAGTACACGAGAAATAGTTCGCGATTCCGAATTGTCCCTCACCAGTGTTTGGAATGCTGAAAGCTTTGTAAGGTTTCAGTTGAGACGCGGTAAAGGCCTTTACGGCCTCTAAGCTATAGATTATAAACTCATATTGATAAAACATTTAGTTATTTGATGAAAGTTTTAATAAATTTTTGAATATGTTTATTAATAATTAATTAGTTAATTTTACAATTTTTTCTTTAATAATTTTGAATTAGGATAATTCGCAAATATTCTCGTTTTTATCAAATTAATAAAAATTTTATTAGATTTAAGAAATTACTTAGTTTATTTAGTAAGATTTTCTTAAGTTAATAAATTTGGTTTGTAGCGTTGTGTAGAAAAAAACTTCTTAAATTTAATGAATTTTTTTTTCAGTATATAAGTATTGCTGACTTGTGGTTTCAACAGGATGTACCATTAATTTATTGGTAAAAAGTTTAATGACAACATCATATCAAGAAGTGGACCCGTGAATTGATCTCCGAGATCTTGTGATCTAACACCGTTGAAATACTTATAAGCAGTCTTTATTAGTCACTTATTTAAATAAAATAAAAAAGAAGATATATCAAAATTATAATTAAACGTAACCTAATACGTTAAAATATAATCGCAATCTGCTCTTTAATTACTTATATTACAATGATAATTTAATAATTTTTAATTTGACTAAACTTGCTCGTACAAAGTGTCTTCCGACATAATAGTTCACATATATTTGTTCAAAAATTAAATTATCACTTTAAAAAAAAAATAATTGTCAAAAGAAGTCATAAATTAATATTAAATATTTTTTTATGATTTTGATTGATTATTTAACAAATATACAAGTTTCTGGCGCCTGGTATTTTCACAACTTCAAAAATCAAAATACGTGTATTTTTTGTAATCAAAAATTAAATATTATAAATAAATACATAATATCAAAATGCATAGCATGAACATGATCGTACTTTGTGTCAAACAAAAAATAAGTGTGAATATGATTTTCTTTTAAACCCTATTTGAAGATGCCGCACAAAAAATTATATATGTACACCAAAAAAAAAAAAGTTATTATAAAAATCAATAAATAATAATAATAGTTATATAATAAAACTATCAATCATTCAAATTAACTGAAAATAATATTTTATGTATTAAAGAAATTGAAATGATCATCAAATCTAATCACGTGCTACGATCATTAAATGATATTTTAATTAAATGAACAAAATGTACGATGAGACAGAAGTAATAACCGCATAAAATATTATGATCACGTATGATCAATCACTCAAATTTATATGTTTCGGTTCATGTTTACGTTCAATGCGCGTAATAAATCAATTTAATTGTTTTGGAAATTGTATTAATATAAATTTTCATAAATTGAGCAGGTTTGTATACTGGAGTTGGACATACAGGTGACAGGTTGATATTTTATGTATTGACGATACAATGTTGTGACATAAGACCAATCAAAAATATATTCGGTGTGTTTTTGATTGATATATACCAGCACCTTTGATGATCAATGCGCTTTAGTTAATTGTTGGAAATTGAAAATCACTTATATAGTAACTCGCCAGCCGCACATTTGCATTATCAGACTCCTTTTCAAACTTATTTCAAGTTTTGACGCATTAATGATATTTCCCTTTAATATTTATACTTAAAAACATTTAAAATATTAATCTGCAATATTATTGTTTTATCAATGGAAAGCCATTATTCATCCACTCAAAATTATATACAGATTTGTTGTTATAATGATACATTCTGTAAATTGCAATTAAGATGTAAAACACAAAATTAAATTCCGCAAGTCAATTTAAAAATATTTTTGTTATATTTACATTTTTTCCAAAAACAACAAATAAAATAAAATATGTATATTTATATGCAAAAAAAAATTTAATATTTTATTTAATAAATTAATTTATTATTTCAATTGGAAATTTAAAATGAATTCAAAATAATTTAAGATGAATTTCGAAGCTGATCAAGTACATGTTTGTTGTCTATACAACAGTGTTTGTTGGACATGGTCGGGCATATTTATCCGGACAAAGTCCATGGCTATCACAAAGGGTAGAAAACTTAAATAGTTTCAAAACCTGAGTGATGGATTGGTGTAATAACGTTGTATTGTAATCTTATTGTTTTGTTCTTGATAATCAACAAAACAACTTGATCTTTATTTCTCGCGATCGTCTTATATACATACGTATGTTGATTTCATTTTGTTTTGTTCTCTCTACATAATAACATTAATGTTAATTTAATGATTCAATTTATGATGGTTGATTGAATATTCATGTACGATTTTTTGTTTTCAATTTATTTTTATTTAATTATTTTATTATTATATTTTTTATCTTTTTGTAAAACGATTTAATGTTTTCTTAATTGATTTTCAATAAACTTGAAATGTAGCCAATTCTCAATATATATATAATAATTAAAAAACAAAAACAATATTTAAATACAATTTACCAAGAATATTTTTCTCCACTTTTAAAAATAGAATCTTTCGACAGACACACAAAAAATAAATTAAATCTGGCCTCTTATTTATATCATTTCAACAGATCTTCATCAACGTTTTGTTGATTTGTGCGAAATATAAACAGTATCCACCGTCGAAACAATAAATTATATCTACATAATTTTCTCAGACAATATGATGAAATCTTATACAATCTTCATTTTTTCGTAATGACTCCATCCCCGCAATATTAATCAATCATAATGCCCAAAAGCATATATCCCTGCATGTGTGTACACAAAATATTAAAATTATTAATTTCATATTTTTTATTTATACAAATTACCAATTAATTTGTACAAATATATTTTATGCAACGAAGGATGATGATTATGATGATGATGAACCATTTAACGTCAATTTATCTTTAGTTTTTGTATAGAAAACCGAAGATCAGCACTAAACTTATAACAAATACATTCACAACGCAGACAAACTGAAAAGGTGAAAAGCACAACGGAATTTCTATATCATTTCAGTTTGTTGTTTGCTTTTGCTACACCACCGAGTATTACGTTCAAATTACAAACAACACAAAACAAATAATATGTTGAGATAAGTTAAATTGGAAATGTTGAAATGTTGATGAATGAAAATTAATTATTTATAAATTTAATCTACATTAGGTCAATGATGTATGATCATTTTTCTCATTCTCGTTTGAATCGTTATCATTTGTAGATTCATGTATTATGATATAAATACAACAATTTTATTTACATTCCGATTTATCATTAAAACGTCTTTAAATCGTTGCAGTTATCTTTAGTGGTATTCGTTAATGTAGACATATAAGGTAAATTAAGTATTTAATTGATTTGATATATTATGATCAATTCGATTATGAGTGTGCATCAAATATTATATTTCAACTGGAGTGTTTACTTTCATTGAATTGGGGTTTTTTGTTATTCATCTTAAATGAACGTAAGTTACTAACATCTCTTAAAATTTGAGGAGACGAAATCACAAAACAACTTGTACAGTATTGTCTGCTCAGGACTAATATGTTAAAAATTTTTACTCTGCTTCTTTAAGTCCAAATCTGCTATCAATTAAAATTTCACGAACGCCGACCGTCTACAGGGTATAGTTAGCTTATGGTATGTTTTTTATTTTTTTTTTATATTTTATTCTATGCTATCTTATTTGGGGCTCAAGGCTCTCCCAGCTCTCATAGATGTGTTCATTAACACCACTGATCGTAATCAGATGGTGAAAAATTTCTTTTGCATCCTTCCCCTATCGAGATTCAAACCCGGTACCTCCCGCTCCAACTGCCACAGCTTTAACCACTGAGCCACCTGGGCGGTCTATGGTATGTTCTTGCATTATAAATTATCTGTCGTTGGGATTAAATAAACATAAAATGTCGAAGAATTACCAATTTTTTCAATGTGTTCGTGGTCACGAACATCTTATATAGTTAGTATATTATTTTATGTCTTGCCATTGCAATTTCATAAATTGATATATTCCTAAAGAACTACAAAGCGTGGCAATCAAGTAATTATTAAAAATTCATTTAATTTACTATTTTTTTATATTTAATATTTCAATACTGCTATTTAATTAGTTTTCAAAAAACTTATATTTATAAATAATTTTATTTTACATTATTAGTTTATGAGCTTTATATATTTTATTAAATCGCGCAAGCCCGATATCACAATCGTAACTAGACGAATCATTTGGTAGGAAAGTTTGGTTAAATTTTGTATTTTGTATAGTCAGGGAAACTATATAGCGAAACGCGAAATTAGGCTAGCAGAATATTCCCTTAAAGGTTTTTAGGCGGTAATTTGTTGCCGGCTAAAGCTCAGTGTAAGACGTGGGATTCTAGAAACTTGAAGGAATCGTGAATATACCGAATTACAAAAAAAGGACAAGCGATGGATCATCAATTACAATCCGTGAAAATCAACTTCGACTTACCATCTTGATCTCAGTCGGCACTTCCTACATTTGAACTACAAGAGGTAAAGCGGTAAAAATAATAATTTTTTGGTAAATAAGTTCACTAATAATTATAAATAAATGAATAATTCTAAGTGCACTGTATTTCATTGATCATTAACTAGATGTATATATGTTACAAGATTAATGTATTTATAATTAAAATAATTGAATAAAAAAAATAATTGAATAAAAAAACTAACATCATGAGACCAAGCTGTATGGTTTATCTGATTGGATTCGGTATTATTAACTTTTCAATTAATTTCACACAGAAAATCGCAATTTAATATATCATCAAACAGTTGGCAGGCACTGTATGCAAATGGGATTTAAAAACCGCGATCTCTACGCGCTCTACTAAATAGGGTTTTACTATTTAATTTTTAATAAGGTTACATGGATTCTTTAAAAAAAACTCCAAAATTTACACCAGCACATTGTTTTCCCTTTAAGAGTTTTGGATCTTTCATCAAGTTCAGCATCAAAAACATAAAAAAATCCATCAATTTAATTTAACCAAAATTAATTCAAAATGAAAGTAAATAAGAAAAGCAAAAAGGATCGAAAATTATCTCCATCGCCGCAATTTATACTCCCAGTCTCAATTTATTTTCCCAGTGATTATAGACTATTTATCACCGCCCAGGTGGCGCAGTGGTTAAAGTTTGATAGTTGGTGTGGGAGGTACCGGGTTCGAATCCCGATAGGGGCAGGATGCAAAAGGGATTTTTCACCATACGATTACGATCGGTGGTTTAAATGAACACATCTATGACCTATGTTGGAGTGGAACTATGCAATGTGCAGATGGTTCTACGTAAATCAGACCTATAGCCGTACTTCCTCGATTTGGCTGTAATGACGTAAGGAATGAACGTAAATAAGCGTAGGGATAAAAAACAAACAAACAAGACTTTATCCTACTTTGAATGGGCATAATAGACAGGGAAATATTATATTTCAATCGAGCCTAGGAACATTGTGTTAAACTGAAGCCAACGTTTCGAACCCAAAATAAAAATAATAAATTGTTTACTATTGCCATATATTTATACAAAACAGAAACACCATTAAACATCCACACATCTTACATCCAAAAATTACTTCAATTGTTAATTTATTTTTATAATGTTAAAGTTGCTACAATTCAACATTTGTTTAGTTTATGCAAGTTTTTAATGGTGTTTCTGTCTTGTATAAATAGATGGCAAGAGTAAATTATTTACCATTTTTATATCGGGTTCCTCGATTATTATACAAAATTTGACCAAACTTTGTTCCGAATGGTTCGCCTGAACATATTGATTCACTGAATATTTTCGAAGAATCGAAACCGTGTGTGTCGCTCAAAAACTACTAAGAATTTGCTAGTGTAGCCCGTATTGTTAAAGAAAACCCTGGTTTGTCAATTCCCTCGTCGATCTTTGGAATTAGACAGTCCACAAATGACATTACACCGTATTTTGCATAAAGACGCAGGTATTAAGGCTTTTAAAGTTCAGTTAACACCAGAACTCAAGCTATAGTCGATCACCATAAACGTAGTAATTCGCTGATAAGATCCTTCAAATATATCATAATGATCCGAATTTTACTTCAAAGAATCATCTTCAGTGATGTGGCCCATTTTTACCTCGGAGGCTACGTTAATAAGCAAATTTTGTCGTATTTGGCTCAAAAAAATCCAATAATGACTGTTGCCTATCCATCCTCAACGTGTCACTGTTTGGTGCGATTTTTGGGCTGGAGGGGTGATTGAACCTTACTTTTTCGAAATTGAGGCTGGTGCAACCAAACAGCGTATGTCCAGATTTTCATGCTGGTGCAGACATTGTAGGCGTTTTGTTAAATCTCGATGGAGGTTGTCGTTTCGAATATACCACGGTGCATTAACACTCCATCGCAAGATTTTATTTTGAACTGTTTGTATAATTTTGATATTTGTCTTCTTGGCCTCAGAGTTAGCTGCCATATGTCCATACAGGTTTCAAAATTTATTTGTATAACAGTAGTTTGTTGTGGATCGTCTCCCTAAGAGACAATACATTTTTCTAAATTTTATATTTAGTTCATCTCTTTTCTTTAGTGATTTTTCCATCTAAGTTTAGCATATTAAGCCATGTCGAGATATTTAGCAGATGTTTGCATGCGGAATTGCATCGAGTTCATCATTATTGGTATATGATTAACTTTTGTAAAGTTCACTTGGATTGATTTTGCTTCATTGATTAAATTCACAATTTCTTTGTTTAGTTACATATCAGGTTAGTTGTCCTCTGGAATTTACTAGTGGAGTCATTGATGTTCTTTGCTGTTGTATGTGTTGTCGTGACTTCGGCAAAAGTCGCCATTGTTGCTACTGTAATTGGTATATCTCTAGTATACATTATAAAAGATTGGTTCAAGAACACTCCCTTGCTATAGTCCTTATGTTATGTTTTGTTTTCAATTGGATAAATTCGATCTCAACTCTTACTCGGAAGTGCCTCCCTGATATATATGATTTTAAAATTTGAAAAAATTTCTACCGGAGACCTTGGTAAAATTTGAATTCTAGCTCCTGGTGCCATACTTTGTCAAAAGTTTACGCTACACCAAGGAATACAATTGAGCATATTTGTTCAATTTCTAGTGATTTCTCGATTACATCAGTAATAATGTACTTGTTCTATCGTAGAATGTTTTCCATAAATCCAAACTGATGTGAGGGCATCAGAAACCTTTTTTCGATTGGTTTACATTTTAAGAAGAATCTTTTCAAATAGTTTCGATAATGTTGATAGGAGAGAAATTGGTTTGTATGAAGCTTTATCATTCGAAAAGTTTGTTCCGCTTTAGTATCATAATTACTTTTGCAACTTTTCATTTACTTGGTACATATATTGTTCCTCAATGCTTAGTCCGGTACCACATTTATTATCTGACTTGTCAAATTTTTCTTGATTTCCCATTTTAGTTTTTTCAATGTTACAGGGGTAAATTTTATCCTCTTCCATTTGTTAGTTGGAATATTTCTTTAAGGTGATTTTCAAACAAATATGGTTTTTGTTTCGCATTTCGAGCCCAATTTTCTTTATTTTTAATGAGAGGTTCTTGAAGTTAGGGTCTTTTAAGATTCTTAGTTGCTTTGTATAATGAATAAACAAAACCTTTTTGCCCAGTTAGAGTGGTAAGATATTCATTCCCTTACTATTATTACATGCTTTTTCACGCAGCACTTTGGATGTATGGATGAGCTTATCAATACCTTTTTGGACTGGTTCCTGTAACGGGTTATGCAGACTAATTCTTTATGTTAACTGTGTTTGGAAGGGAACCCAATTGGTTTTGAAGCTGGTTAATTTCGGGTTGCTCTCTTTCATAATCATTGTTTGGCTAAGAATTATAATAACTGTAGCTAAAGAAAAAGTCTAGAAAGTTTGGAATCTAACTGATAACTGTAGGCCAATGTGTTTGTGTACCGCCTGAGTAAATCTAGAATTTTAACTGGTTGCCTCCTGCTAACAGTTTTTTTCCTTAAGTAGTCGTTAACCGCGATTGTATTTTGATTGTTGTGTGACTTGCATGAAAAACTGCTAAGCTTTAAGTTTTTCGTTATGTCTTATATGATCTTTTATGAAGATAGTTGATCCATCCTTAGCTTTGTTCTCTGGATGTAATAGACGAAATCATATATTCTTTTAATTTACTGAATGTAGTTTTGGTGAAATGGGTTTTTGATATAAGACATATATCTATATTATGAATGTTTAGAAATATATCTAGTTCTTGAATGTGATGCAAAAGCCCATTTGCATTTCGGGTTACAAGTCTGATTGTTTAATTCATTTCTTTTGTTTATTCTATTCTATATAATTTATATTTTGTTTCACTCGATCATGGTTTTTTTTTACTTTTTTATTGAAACTTTTGTGATTTCATTTCTTCAAGTGTGTTGTGCAGATTACTTTCTATTTGAGGTTCTCTAGGTTTCTCAGTTTTTCCTTTAGAAAGAGATTCACTTTTAAATGTTTCTGCTCTGTTTGCTGAACTTTTTGTACATACGTAATGTTTTAATTTACTTGTTCTCTTATTGTATCTGGTTCGCGTGATGTATCTGTAACTTCATATCTTCTGTAGTTGGCTTGATGATTTCGGGAAACTTTACAGTCTATTTCCTGCGTGTTTTCCAGTACATTTGACTCGTCTTGTTTCACAATGGCAGTACCTTTGTGTATGATTATAATATTGGGAGCTTTCACATTGGTAGTAGCCGAGTGACGTTTGACGCTGTTTTTATTTTAATTCTTACATAGGTTGAGGATACCCTTAATATTATAAATATTTTCGTTCGAATCATAGGCGCAAAATGCGAAAGGGGGTTTTTTCATCTGATTACGATCGGTGGTGCGAATGAACTCATCTATGGCCTTTTGTTGGAAGACTGGTTCATGGGCCAACCCATCTTTCCATGTCGGTACTATTGGCTGGCATGGAGCTTTGCAATGTACAGATGGTTCTATGCATATCTGACCTATAAACGAACGTCTTTGATTTGGCTATGTAATGTCATAAAGTAGGACGTAAATAAGCGAATCGCGAAGGAAATGGGAGAGCCTTGAGCCCCAAAATAGATTGGAAAGATAGAAATAAACAGATAGACTGACTTATGTGTTTAGTATTATTTAGATTAAGAAATATGATGTAATAAAGAAAATCTCTTACAATCGACAGTGTATCACATTACAGTTTCCGGTAGCCCTTCAAAACATTTTAATAAAAAAAAATTATAGCTTACCACAATAGTATTTTAAAAACCAACTTTTATTTAGATGCAAAATTTATGATGAAAATTTCGGTTTTCTAAAATTATATGCATCAACATAAATTAATTTGAATATGTGATTGAGGTATGTAATAGTCTACCAATCGTTAAAAATTCATGTTTTTTATAGACTTTAGCGTTAATATCATTATTATTATTATTACTATTTTATAGTAACATGATACGATCATCAATTTATTTTTTATTTGCAGATGATTAAAATTTTGTGATAAGAAAACCCATAAAGAAAATTTATGATCAAAGAAATATTATTTTTTATGTGTGTTCATTCTAATTTTAATTTTATTTTATTTTTTATCACAAAAAGCGAAAAAATTACGATCAACAAGTTTTAGATATATTTTAATTTGATCCATTGATCATAATGAAATTTCTATAATAGGAATTTAATTGAGATAATAAACTGTCGGCAAGTCATAATTTACTTGTTGAACTCAAAGCGTATATAATTTGGTCGATGATTAATAGTTGCCGATGGAATTTGTGTTGGTGTGGGTGAAAAAGTACACGTTCCGATTCTTATCAAATCTATATTTTGTTCCGCTTTCTTTCTATCATACGAACAATGACTGCTAAAATGTATGCAATATCTATACATTATATTTGCGGCGCCTTTTAATAAAATGTATGCCATATTTATTAGTATTTTGATTTGTTATCGCGCCCGTTAAAAATGGACAGTCATGATTTATATATTTTATAAACTATCGAGGTATATTCAATCTACAAGAATCAATGAGTCCTAAACTAAATCTGGTAATGTTTGTGTTTACGGACTAACCCTAAATGGATTTTAGAAGTAGAGATTCAAGTCGTTAATGGTTTAGTTTTTTGTATTGCATTACGTAGAAGAGCCATTAAAATAATTCAATTTTATGAGTGTTGATGTGAATCGTTGGACGTTAATGAATAAGCATGAGAGTTGGTGTTTTACGATGACCTTAATGTTATGAAAGAGTTCAACATCAAAAGCATAATTTGTCATCTTCTATTGTAATTTGCTATAATACTATGATCAAACCCGATACTATGATCAAACCCAATGAAATTTGATTATTGACTGGGTAGCAAAAGCTTGTAAAGTTAGTTTAAAAAAACATAATTTCTTACAAAATATAGTTCATCAATTTTAAGACTGGTTTAAACGATTGGAATAAATATCGTTATTTTGTTTTTGTGCAATACATTATATATGTACATCATACGTGCAGTAAAATTTTGAATAAATTATGAACCCAAATCTGGACTAGGAAATAATATTGTATTTGAAAGTAAGTGTAAATTATTACTAAATGAAGTAATTTACTTAAAACGGTAATAATTTTGTTCTTTTAGGTGATACTTTTAAATGGGAGTCTTTAAGAGCATAAACGTGTCGGTGACATAACGTGTCTTATTCACAATTATTGTGAAAATATAACGTTTTTTGACCGCTATTAAAAAAAAAAGTGTGGAATGACATTGCTAGTAAGTAATTTTACAAAATTTTTTATTATTAAACCTTTTATAATACCGTATTGGTTTTCATATTTTAGCCGAAGTATCAAAAAGCAGATCGAAAATAATAACCGGGAACAGTGCATAGGGAAGTGGAAAGGTTTAAAATCAATGTATACAAAAATTAAAGACCACAATAATATAAGTGGAAATTCACATAAAAAGTGGGAATATTTCGAGGCATTGAACAATATATTAAACAAACGGCTTGAAATAAACCCTCCTGCTACTTGTTCGAGCGACGAAATCAATGTTCGTATTAGCTCAATTGCCATTCCCGCCGCAAGTAGCAGTGCAGATTTTGAACTTGCAGATTATATCGAGGAAACACAAACCGTTCCTCCACCTTTTGCACTTCAACGAAAAAGAAAGGCGGTCGACGACGACAAAAACAGACGTCATAGGGAGAACATGGAGAGGCAAGACAAATTCCTCAACCTTTTTGAAAAGTTAATTGACAAGATTTGATATGTTGATTAGTTAATATGTTTTAGTTAAATTCTTTAAATAAAGATTTATTTAAGTTTTTATTATTTATATATTAGACTTAATAAATATTGAATTAAAAATACTAGTTATTTAACATTCTTAAAATTTGGTTTCGTTTTAAGTGTGCGTCCGTGTTGCCTTGAGCGGAAGTGGGATCGCTACTTCCATCATCATTTACAGGTTGTATTTCGTTTTCATTTAGGTTATCGCCATTTCGGATGCTTATATTATGTAAAATATAAGCAGCCACAATTAAGAGAGGGATATAATCCGGCCGTCTAGTATTTAAACCATTTAGACTTCAGAATCGTCCTTTAAGGAGGCCAAATGCTCGCTCAATTGTTATTCTAGCAGAAGAATGGGCTTTATTAAAGGTGTTTTGTTCTGCTGATACACTACCGGTGTCGTTAAATGGCGTCATCAGTTACATTTTCAAGCCATACCCCAAATCACCGATCATATGCTGATCTGGTTGAATTATAATAGAATCTATAACAAAAATAGATTATATCAGGATTGGTTCCAAAGTTTATCTTCTTATTTAAGTACATACTATTCGAAATTTTTTTATATAAATTAGATCGCCGAAAAAGGCATGAGTCGTGGATGGTTCCGGCTTCCCCCGCGTAGCAATCAGTGAAACACCCATGCTCATCACACACTGATTGCAATAACACTGAATGGATTTTTTTCGGTTTATGTACGAGTTGAGATATTCTTTCGGAGCTGGGATGGGTATGTGAGACCCATCGATGCAACTAATGATTTCTAAAATGAATTTATAATTGACATTACGTACACAAAATTTTGAGAGATGTTTTTACCTGGAAATTTTATCTTCTCCAAAAAATAATTAGCAATTTCCTGCGATTTTTCTACTGAAGGCCAAGAAATTATTTTGATTTTGTAATTTAATTTTAATATTTCTTTAGATACAGTAAAAACTGCGTTCCAACAAGCGTTTATGGAAACCCCGAACCTATCTGACACTGATCTTTCAAAAATATACACAAAACTGAGTGACTAACCTTGATCTATAAAAAATGAAGTATAACAATTCTACCTAAAGCATTCGGTGTTACCCAAATACCATAAGGTCATTAAAATTTGTTTTTCTAGTGGCAGTCTAGGATGTGCCTGGTCATCAGCTATCATTAAATTTGCTTTCAGTTTTGATTTTATTTTGATATAAACTTTCAAAGGTTCGAGGTAAAAGGCGAAAATGAGATTTAAACTGGTAGTCATTAGTATTCTCAAAATACACAGTATTCTCAAAATACAACAAGTTTTTTGGATTCGATTTCTTTTCGTCTTCCTCCGAATCACTTGAACTATCAAAAAATGATTCCCAAGCTATTTGGACACTTAAAGCACATCCGATAATCTTTTTTTGCTCCATCCCACCTTGTTTTTTAAATTAACACTTTAATTACAAAATGATACGCACCACAAATTAAATAAAGGAAAATGTTTGTCAACTAATCAAAGCTGTCAAAATTGTTTTTCTTTTGTTCCAAATTGTTCTTTGATTACGTTTTGTTTGGAATCTACCGAGGCTCTTTGATTATCATGCCTATCCATTCCATTCCTTCTTTGGAATGAATAAAAGAAAACTCCCATTGACAAACTAATAGTACGTTTTTTCTGAGTGTATGTAACACCTACTTTGTGATCTGCAGGTTGGGCTGCAATCATTCGATGATACCTGGCGGTTCCAGTGCATCGAATTCCTTTATTTGACAGTAAAGCTACCAGTTTATGACTAGTAAAAAAATTATCTATGCATAATTTGTGTTTGTTGGCTCAGTAAAAGCTTCGACCATACTCATAATTCACCAAGTCTAGAAAGAGACTGATATTTATAATTTTGCTTATTTTCGACTTGCTCTTTCTCATGATTTCTTCACATCCACTGTTATAAGAAGCTTAAGATATGGTTTATATATCTTATTAGCTTTCCGCACATGAATTGTTTCATAAAATGATGCCCATAGTCTCGCACCATTTGTTCATCAATTGATATTTTTTTTCGAAAACAAGCGAAATTTTAAGATATGATTATTAAGACTGTCAATGAATGGACGAATTTTAAAAAGTTTGTTTTGGATAGTTATAATAATTTATGATTTACATTAGCATATTGTTGTATAGAATATTTCGCTTTAGTTCAAAATATTTATTTATTGCCATATATTTTCGGATAGTTCCTCGTTCTACATCTTCTTACCAGTATAAGTTTTTTCGGGGATGCCGTTGTATCCCTTATAAACTTTCTTTGGCAACTGACCGTCATATATTGTATGTATTTAAGCATAATGTTTTCATAAAAATGTAATTCAAAATTTTCAACAGCTGACTTAGTTTTTAAAGCAGCTATCATTTTAGCCCAATTGTCTTTGGAGTTATACGATTACTTTTTGGTGCAATATATAATCGATTTCCACCATTTTGTTCATTGGCAGTTGAAAATACCTCTTTTCTTCGACGCTTGTTTTTTTTTGTGTAAAAGACAGTCTCTAAAATATTACCATCATCATCATTTTTAGGAATGTGAAGCTCAATTTTGTTAACAAAATCTTATTCAAATACATCTTCATCCAAATCTTCGATGTCTGTTAATTCATCTACTGAAGTACAACACCTAGTATATTGTTTTTAAAAAAATATTTTTAAATGGAAAAAAAGTTAATCCCATTTGGGGATCGTGGTAAGTCAATCCTACCGTATTGCGGTCAGCTTTACAATAATTTTTAGTGAGTACAAAAAGAAAATTAGTTTCTTGTTTTAAGGAGTACTAGTGGATCAAATTCATGGTATAGTTCTTCAGTGTAATTGGTCAAAATACGACTAATGACAATTTCCATTAATCACAGCCGAATTAAAATTTTCCAAACGACCACCCAATTTTATGAATGATTTAACTGCAACACCATTTATTAAATTACTATACTACCTGCAATATCACCGTGAGTATTAACCATTTTAAATGGAATTGAATAAAAAAAAACATAAACATAAAAAACGGTAACACGTTAAAACATACATAAAATTGTAATAATAGCCTAAAGTTATATTACATGTGTTTTTCATAAATATAATCATCAACATCATCATCATCATCAACAGCATCAAGAACATGATCGTAATGATCTTTATTCGAGTGAAAAAGTGTATCAAGATGCGATGAATATACGAAGAAGAAAACCGAAAACAACTTTTAATAAATGTTAAGAGGTTTTTCATTATATTCGTTTCACTTTGCGCGTACAACAATTTCATATAATACATTTTTCATAACGTCCTCAATTTGTGCAGACACTTTATTGAGATAAAAAATTACTATAATTATTTTTAGATTGGTACCCTTTATGTAGTTTGGTGGATTATTAACGAATAATTTTACGGATCATTTATTAATAATTTGTTTTTGTATGTTGCTGTTCTGGTATATTCGTTTTTCAGTTCAAAACTTGAAAGAACGAGCAACAAGTCATTTTGATCATACTTATAAATAAAAGATTTGATCTTTAAATTAGTGATGTTAGAAATAGGAATTTCTAGATGGAACACTTTGTAAATGACTTGTGACTTCATTTTGATCCCTTACCGCCCAGGTGGCGCAGTGGTTAAAACTGCAGCAGTTGGAGCGGGAAGTACCGGGTTTGAATCCTGATAGGGGCAGGATGGTAAAGGGATTTTTCACTATACGATTACGATCGGTGGTGTGTATGAACACATCTATGACCCCCTATTTGAGTGTACAATTCATGGGCTAACCCATCTTCCATGTCAGTACTAGAGGCTGGCATGGAGCTATGCAATGTGCAGATGGTACTACGTAAATCGGCTATTAAGGCGTGCAATAGGATGTAAATAAGCGAACCGCGAAAGAGTTGGAAGTGCCTCGAGCCCCGTAACAGATTGTATTGTAGAACTGAAAAATACAACTTTGTCGATGTTAAAAATACTCAAAAGAGATAATTCATGTCACATACTCGTAGTTTTCCTGTTGATGACATTGTTAATACACTCTGGGACCAAATTAACGCATATTTTTTTTTGTAAAAAAAAAATCCCGCTGGTCAATTTTAATACTACTAGTGTCAAGTGATAGCACATTTATATTTTTATCAGAAACCACCTGGAATAAAGTTTACTGAAAGCCAATCAATTAAATTTGCAAAAGTGCATTGTGTTTGAAATTCAACGCAACGATCGGCTTTTGTTCCATTGCTTATCAATAATTTTTAAATGCAGTACCACTAGTTCTTGTAAATGTGTTCTAAAGCAAACACCTAATATAAAATCCATTGTAATATGGCACCCGTTCAAGAGCTGGAGGCGGTTAAAGTGGTCATATTGTATCAGGAAGATTATGCACAAGTACAAATCGCACGAAAATTAGGAATTAATCAGTCTTCGGTTTCACGAATACTTAAGCGGTATCGTGAGACCTTAGAGTATAAAAGAAAGCCCGGACAAGGACGTAAAAGGTGCTTAACCGAGCATGACGATCGATTTTTAAAAATGAATTCGTTATGAGATCGAAAGCGAACTTCTACTCAACTCAAAAATGAGTTACTTATAGTTATCATATTCAATTTTTTGGTTTTCGTTTATCGGCAAATTATATTTTACAAGATTGTTATGAGCCTCACACTGTCACTTTTAAGAATATGGACGCGGTCATTTTTAAGAATATGGAATCCAATATTAAAATCCGTATTAAATATGCGACGATAGGTTGATTCTTTAGCGGGCTGTGTGTTTTCTTTCTTGCATAGTTCTTCGTATAGTTCATAAATTTAAGAAACATTGAAACTCGACTCCAAATATTTTCTTTGTGTATCCTGTCGACAATAGTGGGAATCGACAGCCGGAAATGAATTGATATATTCAATAATCTTTTCTTTTGTTTCAGTGTCCAATAGTCGACTACTTCCACTGAATTTACCTCTTCCAGCCGGTTTCGCCGAGTTAGCGTTGGTCTTGTTGATATGTGCATTATATACCATCGTTTGTGAAATGTCCAAAGTTTTTAAGAAAAAAGACTTGCATACCCGAACTTTTTCATTTTTGATTGTGAGATAATACAAAGATGAAAAAGTTTTTCTTGATCGGCCCGCCTCATTTGTCTGTTTTTTTCTGCTACACAAAACTCTTTCGGACTGTTGGAGTAAATATTGCATTTTCTCATTTTGTTGTAAGGTGTAAAAGGATGAAAACATAATATTTCGTTTGTCACTTCTGAAGTTTGCATTGGATCTAAATAAACACTTCGAGCAGCCAGAAACTTCTTTCACTTGTTTGCCAGGATTTTCCACTTTGACTGGTATATGGTTTACCACTTTGACATAACCGTTTCCTCTCGCTGCATTTCCATTTCAATGCATTCTTTATTCACTTCCTCGCGTTTTTCTTAATTACAGAGGGACTTCCAATATCATGTTGTAATGGATGTAAGCTGATGTTGTTCTGAATATCAATGCATAATGTTTCTGCTTCACTTTCCGAGCAACTTTGTTTGAAAGTCGAATCCGGCAAATAGCGGGTCATCGAACGAATCGGAAAAATCAGATTGGTCTGATTTGCTATCAGTCAGTTTCAGACTGACTTAGATTATCTATATGAGATTTAATTTATATAGTTAAAGAAATACCGTAAATAAAATTCATTTTATGCTCACCCATACTTTTAAAATGTAGTTCTCCGTCCGTACCATCTATTGATGTAATCTTTTTTTTGGGCTTCCAATTGCTGCTGAGCTAATTTCAACATTAATTTTCCCCGACTTTCCATTATCAAAATCACTTAATTTTATTAATTTTATACTTTGAAAATAATTACCACAGCATAAAATCACTTGTATAAATCACTTATTCAATTTTGTTTTACAAACTAAATAGTGGACATCACAGTACTATTCCCATTTAAACAATATTTTAATTGTGATTAAGGATGACAAGGTTCTATCAGACGAATTATTAGAAATTTAGGATGACAAGGTTCTATTTCCAAAATATAGAACCTTGTGCAGTTAATAAGTGTAAAATTATAGTTCGTTAGAACTTTATTATTTTAAAAATACCATTAAAAATGCTCTGAAACCGCTCAATAAAAGAGATTTTCGATAGATTTGACGATTCTGAGTATAACGACATTTATAACTCAATTTGAAAAGTTTGTTGGATAGAACCTTGTCATTCTAAGGTCATTTAATGACAAAGCTATATTAGACGTAATGATGGAAGAAGAATGTGGCCAGATTGATTCCGATGATAACCTCCGAGAAGCAGATGAGCTTCGTAATATAGAAGACGTACTAAAATAATTTGATATAATTAAACAAATTGTATCAATAGAAAATAAAGTGAATCAATTTATCTAGACAAAAACAACGAAGCAAACTTCAATTCTTCATTTCTTAAGGAAATTACAGGTAACCCTCCTATAACGCGGTACTTCTATAGCGCGATTTCGCTACAACGCGGTTTGCGAATTGCGGAATGTTTCCTATAACGCGATTCCTACAACGCGATTTTTAAGCATTTTTTAAATACATACATATTCTATAAACTATTCTATAAACACACAATTATCAAAAATAACTTGTGTATATGTGTATGTATATCTATTATTCCTAGTCTCATAAAGAAATAATAATATGTTTGTATTATACATATGTACATACTAAAAGTGTTTGAATGTTTGTATGCACTATGGAATTTTGCAAACCGCAATTTTTTCAAACATTTACACACACGTTTTTAGATAAAACAAGGGGTTTCCCCGAAAATTAACTCTTGAGAATGTTTTTGGAAATTTGATTTGGTTTAGTCATTCACAGTAAAGGCTAGTACTCAGTTCAAAGTGAAATGAAATTTTACCGCCTTCTCCAAAAATTTATTTATTTTCACGTGAAATAGAAATGAATTTTTTTTGGAGAATTCAAATGTTCAAACAGTTCAAATGTTCAAATTTCACGTGAAAAAAATGGTTCGAATCATTATTTTCGCGTGAAACCAATTTGTAGAGTTTATTCGCGCCATCTATGGTGCATTGAGAAAACTTTAGTTTTTGCGCTAATGAACTGAGTACTGCTTAGTGAAAACAGAAATGAAATTTTTCATTTCTAAGTTCACTTTGGTAAATTCGTATGGAAATTTCACGCGAAATCGATCTGAGTACTAGCCTTTAGTCGTGAAGAGGAGTTGAAACAAATTTTAAAACGTTTGTGAAACCATTTTTCGTATAATAATAATTTTGTAAAAATCAAGATAAATAGATTTTATAATCGGTGAGTTTCTGTTCTCTTTTTTTATAACTTAACTCAATTAATTTGTAATTTAGGCCATTAAAATGCCAAAAGGAAAGAAAAACGCATCATTAAAACGAAAGTTTATCACGATTGAAACCAAAATTCAAATTTTGAATCGGATTCAAAATCAAGAGAGAATAGCTGATGTTGCTAGACATTTTAAATTAAACGAGTCCACGATAAAAACCATAAAAAAAACGAAGATAAAATTAGAAATTCGGTATCATCTGGATCATCGGTCCTCGCAAAAATCACTTCTCGGCCAAGGGCGAAGATAATAGAAAAAATGGAACAATCGCTAACGGTATGGATAGAAGATATGACGCAAAAGCGGTTGAATCTTGATGGGAATATAATTAAACAGAAAGCATTAAAAATATTCAATTATTTAAAGGAAACAGGACAATCAACAACCGACGAAGATAACCACCAATTCGTGGCTAGCAACGGTTGGTTTGAAAAGTTCAAAAAACGACATGTTTGAAAATTCAGGGTGAAACAGCATCCGCAGATGCTGATGCGGCGAATAAATATCCTGAAAAGTTCATAAAAATTATTGAAGAACATGGTTATTTGCCAGATCAAATATTTAACGCTGATGAGACAGGTTTGTGGTGGAAAAAAATGCCATCAAGAACTTTTATTTCGAGGGACGAAAGAAGAGCTCCTGGCTTTAAGGTTTCTAAGGACCGTATAACATTGTTACTTTGCAGTAATGCATCTGGTGATTTTATAACAAAACCAATGTTTATTAACAAGTCATTAAATCCACGTTGCATGAAAGGAAACAATAAAAACAATCTTCCAGTGTATTGGAGAGCGAACAAAAAAGCATGGATGACTGCCAAACTATTTAATGATTGGTTCTATCATTGCTTTGTTCCCGATGTAGAAAACTATCTAAAAAAAAAGAACTTGGCATTTAAAGTTTTGCTACTTTTAGATAATGCACCATCTCATGCAACTGATTTAAGTCATCCAAATATTCAAGTTGAGTTTTTACCGCCCAATACTACATCAATATTACAACCTTTAGATCAAGGAATAATATCAACCTTTAAAGCATACTACATACGCAAATCATTTGAATTAATATTAGAGAAGATAGAATCATTGAATATAACGGTCAAAGAAGTCTGGAAACAGTTCTCAATTTTAGATTGCTGTAAAATCGTTGGCAAATCACTCAAAGACATTCGTCAATCAACACTGAGAGCTTGCTGGAAAGCACTTTTGCCAGAGGTTGTAGTACAGGAAACTGTTGTTAATCTCGTTGAGGATGAATATGAAAACGTAGTGAGACTGGCAAACGTAATAAAAGGCGATGGATTTGACGAAATAAATGTGGCTGATATTCGAGAATTAGTTGTGGACGACGAATTAAATGAAGTAGATTTAGCAGCAATGACAAGTGAAGCATTATCGATTGAAGAAAGCTCTGACGACCTCTCTGACACCGAAATCAGAAACTTTTCGCTAAAAAGTGTGGAGAAACTTTTAAATCTGGCGAAGGAGTTGGAAGAGTATGTTTTGGAAAACGATCCTCTAAATAGTAGAGCAGAAATGTTCTAAAGAAATCTTGAACATGATTTATCTGCCTACCAGGAAATCTATAAAGATTTACGAAATAGGACAAAGCAGACATCAATAAAAGATTTTTTAAGACCAGCAATAATAGCTGAACCGGATCAATGTGATAGTGGGTCAAGCTCGGATTTTGAAATAGGACGACCAAGATCAAAACGTTTGAAGCAAATTATAATAAGCGAGGACGAGGAAGCGGATTTGTAGAAGGTTGAGAACTAAAATCCTCTGAAATATGTAGATTTGAAAATCCGTGTCTATTTTTCCCAGATTGTATTTTCCTTAGTTTTATGTTATTTAGATAAATGAATTGCTTTTTGCTGGTTAATTAAATGAATTAATTTATGTTATTATGTTGAAATAGGCAAATAGAAAAATATCTTTGAAAAAATAAATTTTTTTTATTCGATGAAAGGTCTAATATAATTAATTCGGCTGAGAAAACTTTAACATGTTACTTGCGTGATATTGTATAAGAAAAGGAAAAATGGAGGAAAAAAAAAGTTTCCTACAACGCGATTTTCCTACAACGCGGAGTTTTTCAGGAACCAATTAACCGCGTTGTAGGAGGGTTACCTGTAATTAGGAAACAAAATGTATATGTTACGGTTAAAGCCCGAAATGCGGCGAATGTCCGAATTTACCGGTAAATGTCCGAATTTTCCTATCCCTTTGGTAAATAAATGTTCAATCTACGTTTATCTGTAAATTTAGACTATATTCACATTTACTCTTTAATTTTTTGTATTAATAAATGATTTCGTAGTAGACCCTAGAATGATTTCGAAGTATAACTTAGAATGACTTCCTAGAATTGTAAAGGCTAACGGCTTCGGTAACTCTCACGGGCACGCGGGAGGTCGCTGCGCTCCTCCCCCCCCCCGCTTAGCTCTCCGAGGTGCTTTAGATTTCAACGTCAAGGGACCTAGGAGCCTGGATAGGCAAACATGTCGCACTGCGTACCGCACGTAGGAACGGATTATATAGAATCTATTAATGAATTAATAGTACACTTCGGTTCACATTTTGGTAAATTCGGACATTTACCGGTAAATTCGGACATTCGCCGATTTCGGGCTTTAACCGTTACATATATACAAACATACATATGTTGTAATGTGAATTCTTAATTATTTAATTTAGATATTTGAATTTAATTGTTTTAATTTAGTAAATAAAATATTTAAATAAAAGAAAAATTTAGAAAAATACGTAGAACATTTGTTATATCTACGAGTATCAAAGCAAAATTTTCCGTATATAACACCTTTAAAATTGGACATTTTCTGCAGTCCAATCTTAAATGTCCAATATACAGAGGTTTTACTGAATATATATTTTTTGATTTATATAACTATAATTTTAACAATAATTGAATTATTTCTTTTGTGTTTGTTTTATGTGTAAATATTTAAATTTAAATAAATAAACTTATTTCTTAAAACTTATATGATTTTTTATTCAACCCAATATTTAATATTTTTAGAAGTAAATGATTTATAAAATTAAAAAGAAATAAATTTTAGTTTGAATTAAAAATTTGGTTTAATTAAAATAAAACCCTTAATAACATTTAACTTAAAAGAAAAATATATTTGATTTAAATGGAATGAACTTTATTTTTTCATTTTTCGAAATATAGGAATTCGATATTTTAAAATAAAGAAAAAGAGGTTTTGCTCAAAATCTGTAGACGAAATTACTTTAAACTAAATCAAAATTACTTTAAATCTAAGTTCAATTTTTCTGTGTGAAATAACTGCATCTCTAGAAAATGACGAAAAATTTAAAAAAATATAGAAACATTTTTGATTCAGCAAAAGTTGAAGCAATAGAAATAATAACTACGTAGCAGATTCGAGCAATATTTTTTTAGAAAAGAAGTGAAAGCGCGAACCAACTTGTTATCAACGAGTCTAGTATTTTTGAAAAAGTACTGTATAGTCGTATCACCAGTCCTATTGATTGGTACTCGGGATTTTACGAAAATCAACAAAAAATTACTTGTTACATTGTAAACAACATTATTGGATGTTGTTAATCATTTTACCCAAATTTAGTATTAACATTTTAAAAAACTTAACCAACATCAATAATCGATTTACTAATTTTCATAACATAGTACATGTTAAAGAAGCTGCAAACATTTAAAATTAATTAACTATCACCACAGATCCAACAGAACCATTAATCTAGTACTACACACCAATTAATTTAATCAATTTGATTTATATACGATAGAGCGCCACCTAAAACATTTGATAATTGAGCTCAAGTGCAAAACCATTTGTTCATCGAGGATTATACAAGAACATTAATTTTAACATGATCAATATACAATCAAACTATAAATACGTAGATATAATGTAAGTGATTGCGCATATTATAATGAAACTTGAATATCGCGCTTAAGATTTATGTGTATCGATCGCTCAAACAGGCAGCAAAAAACAAAAACCAAATAATTACCATAATCTGATAATCCGATTAAAAATTAATTTATATATAATATCGTGTATTTCAACTTGTGTATACACATTACAATAAAATTGTAAAATTAATTACTGTAATTAATTTTAAAACAAATAATTTGTTTAGTTTATCTTAATTTTATTAATTTGATTTAATTTAGTCATTTGTTTTATTTAAATGCGCAAACTAAATTAAGACGTATAATTTTCAAGACCATATACATACCATATAAATATTCGACATTTTTATTGTAACTAAGTCTTCATTGATGGTGAGATAATCCTCTTATACGTGCAACAAACACAACAGTCCTTTATTATAATAAAAACTAATTCACCAAATTAAGAGCCATTTGATTTGTATACATATATAAGAATAATAATCAAGAGATCAAAAACCCAAATTCATCACTTCATGACATTTTTATTTCATTTTAATTATTTTTTTCTTGTTGTTCACCCATATATCCAACCCTAATCCTCTTTTAATGATTTATCAAAACATAAATGTTCATTATGTATATACATACGTGTGTGCATAGTAAAGTTTATATAGGAAAAGGATTTGTTGATATGATGGAGTGTTTTGTATTGTATGACCCAACAGAACACATGTGGTACAAACAATGACATTCACAAAGCTATAAAAATCACAATCACCCGCATGTGTCGTACTACTTTACATGTGTGTATTTATAATCAAATCAACTGTAGATTAAATGACGGTGAGCACTATTGAGGTTAATTAAATGGGATTTCAAACTGGATTAACATTAAATTTGTTCATGTACATAAAAAATTAAATGTGATTTGCTCGTAATTGATCTGTATCCATGTAAAGGATATCTTTATCAACCGAGTAGTGGCACTTTAAGGAATCAATCGCCTTGTGTAGTGATAAGATATAATTCGGCCACACTTTCTACTCTTCTTCTATAGCACTGATTCAAGTTTGATTTGGAACCTTTAGAAAACTAGAGTCCTTAGAATCTTTAAATATTTATCTTTAGAACCTTTATATATATATATATATATATATATATATATATATATATATATATATATATATATATATATATATATATATATATATATATATATATATATATATATATATATATATATATATATATATATATATATATATATATGTATATACGTAAATACATATATACAATACTGTGCAAAAAATTCCGGATAGTTCGAATTCCTTTAAAAACGTTAAATATTACCTAGTGTTTTTACTTTGGGTAGATTCCAATTTTAAGATTGCATTTGGTAATTCACTCGAACTCTGAAAGTATAAGTTGTTAAAGTTTTGTTTATGGAGAAAGAGATTTAATTATAAAAAAGCGAATAAAGTACTTAAAATGTCTAAACTAAGCGACCAAGAAAAAGTGTTGCTATCGCGTTATGGAAGGATGGGCTGTCCGTGCGTGAAATTGGTGATAGGATAGGATGTGGGAAATCATCAATTGTCAATCTTATAAAAATATATAAGACTACGGAGAACACAGAGCGATTTAAAAAGTCTGGCAGACCACGAAAAACCACAACAATGCAAGATAAATTTCTGGTTCTTCGATCAAAGCAGAACCGATTTAAAACTTCACCGAAATTGCTAGCCAATCTTGCTCCAGCAACATGTATTGAAATTTCCTGTTCAACTGTTAAGAGAAGGTTAAGTAAGTAAAGAAAAGGTTAACGAACGCAAATCTTAGTGCACCCCGCTCGCTGCAGAAACCTTTTCTTAAGATATTTTCAAAAATTTGTCGACATCAGTTGGCCAAAGAGAGCACTCTTACTGGACTAGGGAGTTGTGGAATAACGTGGTGTTCTCTGACGAAATAACATTTAAATTGTATGTGGGAGATAGACGGCTAATTGTGCGTAGAGAGCCAGGAGATCACCTCAGCGTTGTCTGCATTCAACAATTACCTAATTAAACTGAGGGTGTCCCAAACCATGGGTTGTTTTAGTAATGCTGGTGTTGGTCACTTGGTCTTTGTCAAAGCAGGGGTAACCGGTTACGTGTACCTGAATATTCTGGAAAGGAATCGGAAAGCATCAGTTTAGTGAAACTGAGGGTTTCATCTTTCAGCAAGACAACGCGTCAGCCCACATATCAAAACAATTGACTATGCACTTTTATATCTTTACTTAAAACTTCTGTATAAATTTCAGGTAAAAAATAATAAATAACTTTCTCGCATAAAACTTTATTTCTAATGAAAAAGTTGGGCTATTATGAAGTATAAATTTCGTCTAAGTAATCCAGAAACCATCCAGCAACTGAAGCACCAAATTTAAATTGCGTGGGATATTAGCAATGACGAAATCTAAAATTTGATTCACTGCATGAGCAACAGGTGTGAAGCAGTAACTAATAAAAATGGCGGTCATACCAAATATTAAATTGATAGTTTAGTGCATAATTTTAAATTTTCAAATATGCCTTATTACGAAATTATTATATTTTTTGAATTTATTAAAATTAGTTCGTTTCAAAAAATATGGCAAAAAAAATTGGTTTAAATCAAAAATGTTAGCTATATAAATATTTTAAAAAATACTTATTTCTTGAGGGTCAGCATCTTTTACATTTAATAAATAATAAGAGTCTGAAATGGTTCCCAACATGTGACTATGGTAATCTCGTAAGGATGAATTTCCAATATAAACTTTACATATGGCAAAATTTTCGCTATTCCTCTTAGAAAACCCAGAAAATCTGAGCAATTGGAATCTTTTTTTTAGTAAAAAATAATCTGTTTTGTATCTTTGGTACCTCTGAAAGTTAAAACTTATGTTAAAATTAAAACTAATGAATTTTATATTAATTTTTGGCTGTGTTGTACCAAAACTACCTTAATTTACAATACAAAGTATGTAAGTATTGCAAACTATACATTTTAAACACAAGTTGCTTCTCTCATCAAATCTGAATATAAACTAAAATCCAGCACGGAAAGAATGTATTACAGTTACATTTTAAAAACGATTAAAATTAAATTTAAATTTTCTTTATTTTAAATGAAAAATTATATTATTTTAAATCCCTTCATATAAAAAAATAATAGAACTTTATTTTAAAGAAATTAATTCTTCAATTTCAAGAATATTTTTTGAGATTAATTTTTAAATTAATTTTTTTTATTTTAAAGAATAATTTAAATGATTTTTATTTCATTTAAAATAATTAAATTATATTCTTTAAACTAATACTCTAAAAACTATTAATCTAACTGATTTATTTTTCAAATAAAAGAAATTTCAAGATAATTCAAATGATATAGATTATTTATATGAAAGTCCTTAATTCTTCTAACTGTTAGATCTAAATTTTTAGTTTGCAGCAATTTTGATAGCATATGGATCTCATTAAGGATTTTAGACGGCACGCATACAAAAAAAATTCGAAACTGTTTAAATTTGTACTGCTTCTTCACGTTTTGCACTTGTTATTGATAATTCAAAAAGATCTTTCATTACGTCAAGAAAGCGGATTAATAACGGCCAAAAGAGAAGTAAACCATCAAGTTGAGTTTAATCTTTTTGGTGTTATTTGTGATTCACCTGTAAATTTAGATAGTCGATCCCACCTGTTTATGCTACTTCCGAAAAATGAATAATCATCTAGAATTACAAACAATTTAGAAACTTCAACATAACATTTGACCGCATCGTTAATAACAAGATTCGATTGGTTTGTTCAAAAAAGGGCCTGAACACTGTATATCCCACTCATGATATTCGCACCATCATAGCCTTGACCCCTACAGTTACTTAATTTTATATGATATTTTTTTAACAGATTTAAAATTTCTTCATGTAATCTAGCAGCAATGTGGTTATATATTTTCGTGAATCTCAAGAAAACTTTTATTTTTTTAATTTTTTTATTTAATGTGGCTTAAATTTTTTCATTTTTAATAATTTTGACACATCTTAATAAGCTGACCTTGTTTAGGCATGTGCAAGGTAACATGCCCCAGTGCAAGGCAATTATATGACTAAATTGGATGGCTTAAATATTTTACAGATCCATTGGGCATACTTAAAACATGCTTCATAACATTATGATTTTTAGATATATAATAATTGAACTTGGGTTAAAAAAACTACCATTATATGCATAGTCAAAAGATTTACGATGACAACGAAAACATTTTTACAAAGTGATAATGTTATATTTTCTAAAAAACACTTACTTTTTACAAAAAAAATTAAGTTCTATGGCGTGTGCAGAAATAAATATATAGCCTGAAGTTAAAAAAGGTACCGTCTTGCCTTGATGACTATATTAGTTCTAAGTGGTTGATGTCTCAACCTGACTTAAATAAGATTCGATCGATAAAATAACTTATTTCAAATATTTATGACTGATAATTCAAATACTTTGCCTATACAGTATAATAAACGGAGTTGTTTTGAGAATGCTGAATATATGTTAAACTGCGTTATATAATAGTGTCTAGCATCTGGCATTCATCAAATTTACTCAAACACTAGAAGCCATTTATTAAATACTCACTATTGTTCAGTGGGAATGTTCTCGTTTACAAAATCTGCAAATAAATTAATAAATCGAAAAATTTCAGAAGCATCAAACTCTTTGTCGATAGTTTTTGGTTCAACGTCTTTACGAGAGAAGTCTTTACTAAAAACGAGTTATAAGAGCGTATCATCAATCGTAATTTGGCAACACATATCATAGTTGAGTCAAACCAACTCAGTGTAAATTTCTTCTTATATGAAACAGAGATCAACTCAAATAGTAATAAATTGTTTGTAGCGGGTAGTGAAACTCTAATATAATGTATAAGGCTAACACCTTTACTCCATCACAAATGTGCGTATACCTAATAAAACTATTAACAAAACAGCAGAGTAATTATATTCCAAATTATATAACATATATCATTGCGAACTGTTTCGCAAATTGGAAATGGAGTAAATAACCATAAATACAATATACTATAAACATGTATGTACTCTAAGTCGTAAATAAAATATTAATTATGATTTTATGTGCAACCCAACAAAAACATTCGTTGAAATTGAAAGTTATGGATATAAAAGCACACACAGAAATGAAAACACAATAAGAATTCAGGGAGACGAACAGACGT